>VXAA01006437.1:998-162973 GCA_013399115.1 Anseranas semipalmata
TTCAAATCCATACCTCTCCAATTTAGAGAGAAGAATGTGGTGAGGGACCATGTCAAAGGCTTTGCTCAAGTCGAGGTAGATGACGTCCGTCGCCCTTCCTTTGTCCACCGATGCCGTCACTCCATCATAGAAGGCCACCAGATTGGTTAGGCAAGATCTGCCTCTGGTGAAGCCGTGCTGGCTGTCCCGGATCACCTCTTTATCCCGTACATGCCTTAGCATGTCTTCCAGGAGGATCTGCTCCATGATCTTCCCAGGCACAGAGGTGAGGCTAACCGGCCTGTAATTCCCTGGGTCTTCCTTTCTCCCTTTCTTAAAAATGGGAGTAATGTTTCCTTTTTTCCAGTCGCCGGGGACTTCACCCGACAGCCATGATTTTTCAAATATGATGGAGAGCGGTTCGGCAACCACGTCAGCCATCTCTCTCAGCACCCTGGGATGTATACCGTCTGGCCCCACGGACTTATACATGTCCAGCTTCATTAAGCAGTCCCGGACTTGTTCCACCGTCACAGTGGGATGGAGTCCGCTCCTCTCACCCTCTCCTCGAGTTTCAGGGTCCCGACAGACATAGGAGACTTGACCACCAGTGAAGACTGTGGCAAAGCGCTCATTGAGTACAGGGTGGAATGTTTAAGCTGTAGCTTTAGGGGGAGCAGGCATGCTTGAAATTGCCACCCCCGTATTCAGCTTTAAATCTATGATGCATTTTTTTAATACATGATCTCACTTTGGTTTTGCAAGGTAACTTTAATTTTAAAACAATCCCAGTGCACATAAAATCAATGTCTTACATTCCTCTATTCCAACTGACAGCCGCTGCGTCTTCAGCAGTCTTGCACAGAGCCAGGCACATTGTGCTGGGTGGAGGCAGATTGTGCAGAACAGAGGTTTTATTCTTCAATGTTTTAAATCATTAAAAGAGAAAAAAAAATTTAATTTCCACTAGAAGAGAGCTGAGACATCTCAGTTAACACATCTTAAAAAGGCATCACTTCAAGCAGTGCGATGACTGGGAAGAGCCTAAGCAGAGCTGCTTAAAAAAGGAAAGTCTCTTCCTGTCAATAAAGAAATTATTTTGATTTTTTTTTTCTCCTTCCAAGCTGGAATGAAAAGTCAGAAAAAACTTTTAGTGAGAGAGAGTGTGTTGAACTACAATTTTTTTTAGCTTGTTCCATGACCCACCTGGAGGACTGTGGTTGCCTTGAGGGAGTTAGAAACAAAAGTTGTCGAGAACCATGGAAACGAACTGCCAGAGAGGGAAACTTTCCCCCAGCCTGGCCACTGCTCTCTTCTCTTTGGTCTCACTTTCTCCTTTCCAACACAAGGTCAAACGGACAGCTCCCTGCCAGGCACTGGCCAAGGCACCTGGGCTTTCCTAATCTTTTGAAGTACCAGGTTTGGTGATCTTGAAGGATTTTTCCAACCTAAATGGGTCTATGTTTTCCCAGGAAAATTTAAGTTTCTATATGAAAAGTTTTGTTTTGTCAAAAGAGCGTTTTTCATCCACAAATGATATCAACAGACAATTGCAAACTGCTGCACCCCTGAGTCTGAGAACACAAGCAGCTATGGCAAAACCAGCTGTATTTTGCCTATAATACCAGGAGTTCACTGCAATCACTTTTTTCATAGCAATATGTTCTTAATGTGCCTTTTTTTCTCCCTTCAGGGCCTAACCTTCCCAAGGCTCAGGTTAAAACAGCATCCCTCGGCTTGGCAGGAAAAGCAAGGTCACCCTTGCTGCCCGTCTCAGTGCCCACGGCCCCAGAGGTCTCGGAGGAAGGCCACAAGCAGACGGAGGACTCGGCTAACGTAAGAACCGCCTTTAAGAGACAGCCTCATCACAAAGCTCATCGCCATCCAGCTATATTCTGTAATCCCCTATCTGCACGTTAATTTTTAGATAATGGTCTGTGCCTCCTCACCTCAGGTATTACGCTGCAGCAGATAGCTGTTAGAAAGTCTGTAAAAAGTTCTGGCAGCCAGTAAAACTTTTCTGTTGACTTTAATGGACTTTGGCATGTGTGATAAAGGGGAGAAGTGAGTGCTTAAATTCTGTGTTAATAGCATCCACGGGACAACTCACACAGCCTCTCCTGAGCTGCTGGAGATATCGGGAGAAGAGAAGGAGGGGGTGAGAAATGCGATAAGGGAAGAAAATAATTTTGGCAGGAAAAATGAGTATATAGTCATACCAGATAATGGTGAGAAAAATAACACCAAAGAAGTAGATAAGTGAAACTGAAAAGATGGTGAAATTAGAATAATCTTTTCACTCCTATTAGGGCTGTGTTAGAGAAAGGTCTCACATGATTCAGAAGATGAAACGGTGCAAAAGAAAAGGAATAAGGAAAAAAAAGAAATATTATAAATACATGTTGTATATCACCTCTTTTCATCTACTTACACAGGAGAACTTTTGCTAGGCACTACAGCAGTGATCTGTCCAACATCTTGGTAGTGAATAATTTTACATTTTCAACCTGGCTAAAGGGAAAGACAAAATTTGCATTAGATGTGCATATGGAGGGATTTGGCCTGCTGCCTGATGAACGTAGGACAGCAGCATTTTGTTCCTGTTTTTCATTATCAACAACATAAAAATATACCCCTACATATAGTCGCAGAAAGATTCTCACATTTTGCTGGGAAAGGGGGAGCCTTCCTGTGCCCCAGAGCTTTCTTCCAAATCCTACTGCTGCTAATGCAGATGATGGAGGAGACATGGAGTCTCCTGCTAGAGGGGAATGAGAAGGATAGGGCCCTCCTTGGTGAGAGTACTGGCGCAAGGAAGAACTCAACACCAACCAGTGGATAACTCCAAGTGCCATTTCAGCTCTTGGTACCTTATTTCATCACAGCAGCACAATCTAGATCTCCAGAGAGTCACTGTTTGAGCTCCACAAGTGTGAGGGCAGTCACAAGGAGTAACAGTGCAGGTAACAAGCTTGGGGAATTTGGGGACATTTTTTCTAAGCTTACCTCTGCAGGTGCTCTTTAAAGCTGCCTGCTCCATCCCACACTGGAGACTGCAGGGTTTCTGCAGCACTTCAGATCTTCTACTCTGTAAAACTCATATAAATAACTGATGTTTGAGCTGTGTCTGAAAGGAGAGGATCACTCTTCACCTTGGTAACTTTTGAGGTCAGTGGTTCCCGACAGTCAGTCCAGTGCTGGCAGCTTTAGGTTTTGCTGCAGATTCTCAGTTGACCATACCCCAAAGCATTAGTTTCTCCCACTCCAGTTAGGTGCTAAGCATCTTCTGAAAACCATTCGCAGCCCTCTGCTCCCACTAAAGGCGATGGTAGAAATTCACAACCACCAGCAAGGGTTGAGAAGCTCAGCTAATTGCTGAACTGACTGTTGCAGCCTGCCCTAGAAAAGGCCATGTTTAGATGAGCATGTGATGTCTCTGCTGCATTGTTAACATTTGACATTGCTCTAGTATGGTCACTCTCAGTTTTCAGCTCACCTGTTAAGCCCAGAGAGGCTTTGCTATCCAGCCTGTTAGCCACAGACTAGCCTTGGATGCTGCAGGTCCCTGAGAATGTCCCTGTCACAGCTGCATCCTGGGCTCTGGGTGAGGGCTTCGGTTCCTGTCCCCTCCTGCTTATTTGCCTGTGTTTGCTCACCTGCAGGTTTATGAACAGGACGATCTGAGTGAACAGATGGCCAGTTTGGAGGGGCTAATGAAGCAGCTCAATGCTATCACAGGCTCAGCCTTCTAGGAGCTAGTGATGAATAGATAATTATCCAGGAGCACTGCAGCATACCAGGATTTCACACATACCACCCACCTACATGACCCCATAAAGTCATCTTGTTCCTGTACCACTCCTTCAGTGCAAGGAAGATTCCTGCAAAGTCCTTGGAGGAAAGATAAAAAGAAGAAAAAAGGAAAGAATAATAATGGAAATGTTACAGAACTGTAGATCTGGCATCTAAAGTGATGAAAGCGTGGCAAGACGAACGACGTCATCACCGCGGAGTCGCAGCTGATGCCGCTGGATCGCTCATTTTGATCTACTAGTCTTCGTAGAGCTCAAGTTGTCATGACTAACTCATGTTTTACTCCGTAGAGGTTTGTAGCTCTTTGTATAGATCTAGTCTTACCTCATGCAAGTATGTTTTTAAACATAGACCATGCCATTAAGCAGACAGTGTTGTAGGTCACTCTTTTGTTTTTGTTTTTATATGTAATTACTGACTACAGAAACACCCGTAGCAAATAATCAAACCACCACACCAAAATTTTGGAGGTTTTCCCAACAGCACAAATGAAAAGACAAAATGCTCATTTCTTTTGTCACTTCAATCACTCATCTCGCACGAGTGCTGGGTATTAGTGAGTTGCTGTAAAATTCAGCAATTTTAGCAAGCATTTGTAAATCCTCCCGTAGTTAATGTTTTATGTATGGCAAGCAGAGAACCAGGAATGTAAAAAAAAAAAATCTGCATTGGTGGCCTGCTGCCAGCCAGCCACTGTACATTTGCAAAAAGAGGCCATAATATGCAATCTTCTCTAACATGCAGTCATTGCACTGCACATGCTTATGCTTGTAATAAAACATGTCCGCATATGGGTGGCCTTTGTGCCAGTCCGCAGAGAACCACGGAGGCTGGTAAATAATTGACTGAGGAATTAGGAGGGCTTTTCCAAAAACGTGTTTGCTGGTTGAGATCGGCTGTGGTCCAGGAGAAAAGCAAGCGAGGAGCGGTGAGCAGCAGGACACCGTGAACTCTTCAGTGATCCCATCTCCCTCTTGTCCTAGTGCTTTAGCTGTACATTACACTGTTTGTTGACAACTATAACTGGCTGAATTGACTAAATTTTGTGTGCATACATTTTATTGCTAAATTTTCAGCTGCATTCAGACTTAATCCCTGTTTATGCAGCTGAATCACCAAAAGGGAACTAATTTGCATATTTATCAGTTAGGAGGCTGCAAAACCCAATAAGAGAGTTTCAGATGAATTATTCCATTCAGCTCTGCCTTTGATTTCAAGCTTGAGTGGGTTATAATTTTAAAAGAGCATGGAAAGGATAGGATCTTTACAACCTAATAGCTCCTTTTATTAGGTGGGTAATTAAATGTGAATCTCCGAATAAAATATTTTGAGTAAAATAGGACTGCAACAGAAGTAATAATTCAGATTATTTTCTACGGCCCTGTGCTGTAAAGGAAAATCAGATGTCAAGGAGGAATTCAAATGCTTCATTAGGAACTCTAGTGTGTTTGTGAAAATGCTCCTTAAAAATGCCTTGTTATTCAATTTGCTAAGATTTTAATGAAATATTTCTTGAGAGTGAGGAAATCTTGTTTGTACGGGCGGCTGAGTTTTCCAGTTCTGAGATTTGTTGCCAAAATACTCTACTGAAAATAAAATGCACAAATCTTTCATGCTGAAAACCCAGCTCAGCTGTTAGGACCTATGAAATCACTACCTCCATTTTTACTCAAAGAAAGAAGGCTTAATGCAGCTTTTGAATAGCTCCCCTTCGATATTTGCAGAGATTGACATTGTTTGAAGTAGGAACATAAGGTCAGATCTGACTCTCACTTATCTTTTAGAAAATACCTGTTACGCTGGGTTTGCAGCAGGATATCTGGGAACAGAAACTGCCCCGAGGACTTTAAAGAGCAGCTCTGCACCTCTTTAATCATGGAACATTAATCCAGAACCAAGTGTATAACAATCCAAAATTGCCTAGAATAAGACCCTGATGAGCCACCATCAGGTTTGCAAATTGGGTTTTGTTTGTTTTGGACACAAGCGTTACAGTGTCCAGGCGCTTTCTTTGAACGCTTTGGTATTGATCATCCTTTCCATTTAGTTCAGGCATCTCTCTTTGACTTAAGCGCTAAAGCCCCTCAAAGTCTGCAAATTGATCTGGCACTCCTGCGAGCGCTGCCTTTCTCGCGCAGTTCGAGACATATCTATTTTCAGACTTGGCCCATTTAAATCAATAACACCGGCAGACTGAGGCCAAGCTCCACGCCGAAACGAGTCCTGGTGTGCGCCATCCCTGGGAAGGGATCAACTCGATTCCCCACCCCCTTTTTTAATAAATTAGTAAGAAATTTCTGCTTCAATTTAAGTTCAGCATATCTCAGTAAAACTAAATTATTCCATATGAGAACATCAACATTCTGAAATTATGTTTTTGAGCTTTCCCAAATCCTAGAAAGTTGGGCACAGCTTGCTGCCTTCTCTCCATACCCTGTGCTTGTCTGTTTTAGCTGAGCCCTTGACCTCCCCTGAGCTACATGACACTAAATTTGGGTATAGTTGTCCCAAGGAGCCTTGGAGATGGTCCCAACCATCTTTTGAGGATGATTTTTAGGATGATTTTGGTAAGACTCCTAAGGGCTGAAAAACTAATTAGTAAGCAGGTATTTCTTTTAAGATTTCATCTTATGTGTGAACTACGTTACTTGCAAAACTCAAATGAGTGTTCTAGTACAAAACTTTTACATTATATTTTGCTGATGCTCTATTTATTTGCAGTGAGCTTGGCTGGGAATTTCTTTGGATTTTGACAAGTTCCTCAGCTGTCAGAGTACTTATAGCCCGTGACTGTCTCAGCCATGGCCACTCCCAGATCAATGTAATGAGAAACCTGTCAAGGCACGACAGGCTTGTGAAGCTCCATGGTAGCAGGGGAGATCATTAGCTAATCAGTGCAATGGGACTGCCGTAAACAGGTGAAAAATAAATGAGTTAGCAGGCAAAAAAGATATATTCTTTCTTTTTGTTTTCTTCTCTCTCTCTCTCTTTTTTTTTTTTTTTTCTCCAAGAACTAAAAATTGGAGCAATATCAATGGTTCAAAAGGCTGAGGGCTCCCTAGCTCAGTGTATTTGTCTGTGAACTGCCGAGATGTTCACTTCTGGTTGAAAAGTTTCGGTTCCTTTGTGAAGCTATTTATTTTCTGGAAGGGGGAGGATGGTCTGGCTGATGTTCTTGCATGTCGTCTTGATTACATCACGATTTGGGGCTGGCCACTGCCACTGCCACAATAGGCAGCAGGCATCGGGGTGTCCCTTCTCAGGGAGCAAGCGCACTGCTTGGGCTTTACTCCAGGGGCATTTAGAAGAGCACTTGGCCAGACGTTTTTGACAAGGACCATCGTATCCCCAGTACTGCTCTGGCTGGTGGTGCACCCTCATGTTGGTGATCCCAACTGAGATGCAGCCAGAAATTGGAGAAGCACAGAAATAGTCATGTAGGTCTGAGCAGGATTACCCACTCCAGGGTTTCCTAAAGGGTTTGCCAATATTTCAAAGGCTGTTCCTTGCAATTTTTACAGGAGCATCTTTTCACTAACCCCTTTCCAGAGCTAGCTCTTTAAAATTGGCTTAGGTAGGACTGCTGCATCTCTGGCTGGATTCCCTCCTCAGCATTTTTAAGGACCAGATGATTCTTTAAAACATTTCTCTGGAGCTTCTGGGCATGTTTGCAGTGCATGTTCATGAGCTCTGACATTTTCTGCCAAACACACTGTGCAATCCAGGAAACACCAGGCAAAATGATGGCAGTGCTGTTACAGAGCTTGTTCCCACGGGGAAGGAAAGGAGAGGGTGCATGGTAATGCCCTCACTGAGTCCTTTCAGCCTGTGGGAAGTGTCAGGCATTTTCATCTACAGCCAGAGCTGAAGGTGTAACTCCTGCTGTAGCACTCCAAGGGCCCTTTCCTAGGACTCTATCCTTGCACCCAACTCTGAGTCCTGCAGATGGATCAGATACATGTGCAGCTGCTCCTGAAAGCTGCCATGAACGGGCGTGAAATACCTGCAGCAGTACCCTTGGTAAAAACAGGCACAGATGTTGGCAGGGGCCAAGCCAGCAGCATCACTGAGTTGCTTGTTAAATCCGTGAATAGGCGTAGGGAAGGAAAGTGCTCTGCGGGCAAGGCAAGTGGCAAGCAGAAGGCAGCTGAGCTGCAACCCCTCGGTCGCATTCCTGAAATGGATACCTGGAAACTGGATGACCCAAGCTCTTTTTTAATTTATTTATTTTTTAAATCAGTTAAAGACACTTACACACTTACTTCATTGGTGATCAGAGATCACTTTTCTGTTCGGCTTTGTTTCCCCATTAGCTACTAAGTGTCCTGCCTGGTGTTGAACTGGATTCCCAGAGGCTCCATGACCTTTTTTTAAAGTTCTCAGCAAAAGGCATTGAACGCATCCTCATCCTGATCTTTGTTGGCTGGAGAACACAATACAGCCCACATGTCGCGAGGTGGCACAAGCCCACGTGCTTCACCGTATGCTGTACATGTATTTCGAAGTGCGAGGAAGCAATGTCGGTAGAAGGAACAATGCTGTTTTTATTATTGTAAAATAGACCTGGTGATTCCTACATTTGAGAATTGCCACAACGTTCGGGATGGGGCGGTTGGGGGGGAGGGTGTACTTTTTATAAGTAATATTTAATTTATTATTTAGAGTGTTTTCTTTTGGATAATTTATGATACAAGGGATACCTGGCTGGAAACCTAAAGCAGGCTGTTAAAGCTGCAGTGCGCCCACGTCCCCGTGTGCCGGGCTCTGGCACCACGTTATTCACCCCGAGCGGGAGCCGTCGGGAGGGTCGGGCATGGTGACCGTGGCACTGAGTCACGGTCACCGCGGCTGTCACACACACACGCAGGGCTGCTGTGAAGCACCGGCCCCAGCCTGCTAATTAAATGCTCCGACACTGGTGAAAGCAGTGCCGACTCGCCATTTAAAGGGCTTTGCAAGGTAATTCAAAAATTCTTAGCAAACTAGTGATATGTTTATCTGATAGGAATGGGTTATACTACAGCTTTAACTAGCCTTAGTTTAAAAAAAAAATCTTGTTGTTACAAAAGGCCTAAAGATGGCATTTTGAGCCTATAAACAGTTTCTTTAAATTGTCGGACTCTAGCATTGTTAACCAAATTAGAATAGTGACTGCAATATTTAAGTGTAAATCTTGTTCTATGAGAAAGGAAACTTGCTTACAGTTTAAAAAAGATGACTGTTTCTACACACAATCTTGTATACTACTACATGAAGAAAAAGGGGGTTTTGTAATGCACTGTAGAACAGTCTCATATTCATTTTTTATAGAAATGTTATTCCAATGGTGCATTTTTTTGTTTAATAAATAAAGTTTTGATACAATTTCCCTCTCTTTGTCTGGTACGTTGCACAGCAAGCACCGGGCATCAGTCCCCACACCGGAGGGCAATCCCACAGCTCCCACCCCAGCGCATCCCTGCTGGCCCCTGCATCTGCTGGCTCCATCCCCACTGCACTGCTCCCTCCTGAGCCACGTGCAAATGCAATTTGCAATCTGGGGGCAATTCAAGGTGAATATTAGGTAGGGTGCATTCTGGCTGCAGGAGTTGTGCCAGTCTGGGGAGGAGCCAGGGAGGAAGTCCTCTTGCATAGAAAACCGTGATGCCACCACACAAACACTTGTGCAGGTAGGCACCTTCTCGCTCTTGGGAATTGGCCCCATACTGGCTAGACAAAAGTCCTTCTGGGCTTGGCTTTTTAATGTCACCAGCATGCAGAGTGCTAAAGCGGCTGTGGTGGCTGTGGCTGCTCCGCAGGACTGGGTGCGATGCCCAGCACTTTTCATGTCCCTGAGCAGCCTCTGATGGGCTTCCAAGAAGCCCTTCCAGCTATTACATTTCACAAGCTATTTTCCATCTGTAATTGAGCACCTGGGATTCGGATTTGTTTCTGCACCCCCACCGCCCCCTGCCCATCGCACCCTGTTCCTGCTGGTGTTTCTCAGCTGGTTGCTCCATACCAGACCTGCCAGCACCATCATTCCCACAGCTCAGAACCCCGCAACTGCTGAACCTGTGTGCCCTGCCCCTCACAGCCATCATGACTTAGTATTAAAGTAAGTGGAGGACACAAACAACATTAAAAGTTATCCAAAATGGTGCTGGTGACACCATAGGGAAAGCAAAAGGGACATGAGCAACCTCAAAACACATCAGAGCTGAGCTCTAAGTGCTCAGCAAGTAGATTTCCACAACTATCCCTGCTCTGCTTCAAATCCCTCTTCTGCCTAAAAAAGATTTCAGCCAGCATCTGGTGTTTCAATGATGTTAGAAACCCCCCAGCCTGGGAGACAGCAAGTGTTGTCCTGACCCTGCTGGGTAATTAAGGCAGCCAGCTTGGTCTCTCATGATTTACAGCCTTCTTTCCTCTTATGCCCCATTTCAGTTGTTGCATTTGTTGTTCCTCCTTTACCTGAATGTCCTTAAGCTTTGCTGCTGGAGTCATGGATGCTGCAACTGCTAAGGCACCCGTCACGGGGCGCAGCCAACTGACCCGAAATGCATCGGCCTTCCCAAGGCTGTGCTGCAAGCAGTGCGTGGTGAGGATCCGTTGGGAAGGACACTTTTACGTACGTTCTGCCAAAAGCCCTCATTCGGGTGCCAATAGGTGTCTTCTCTTGTGATCAGAGGAGGTAGGAACAAGTCTACATTCTGAATAAAACCCAATTAGAGCAACTCCTTGTGCTGTGCAAGTTCTGAGATTAATTAAAGTGTTTCTCTGGGGGCTCAGAACAGAAAGCTAACCTTCAGAGGTGTTGAGGTGAAGTGTGTGGTCAGCCCGCTATGTGCTCCAGCCCTGAGCGCTGCTCTGTGCGTCGGTCCTTTTGCTGTGCCCTGAACCTGATGTCCCCTGCTCGCTGCAGCCCCTGCGTGCCGCAGAAACGCTGCTCACGGTCAGCGTCATGGCAAACTCCCTGGTGCACCCATGTTTCTTCCTTCGCACAAAGCTTTTCTTTCTCATCTAATTTGGAGACTTTGATGAAAATGATTTTTTTTCCTGCCTTTTTTTTTTTTTTTTGTCAACATTCTCAACTTCTGGGGCTGCATAATAAAATATGACTCTGGGAAAGAAATTTCTGTTCCTCTGCTGCTGTCTGCACTTTCAAGGTCTTGTCCAAAGAAAGCAGCGCATTTTATGAGGCCACAGCTTTCATGATTATTTCTAAAAATTAATAGTACTTTATGGACACTGAAGCCCTTCTTATGTTCTTGGCACAACCATTTTAATATGAAACTACATTTTTTTCTAAACTACAAGCAGTGGCAGGTAGCAAATCATCACATCAACGAGTGGCAGGATTTTTGTGTCTGAAGACTAAGATATAAAGAGAAATAAGAAGTTATCTCTGGAGCTAGATATTGGTATTTATCCTGCTTTTGAAGCAAGTCAAAACCTGTCAGTTTTGTACATCTGCAATGGAGAGAGCAACAGAGGCAGGTAGGGTCTGATCCAGATTGGTGGGCCAAATTGAAAGATAAGAAAACTGTTGAAGGACCCCAAATGTAAACTTCTGGCACTTTTCTCATTAAGGCACTTCATAAATGTTCAGTTCTGCCCTGTAGGAGGGGAAAGCCCCCCTCAAACACCTTACTAAAGAGCCGAAATTGACAGCTGGGGGGGGGCTTGCCTCTTCCCCCGAAGATGAGCAGGAGCCACCCGCTCCTGGGGCTGCAGCTCCGCACTTGGGCTGCCGCCGGGGCCACTGCACCCTGGGGTAGGCAAGGTGGGTCTTTGTCCCATATGAGGATCCAGGAGGAAAATCTGGGGGATTACTTTTGTGCTGGCGTCCTTGGAAAACTCTATTTAGGGTTGTCAGTGGGGATTAATGGGAGACCTTTATATTATACCATGTTTAAGCACAGAGAAATATGACTGTAGGGTAAACCAACACGTGATGAATTGCATGCATTGAGGCTTAGGTTTGAATTTAAAATGGTAGCATTCTAATAAATTTATCATGGTTCAGTATTTTATTGGTCAGGTGGGAATATTTTGCTTCGTGCACAAAAAGATGTCGACCTCTCTTGGGACCAATAAATTACATCTATTTGAGCTTTTCATTTAACAAAATAACGTTAGCAGGGGGGATATAAATCAGCAGAAGGTTTAGAAGAAACTGTTGTTATACGTTTCACTTTACGTCAAACTGACTGCTGTGTCAATGGTGGTTTTGGTCTGAAGACCATTGTCTTTAGTATTTATCAGCAGTAATTTCCACGTGTGGTGCTCGCTGGCTGCCCTTCCCCATGCTTTGGAAGTCAGCGGCATCCTCCAGCACCGGCTGTGTGGCAGCGGGGCATTGCCTGCCCAGGAGTCCCACAGGGTCCCTATGCTTACGAAATCACATGCAGGGCAATTTGGGGGGGGGGAGCACTGCATGTCCGTGACCTTATTTACCCAGTATCTAGAAGAGGCTGCAGCCAGCCTATAAATATTAAATTATAATAATAAGCGAATAATTGTCTGCAGCTGAGACGTTTTCCAAGCTTGAGTACCCCATGGGTGCGCGTGGGAGGGGTTGAGTCCTGCGTTTGGTGGCTGCTTGCTCCGGCACCTCAACAAGCTGGCCCAGGCTGCCCAGGGGAGCTGTGGGTGCCCCATCCCCGGCAGTGCCCGAGGCCAGGCTGGATGGGCTTTGGGCAGCCTGGGCTGCTGGGAGGGGGCCCTGCCATGGCAGGGGTGGGGCCGGGTGGGCTTTGAGGTCCCTGCCGACCCAAACCGTGCTGCCATGTTCTGATTCGATGATTCTGTGATAATCTGCTCACAGCAGATGCATCGCGGAGGACTCTGGTGCCGCTTGCCAAGCTGGGAACAAGGCAGTCATCCATGGGCCAGAAATAAAACAATAAATCCAAGCTGGTCCTCAGCGGGTTTTCTGTGTTAAATAATTTGCAAGCAACCTCCTGAAGCTCGTCAGCTCTCTGGCAGCTTGGCCTTCACCATTTCTGCTGCTAGGATTCCGTGATAGCTCCACAGGCGGGTGCTGGGGCAAGTGGCTACAAACAAAGTCAAACCTGGTGGAAAGAGCTGGTGGTTTGAAAGGAGGTGCAGAGCTTGTGGGCAAAATGTCCCCCTGAGCAAGCAGCAGTGTGGGATGCAGCTTGGGGGAGCACTTGCACATTTTGTGTGTGTGTAAAACTGCCCCTTAACCCAGTCCATAAAATAAGCAAAGCTGGGAGATGCAAGGAAGCAAATCTGCTGTGCCTTTTATGGTGGAAATTGCACAGGAGCATCCCAGGGAAGCCACAGCAGAAAAGGAAAGGTGACGGTCCAAGCCAGCCTCATCACTGGCATAGCTCCTGCGCACGGAGCATTTCCGCTGCGTCTGCTTTTATTTCTGGCTGGTCTCAAGCAGAACGAGGTGCTGGGAGCTGAGGTGTTTGCAGGAGCAGGTGGGGCACTCGCAGAGTACACGAGCACCCTCCGGCCCAGGCAGCCGGGGATGGCTGAGCTGCGCATTGGGCTGCGGCTGCACAGAAATACAGCTCCATAGGCTTCTGCTGGCTTTGCTCAAGTACACCGGAACAGCAAAACATTTTTAATAAATATAATTCCACTCTGTGAGGGTTGCTTTGAGGGCAGGTCTCCATACACTTAAGATTGTAAACATCAGGATTGTCTGGGAGGCTTTCCTGAGTCTGGGATCTGCAGAGAAGGAAAGGAAAGGAAAGGAAAGGAAAGGAAAGGAAAGGAAAGGAAAGGAAAGGAAAGGAAAGGAAAGGAAAGGAAAGGAAAGGAAAGGAAAGGAAAGGAAAGGAAAGGAACTTAGAAATTTTCTAGCAACAGCCACTGCCTTACAAAAGTTCTCTTTGTGCATGGGCAGGACTTTGATGCATAATTGCATCTCTCTAAAGAACTCTATTCTATTTAAAAATAATTAATGTAGTTGAATGTACTTATGAAATGAAAGATGAAATGAAAGCCTAGATTTAACCCTGCCATACCAGCTCAACTGGGCACCGAGTACTAGCTACTCTATTTATTATTATTAATAATAATAATAATAATAAATTAATTAATTAATTAAACCTCAGGTGGCATTGGAGCAAAATCCAAGCAGAAAGACCCAGCTTGCAAGCCTGACCTGCAGGTGTGTGCTGCGGGAGGCCAGAGGAGCAGGGGCTGCTGCCCACCAGAGCCTTGCTCTGGGCAAGAAAATGCATGCATGCTGCTGGCATGGAGCAGTACATACACTCAGTGTATTCCACACTGGGGTGCGTCCCCAGTGGGATCAGACCATGCAGACACTGCTGTGGTGGCCCTGTTACGGGGGGGGCAGCACAGATCTCATCACCCCCACTGGGCTTGCACCGAGCCTTCCTCGCTGCGTACCCCCCGCTACAGCCAGCACAGGCGGCCCCGCGCAGCCCCTGCTGGGCTGACGGCCCTACCCTGCGCAGGCAGCCCAGGAGGCAGAGCCTCGTGGTCGCACCAGGCTCCTTTCTGCTGAAGCCCTGAGCCACAGTGCGGTTCGCAAAGCCCATATTAAAAACAGTCCTTTGTTTTCCTTTCGAACATCAGAAGCTGTTGATTTGGACATCCCAGTATTTCACTGAAACATGATGTATTTTATGGAATGTGCTCAGGAAATTATCGCAATGTTTTATTTCAGTCTTGTTTCAATGTGGTGAAGTATTTGCCTGTGCTGTAAATATTTTGACTTTTTTTGTGTATCCTGCTTTAAAGCTACATATGTTCCAGCTGATATTATAATGCAAGAGCCCAGACATAAAACTCAGAAGAAAATGTTCTGACTTTGCTGAAACATAATGTGAGTAAATCAAATACCTTCACAGTATCTCCTTTTAGAGAAATCTATGAATTTTTCATTTTTCACCCCAGTTTGGGATGAAACCAGGTTTTGGCTCCATTGTGGAACTGCAATTCTGTCTGCTAGCAGTCTTAAATCAATATGCTCCACAAAGTCTGCCTTCGCTGTTGCCTCAGGCGGATAGTCCATATTTAGCAACCAAGCTGAAAAGCAAACAGCCTTCCTCGTGCATCGAGTTACCCCCATGTTGTTGCATGTTTTACTGCTTCACCAAACACCTGCACAGATACCTGGGCTTCGTCCTGAGATGAACAACCATTGCTTGGACTGGAGATGGTTTTGCTGTGCCCCAGCTGGGTGGTGAGGCTCCGAGCAGGCAGCACATTGACTTTCCTTACCCTTGGACAACTCCTGCATTCCTCTTCCTGCAGAAATCCAGCTGAGCAAGCTGATTTGCTCAGGTCTCGCAGATCACATCGAGATACAGTGGGAGCTGTAAACCTACAGCACCTTTCTCACCAGCAGGCTGAGCAAGGTGTACGGCCAGAGGCAGCAGAGCAAGCAGCGCTGATGCACTGTCTGCAAATGACTACTTGGAGGATGCCGATGGGTGGGAGCAGGACTGTGGCACGTGGCCTTGGGCAGTGAGTGACAAGATTTGCTAATGCACATGGTGGGAAACGTGGAAAATGTCTGTCTTCAAGGCCCGAGCGCATCAGCAGGCACGTGGTGGCACGGGGAGGTGAATGTGGGGGCTCGGCTGCTGGTGGCCCTGGGCTCGGTGGGCAGCGCTAGCCCCTGCTGGCAGCTCCTGCAGCGGGGAGGTCTCACCGGTGCTTACCTGCGGGAGTCAGCTCATTTGGCATCCAGCACGGGCCTCCGAGTGCGAGCCTTCCATGGCCCAGGCAAACGGCTGGAGACGATACAGGACCCCTGGTCTGCCCTGCCCATGCCACCTGCCAGGGCAGAGAGATCAAAGAGGTCTGCAATTTCTTCACAGTCCCGTGGAAAAAAATATATATACATATATATCCTATTCAGCTGGCTGTGATAGGTAAGGAAAGTCAAAAAATGACAGGATTTTAACTTGCTTTTTCTCTCATGTCACCTGTTTATTCTTCTGTATTTTTCTTTTTCTCCCCCTTTCTTATAAATCTGGATTGCACGAGTGAACCCTGGCTGCTCGACCTGGGTGCCAGAAGCAAAGCCCTGTGTATGTGCATGCATGAGGAAGGATGCTGCTCCCTGCTTGCTGAGGGGCTGGCTAAGCGGGGAGGGGACATGCGATGTGCAGCTCTGTGGTGGGTGCTGATGGAAGTAGGGAAGAAGGTCAGTGACTTCTTCCCAGAGAGGCTGCAGCAGTGAGAGGGTGGGCAAGCAGATTTCCCAGGTCACAGACCAGATTCTCAGCCGAGCAAAGGCTTTCACACTGCTTTCCTGCCTTACAGGACTTCGTTAGTGCTGAAAAACCTGGGAACAAGGCAACGGAGACTTCATTAAGCACTGCAGGAAGAAACTAAGGTGAGTCTTCAAAACTCACAGAACCATCGGAAGGACCTGGGTGACCACCCAGGCCAACCCCACTGCAATGCAGCTCGGAGCCAGCGCAGGGGGCTCAGAGCCCTCGCCAGGCAGGACTGAGCAGCCCCCCCGCCTCCCCGCCCCTGCTCCAGCCTCTGACCACCCTGACAGTGGAGAATTTTCCCCCTAATGAACCCAAATATCTCTTGTGGTCACTGTGTTGTTTACACTGGTTGAGCAATGGCCCAACCTGTGTGCAAAGCAGCTGCAGGAGGTTTTTATCTCCCTAAAACACAAAGCGTTCTCCTTCACGGAGGCGCTCTCTACTCTTACAAGATGTCTAGGGGGAAAAATGTACCAAAAAGGACTGTATTTCCATGTCCTTTAATTCAAAACAAAGTCTGTCTTTGAGCAGCAGAACAAAACAAAAGAGGGCCTACATCTTCATTTGTTTTTCCTTGCAGGTCATTTTTCAAATGAGAGGGCTAGAGAATGGTGAAATCATCATCTGCTTCTCCTAATGCTCCGCTCCTGAATAGTTTAAAATATTCCAACACCAACCACATTAGCAATCAGCAGTGCAGAGGGGATCGATCACCCTCGTGCCCTGCAGCACCACCGAGGGATGCTCGAGGTGCTCTGTCTTCGTCCACTGGATGAAGCTGGCTTTATAGAGAGACCTTCCCATGATGGGTTGTGGAGGGACGCCTTTTTTCTTTCCTTTTGAAGCCTTGCTGCTAAGCATGGGAATGAATCTTCCACTGATTTGTGTAGCACTGGTGTGCTGAAAGTGATTGCTGTTTCATAAGATAAATGGTTCTGGGGGTGATCGCTGGTCAAGGACGGGAGGCTGAAGTTCGACCGATCAGATATCCCTCAGCAGAGGCAAAGTCGTGAGTAGGGCTGTGTGTTATGGTAATGACTGAAATCCTATTAGCAGATATATTTGTGGAGGTGAGGGGGTAATAAAAGGAATGCAAAATAGCTGCAGAACTGTTTCAGAATGATATTAGGTAGAAATTAAAGAAAAATAATAAGCAATTTGAAAAAGCTGGGCTGTTATTTATTGCCCTTACAGAATTAAGCCAGGTAATGTCATTGCACTTATCTTAATATTGCAATAGAGGACATTTGTATATTTGAAAAATCAGGAAATAAATATTCAAATGCTGAAATTGCATACTTTTTGTGAAATGCCCTTAAAAGAGATGCCGGCCGCTCAGAGGGCTCCCCACTGCCGTCCGTACCCCGAGAACGAGCGGCACTGCTCAGTCTTGAGGGGGCTCCTTGCAGAGGGAGGGCTGCGAAGAGCTGAGAGAAATATGAGAAAAAGGCTAATTTAATGGATCAAAACCATCAAAACAGCAGCAGCAGCAGCTTTGTCCTTTCTCGACTTTAGAGAGGCCTTTTGCCTGGAAATGGCCTGAACCTCCATCCCAAAGAGCAGTGTTCCCCACAAACTGCAATTACAAATGGGGCATTCAGGGCTGATTTTATCCGAAGAATTTCATGCAAAATGCATGTACAATTCCTGGACTGGAAACAAGACTTTCTCCCCGCTGGCTTTGAATTCTGCTCTTTGACATCCTGAGTGATTTCACCCATAAGTTTGTTGGTAGGGTCTGAAAAATAAAAAGTGAGTCCTGTTTTGTTTTTCAGAGAAAGATTGCCCTCAGGAAAGGGCTCAGAAGAGCTGGAATCATTTCCCAGCTCCAAAAAATAATGTGTCTAAGCTCCCGAAACATCTGCATTAAAACTTCCCTAACCTTGGCATGGCCCATGAACCAAGTATATCTTCATTTTGCAAAGTGATTTTTGTGGATACCACTTTTGGCTAAATTTTGTCCTTAACCAAAATACCAGATCAGCCAAGCGAGCACTGTTCTCAGTGTTGCATGAAATGCCTGGATTGCTTTGCTCTCTGCTTTTGACCAAGAACTTCCCAACAAAACTGCTTCTTGCTGAGAAACACGGATTCATGGGCAAGTCCTGTCTGAACAGCAGGGTTCTCTGCATGGATCTGCAGTCAAAACGAGCCAGAGAAATAAGAGAAGGACAACTGTCCTGTGCTGCTGTTGCAGAGAGGTACCACTGCTGTCAGAGATGGACTCCGTGCCTTGTTTCGGGCCACGGCTGCCCCAGGCTGTTGGTGGCTCTGCAGCCTTCCCATGGGGTGTGGGGGCCTCAGCCTTCCCCCTAGCACCCGTGGGCTCTGAGCATCCCCCCACCTGCCATTGTCATCTTTTCCAGAAAACACTTCTGAGGCAGAATGGAGTAGACTATAAAATCATGAAAATGTAAGACAAGGAAAATCATTCCTCCAATGTAATGACTGCGGATTAAGTTATATGTTAATTTTAAGTGTCTGGGCATAATCTGAAAAGAAGGGATGGTTTATCTGATTGAACAAATTACACTCTCTCTCAAACATGGAATGAAACACTGGTTCTTTATTTGGGAAATACCAAATTTAATTTCTAATGTTTTGATTGTGCAAAAAAAATAAAAATAAAAAGAAGTAGGCAGGTAAAATTCAGCATCACTGAATTATTATGACAAATGCACTACCCATGCCCAGAGCATGTCCCCTCCTGCTACAGGTGAGACCAAGGTGGGCACCCAGGACCCAGTGGGACACTTCTTACCATGGCTGAGCCACTCAGAGCTAAGCACATGATGAACTGGAGCCCTAGAAGTCAACAGCCTGCAGTATCAGGGCACAAGATGATCTGCAAAATTAGATGCCTTTGATCAGTGTTTGTAAACACACACATTTAACTTTCCAGATCACCAAGTTTCATTAAAAAAGAAAGCCTGAGTAAGTAGAAACAGTTTTATATAGCCACTAATGAAATTGGATTCAGATAATAGGGTCTTGTCTGAATCATTACACTTTTCCTCTGCAATTTTTTTTTCACAATTTCATTATTCAAAACTCTGCATATCTGCCATATTCATTAAAAGAGAGGGCAAGAGACAAAACCCTAGCACTGAAGAGAAAAGAAGATAAAGCTTGTCATGAAGAGAGTTATTTTTACATTGTAAGAACTGTTTTCCTTTGTACTTGGGAGTCTTGAGATATAGTTGGAAAAATGGATTTATTGGGCCTAGAAACAACCCTGTTTTATCTCTTACCTTCCAAAGCAGCCACCAGTGAAACCCCACAGCCATGTGAGACTGCCCAAACTAGCCACCTGACAATGCAGGCAGTGTGCTGGAGATCCAGAAACACTCATTAAAAAGGTATTTCTGCATATTCCACGGAAAGGATGATGGTACAATTTTAAGCTATTATCCCTATTGTCATGGGGAACAGCTTAGGGGGAGTTAAATGAATGTGTTCCTAATTAAAGGTAACAGAACGACTCCCTGAAGACTGAATGACTCCTCCAGTCACAGTGGAAGTACCAAGGGCAGCAGCAGTGCAAGACCAGATGTCTCAGCCCATGCCCTCGTGCACCTTGTTGGACAAGATGGGTGTCAGATGTGGTACAGGGACACCCCTTGCCAGTGTGCCCTGCAGTGCAGCCGGGGCACAATTAAAAATCCAGATACGATGCAGTTACCCAACCTCAGGTGTCTGCTGCCTTTCACAATGGATGTCTCACAATGGATGTCTGCTCATCTAAGACATCTCCCAAAGCCAGCAGGTAGGACTCAGATCCTGCAGGAATCCCACATCCATCTGGACCAGCAGCTGCAGGTGAGATGCAGCATGCTAGGGTATATCAAAGTAAAAGCACTGCACACGTCTACATCTAAGCAATCAAACCAAGCCTTAGTACCTGCCCCCGAGCCATGTATGTGGAATTATTTGTTTCTGCGAAAGGAGGAGGCTGAAAAACAACACAAAAGCACGTATATCTCAAGAAGCTGTGGGCTGTCAGGAGGAAAAGCCTTTCTGCTGTGCACCTGAGAGGGCCAGATAACCACTATCTGCACAACCTGAACCAAGGAAATGGGTGGTCCCAGCCTCTTTTAAATGCACACCCAAAATGATGAGACCTGTCACTGCTTTAAAACTAAAACAATGTGTTAGTAATGATTTTGATATACTTGAAAGCATGCCACTTGTCACCTTGTATTTTCAGTTTTCTACCAGCCAGCTTCCTCCAGTAAAGATTCAGCCTTGGGCTCCTCTTGAAATTGTTTCCTTTAGGCTTTTGTTGTGTTTCTTCCTGCTATATCTGTTGAATTTCTACAGGGTTAGAAAGTAGCTGTACATTTCATAGCCAATCTGACAAAGCATGTAGATGAAAAAGTTCTGAATAACATGTGCTTTTTTTCCAGAGCTTTTAAGTACCATGTGGCCAATGAGAATATTTTAGGGTCTTGCTCTATTACATTGTTTTGGGCTCTTGCTCTAGTTATTCTCTTCTATCTTATTGCATTTATTTTTCTTTTTTATTCATTCTGGTATCTGAAAGTTATCACACTTCACAGGATATGTAGGCTCTAGTAAATGTGGAGGTAGGCATTTTGTTGGGGGGGGGGGGATCCCATTTTAATTGCCTTCTGAAGGAAACCTTGTTTATGGGGGGAACGCTAGGTCATTAATTTAAGATAGATGCACCTGCCACTGAGCTTTGCAGGCAATAATAGTAATGGTAATACAGTCCACTACTTTTGTTCTCTGAATTTACTGACAAGCCCACTCCACCAGTAAAGACCTGCATGCATTGTAAGGGAATAAAGAAATACAGCGTTTAAAATTTTGCAGCATCCAGGTTTGGCACATAAATTGCATGCAGCTTGAACTCATATGGCTAATCAGGAGACTGTCCTGGCTGATATCCCTAAAGGACCTGCTGCTCCTCCCACCAAGGGGGCTGATGTAGGGTGACAATTCTGTGGTGCCAGCACAGAAGTCCACTTCCCCTCCCAAGCATGCCATGGAGGGATGGTATGCAGCCACAGCGTGCCTCCAGCCGAGGCACACACAGCCTGCCTTCACTGGCAGGGAGAGGGGCTGTGCTTGGCTTCTTTGAATCCACAGTGAACTTTTTATTATCAATAACTAGAGTTATTGTTTTTGTTCTAAATTGGCTGTAGTAGCTGCAGTACATTAACGTCCAGCTAAAGGAATGCATAATGCAAACATAAATCTTCTAAAATATTTATAGCATACATGTCTCAACATGTCCTGTATTTATAGGCAAACCATTTAAATGAATATCTGATAAGGAAAAAGACTATTAAGTTGAGAAAAACCTTTCCTTCCCAGCAGGGCTGCAACAACTATTTGAACAGCTAAATGAATAAATCTGCTTGGCACTAATATATCAATGCTGCATGTTCTATAAACTTTCCATGCAGGAGAATATAAATATCTGACAAAGAAATAATCCTATTAAGGAAGAAAATTGACTGCAACTCAGAGCCATATGGATAACAGGTCTTTGCAGTACTATCTGCTGTGTCTCTGATTCTCTGTCTTTGCTAACTTTTTTTTACCCCCCAACCTTAGGGAATCTTTTCCAAAGACATCTCCATTTAAAGTAAAGTAGCCAGAAAATCTTTCACAGTTCTAGAAAGGGCTCTTTAGCCAATGAGGGATTTGACACAGATTTAAGGGCTGAAGGGATTATTTTATACATGTAGTTTGACTTTCTATATTGCACTGATCAGTGACTTACGCAGCGGTTCATGCATCAGCTTTATTACCTGGATGGGGGTTCTGATGCGTTTTGAAGTGGCGAGACTAAATGCCTGCAAAGGGATGAATGTGCTGTTTCTTCCCTCCCTCTAGGAGAGCAGCCAGGTTTGGAAGCTCAGCACAAACCTTGGCCAGGGGCTGCGGGAGACAGAGCTGGTTTGGGTACAGCCCCAGCCACAGCATCAGCACCTCAGTGCAAATCCAACACAGTTATGCCTTTGCATCAAATGCAGGCATCTGCACGGCACCTTGCACTTCAGATAGCCCAAATTTTCCAGGAATGTGTTTTGGACTAATCTACTCAGTTTTAGTCACAGGAATAGGATGAGACTGTTCATGGTCTTTTGGGTTTTCATTTCATAACTTACAACAAAATTCAGGTGTGACGAAACGTGTAGCACTTTCATAAGCCCTGTGAAACAACATCTCGTCTTCAGGCAAAAGCTAATGGTTCCACTGCTAAATAAGCGGACAGCCCTTCTCTGTGCCAGGGTGCTAATGCGTGAGTCAGAGTAGACTGAGAAAATTAGAAAACTCACAATACTGTTAAATAAAACTGGGATTTGCAAAGGCACCTGAGTGTAGTAGCTAAATCTTAAAGGATTTAAGCAACCTCATTCTTTTCTGAGAATCTGAGTGGAAAATAACACAGTATGCATGCTCAGAAACTTCCCTGCTAATAAAAATGCTTCTGTTTGGTGATAACACCAGCAACCTCCCATCCCCCTCCCAGCACAGCTCAGAGCATTTGTTTCCTGACCAAAACACTTGCAGTCAGGCACAACAGAAATAATTATTGAAATGCAGAATGAGCCTGCCTCTGTGCATCATGGCATACCCAAGTAAAAATTAATACCTAACAAACCACATCCTGAAATGGCAACTTCATGCCTTTGTATTCTGGATTTCACTACTTTTTTTTTTTTTTTTTTTGATGACACCAAACCGGAGACTGGGAATAACACTCTCTCTCTCTTCTTTCTTTGGCTTTGCGTAAATTGCTTGCAACTCAATAATGCAAAACATATCACTGCTGTTGTAAGCTTTTCCTTCTGTATTTATTTATTTTCTTTCTACCTCTCTCTTCTGTCTTTCCATGCAACAAGTGTCTGGTTTGGCCAGCCAAGGCCACTTTTGTAAAACAAAGGCCCTTTGTAAAACTGATGCAAGTCTGCAACTGAACAAGGCACAAGAGACCCCAAAGCTGCTGCAAGTTTGCAGGGCTTGGGATGGCTGATGGGCTTCATTCTCCAGAGGTGAGGGTGCCAGAAGAATCTGCTCCAGAAAGAGAAACAAACATTTTCTATTTTTGCTGGTGTTTCTCTTCCTCTTTTATGCATTCATTAGTCTTGGTTGGTATGCAGGGAAGCAGCACAAGACTTCAACAAGAACTGCAGTAACAAGTAGTCCAGCTTCTTTCAGGAAACTTTTTTGTTTCCTATCTGTAGTGCCATCCAAGAGACTATCAAACGGGATCATTTTTTCCTTAGTAAAAGCCCTCACTGTTTAAAGACAAAAAGAATGAAGGATATTGTTAATATGAATGCCTTAGTTAGTTCTTTGTTTTCAAATGCTGTAACAGTTCTTCTTCTTTTTCTGGTTCTTTAATAACAGATTTGAAAGATGTACAGCAGCAACTATTTGCCAGAGGCCAAGGCAGACCTGGACTTGTCTTTAAACCCCAAACCACGCTCACCTGCCCCATGCTGTATGGTGGTAGGGTCCCAGCAATAATTTTGAACCTAGCTTTTCCACACGAAGGAAAACAAAGACTAACGTTACCCTCACAGGGGCAGCTCTTCGCCCACATGAATGCTGACTTAGTCACACCAGGACTGAAGGATGTCTCGGCCGCAGATGCCAAGGGGCTTCCACAATTCTCCCACCATTGGTACCACAGGCACACAAGAGATGCACCTCCAACACCTGCGGGTGTGTGAATTGAGTCCTTCATTTCTTTTGGTGTATTTCAGGAGTGCCTCAGATATAAAACAGATGCTTTTCCAGACCTTATTAACACTTTATTGAGATGAAAGCATTTATTTCCTCTTTTTTATTCTGGGGAGAAAGGCATTCATTTTGATCCAAACCCAAAATATTTTTCCATGCTTTCAGTGTCTGAACTGAAATAGAAATGTAACAAAACAAAACAAAAACAGTGATCAGTGGTCAGCTCTGCTTCTGGGATCATAGAGTTTTCTCTTAGCCCAGACTGCAAAGCTATAACTGAGTCCTTGGTGATCTTCTGTTTCTTTTATTTCATATCCTGACAAACTTCTGTCTCTCATCTGTGGCTCTGGTAGCAGCTCTTACAGTTGCTCCCATCACCTCTCTTATCCAGTACCAACTTTTTCAAAGAGAATTTGTTTTTCTGGCTTCATAGGTTTGCAGGCATGGGGCAGGCACATGTTTTGGGTTACTGAGAACACAACCACCCACTTTTCCATCTATTTACTTGCCAGGGCTTTCCCCAGAGATGCTGGTGTCCTGAACACGCTGTGCCCAGCCACAGGTGTGTCCTTGTGCTGCTGATAACTACCGAGGCAGGCAGGCCTGCTGAAGAATGAGAATGAAGCAAATTGTCTGGCGATGCACAAGGAATGCAGCCTGCATCAACGGAGCCATCTGTGATCTTCCACAGCAAGCACAAGTACCTTTATATGAAGCCACTACGGAATTTGCAAAAGTATTGCAATTTTGGAGCAATTAAGTGTCAAGCAAATATTTTTTTGGGGGGACCTTTTCTGCATGTGAGCAGAGAAATAATAGAGGTGGGATACCTGGGATATCAGATTCCCACAGAACATAGCTTCTCTAAGTGAGCTTTTGTTATTGTTTTTTGTTTTGTTTTGTTTTGTTTTGGGGGGGGGTGCAGGGAGAGAAGATGGAAAGAAAAGATCCTTTAGGTCAAATCATGAGACATTCTAACAAGCTTGCATGGCTGTAGTATTCTTGCTTTTGTTCCTTGTCTGATGCCATAGTACTTGCTTTTCATGTATTTTTTTTTCCTCCCACACCTTAACATTTAAGGTTACATTCATTGCATGTGTTCCAGACTTGAGGAGTTCAGCCTTTAAGTTTTCCCTATGGTAGTCGCAAAACCGGGTTTGCGTGCCCTTTTCTCTATCTGACAGGTAGCCCCCATTTAGAAACACCCATGCCCCCATCCCACATCCCACCAAGGACATCCCTGCTCAGGCAGAGCCTCCCTAGGCATTGCCTATCTCCTCCGAGGGCATGCAGCAGAGAGGTGGTTTGACTGCAGCTTTTGAGGCCCATTCAATGGAAAAAGCAGCAAAATATATTTGCTGACAGTGAGAGATTTTGGAATTGCCCCTGGCCAGGGGCACCCCTGATTACTCTTTGTAAGTGAAGGGGATGAAAATGGCAGAAAGCTGAGTGGGGTCTGGGCAGGAGCTGGCTGCAGCTTGTTGCCACGGTCCTCCATGAGGTCCACAACTGAAATAACTCTCATAAATTTGCTTTAAATTTTAATGACCAGTTCTGTGCTCTTAACAACAAATCATCATTTTCAAATGTTCCTTAAGATTAGGAACTGCATGCTTGATTGCACTGCAGATGATAAGTGCATGATGAAAAAAAAAAACACACACTCATAGCTTGAGACACCAAAAATTATGACCTGGGTGCAGGTGTTTTGTAGAAGCAAAGAAAGGAGAAAAGGGCCATGTGAAAACTCCACAATCAGACAGCAATTTTTAACTTTTAAGTGCATCTTTTAAGCATCTTGCTTGAGACTGAAATCTGCTGCTGAATTCCCAGTCTAGCTAGCTAATGGCTGAAGTACACACTTCAATGAGGAAATCAAGTTGATCAAAACAGACATGCCTGTTTCAAGTTTTGGACCAAAAGTCTTGATCCTTCTTCTACTGAAGTTAGGATCAGCTTTCCCATTAACCTTGGTTATTAAAGATTGTGGTTCAAAAGTCATTTATAAATACTTTCCAAAGGAAAACTAGGAACAGCAGTAGTTGTGGAAATGGCCAAACAGAATAAGACAAGGTAAGTGTAGACCTTGATCTAGCAAACAGCTTGTTGATGTGTTTAACTTTGAAGTGAACAGGTTTCCACAGCATGCAAAATTAAATATATGCATAAGTCATGTCACAGGATGAAAGCTGAGGCAAGAGACAACCTGGCCCTCAAGCACCAGAAAAGGAATTTTTAAAATTAGCCAAGAGAAAAAGGCTGAGACAGCCAGGGGAGGAGCGTGACCAACATCATCTATGCTTCTTTGGCTCCATTTGAGCTCAAAGATACACAGCGTTCATTAAAAGTTCAGCTTTTATGAAGGTCAAGTAAAAGTTGCTTATGCTCTGATTTAGAGAGGAAAAAAAAAAAAAAAAGCCTGAAAGTATCAAGAGGATGAAAGATGAAGCTAGTTTGATGTGGGAATGAAGGTCCAGCTACAGAAAGGCCTGATGGAAGGGAAGGGCCCGAAGGGCTGCTATATGTTGCAAAGGAGCTTTCCCAAGCCAAAGCCTCTGACCTGCCTCACATGCACACATTTGGCTGCTCCATATTAAATACCGCTCACATGGCAGACAAAGAAACAAAAGCCAGAATTCCTTTGGCCTTTTAAAAGAAGAAGTAGACTTGTACTAATACTAACAAGGAAAGTATTTGGTGCACATAGTGCTCCATTTCTCACAAGTCTCAACAAAAAATTTAAAGCAACACTTCTGAAATGTATAAAAACAAACAAACAAACAACCTTGTCATGGCTGTAGGAAAAGAGGAAGTCTTGTCTTCTTCTGCTATGCCCCCTTCACAGGGCCCTGCAGACCCAGCTGTGCCAGGAACTGGAGCCAGTTTTGAGGTGCTCAGATGATAAAGAATATCCAGATAAAAATAATATGTGCTAATTTGTATTTTCAGGAAGTGGGGAAATGATAGTTTTATGTAAGTCACTTCAGTAAGAACTTCAGACACATTTCCCGAATTTGCTTTTTAGGCCTTTGCCATAAATGCAAATGCCATCACCCATTACTTATAGATAAACAACATCCAGGTATTCACCTTCCCTCCTCTTATGAGTGATGCTGCACACATCCTGGAAATGTAAAGGGCATTTCAAGTTGAAGCAAATCAGCTTGCAAAGACACTACATTTCTTATTGGATAATTGAAGTGATCTAAGAACCCTTGTTTTAGTCATTTGAAGTTTTTTTCCCCTTTACCTCATCTTAAGAATAGATTGTTTGTTTTACTTAGACTATCATTTATTTTTTACCATAATAAGACTTTAAGTGGTTTCCCTACAGAGACTGCTTAGCAGAAACAGGTCTACCTCCATATTTGATGAATCATTTAATTTAATGTTTGCATTAAAGAGAAAAGTAGTATGAAGCAGAGTGGAGGGTAATCCCAGTTCAGCTTTTATTTAAACATTTTTGTTAATGTCTTACATCTATTCCACCGAAATACACCAAGCAGCAGAAAATGCTAGGCCCGCAAAACTCAATCAAATCTCCCCTTTGGTGGTAATTTATGATGACCTTACTTCCTTAACAGTTAAAACAGAAAGAAAGAAAGAAAGAAAGAAAGAAAGAAAGAAAGAGGAAGGAAGGAAGGAAGGAAGGAAGGAAGGAAGGAAGGAAGGAAGGAAGGAAGGAAGGAAGGAAGGAAGAAACTTCTTCCAGATACACAGTTACCATAGTAATCTGCATCGTCTACATTATTATTTATAATTTCTAATGCAATTGATGCAGTTGTATGGTATTTGTCACTAGTATTTGAGCATTTTGTGAACTAATGTACTTCTATTCTAAATGCACCTAGGTTGGGTGATAACACTACCACTACAGCTAATGTTATACCCAATTTTTTCTTTTTTTTTCCTTTTTCCTTTTTCCTTTTTTTTTTTTTTTTATTAGGGAAAGAAGGAAGCAAACTAACTAAAGAAAAGAATTTACTCTAAGTATAATTTGCAATTTTAACAGTCTAATTCAAGGATTATTATTAGTCTAGTTCTAGCTATTATAGAAAAGGAAAGATTAGTCCAGTTAGAATATGTTTACACATAGAAAGACCCATTAAGAACAACAATATAGTTTTATTTGTAATATACACACTTAATTTCTATCCCTGAACCTATGCTAACATCTCCACTGCTTATCTGGGTCAGTCAGTAGTTTCAGACTGCTGGAATGTGTTGCAAGTAAGTTTCTTTCTTCAGAGGTTTTCTCACAGTAATTAGCTTAAAAGCATGAAAAACTAAGAAATTCTGGTCACAGGACTTAAACAGAGATTCACCAGGGTTTCCATTGCTGCCAAGCCCTTGTGCTGCTCTGGATATTGAGCGCAGTTACCAGAACATCCTGCCTCCTCCTGAGCTCTAGCCTGCCACTTATAGGCTTGAGTGACAAAGCATCAACAAAGTTCTTCGGTGCTATGGAGAGTACCTCTGGGGATGCAAAAGCAGTGGGACAAGGGCTGTCCTTGGTAGCTTGCAGACCTGGAGAGACAACAGCAGTGAAAATGTTGGGCTCAAGGTTTGAAGTCCAGTACGAGCATCTTCATTTACATGCAAAGATGAGAAGGAGCCAGTGAATGGCTTGGTCCATGTTAGACGTTTAAGCAGGGATAACCATCCATGTCATTTTCAGAATTTACTTAGTTGTTCCATTATATACATGTCACAAAAATTAGATATTCTGGCAGTATCTTCCAGTTGCCCATATGCTGGAAAATGCAAAGCCGTGCATTCCTGTATGGTACGTGGCAGCCAGCTGCTATGCCCGATGGATGCCAGCTCTCCAGGTAGCAGAGCGCAGCGTGTACACAAAATGTTCAGTAAGCAGGTATCTGATTTTGTCAGAAACAAAACAGTTTGACCAGAAACTGAAAATGAGCTTTAAAAAAAAAAAAACAAAAAACAAACAACAACAACAACAACAAAAAAAAAACCCACAAAGCTCAGCTGGCAGTTCTATTTCAAATGTTAATAATAATCATATTTAAGATGGCTGTTTCTTTTTCTCATAACCCCAACAACCATCATCTATATTGCTCCAGCCTGCAGCTGCAGCCAGCTTGTGAACACAAAATGAGATGAATGTGGAAGGAACTGTGGCTGCCTCTGCTTTCTGCTCACACACCTTTTCCCCCACCTCCCATCAGACACGTATTGCAGCAGTTCGTGTTGCAGAAGCCTGAGCTTCAGGCTGGGAAGTGCTAGAGCCAGCTGTGGGTTTTGGTCTGGGAGCATGGAGGCAGCTGGGAGACAAGTGGGCACAAGGCAGAAGGGGGCTGCTGCTCACGTTTTTCTGGCTCAAAACATCTCCTCTTACCTGCCACCTAAATGTGGGGTTGCAGTATGTCCCGAGCCACTGACAAACAATCTGGGCAAGAAGCAGGAGCTGAATTATGCATTATTGGCTAGAAACACACCCAGATTTGCATAAAACACTTCCATGAGTTAAACTCAAGACTGATCAGTGATAGCTTTAATTAAAGCTTCCCTGTTTCTGTTTCTTCCTTGCCTGGTGCCAGGACATTTCTCAGACCATCCATGTGCTCCACCGCTCCTGGTGCAGGCAGTCACGGTGCTGATGGTGCCTCACGCGTCCTCGGGGGGAGTCACTGTTGGGCAGAAGTTTGGGGCAGAAAAGAGTAGAAACTGATTATTGGTTCAGTTATTGGAAGTTCTTAAATGCTGTGAGGGAAGTTCAGATCCTGAAACTGAGTCTGGTCCCCTTGTTTTCAGGGGTGTCTTTTGAAAACAGCAAACCCTAAAAGTGCTGTGCTGTGCTGTGCTCACTCCAAAGCTGAGGGCAGCTCCTGAAGACTGCAAAGCTTTCTGCAAATTAATATTAATATATAACACTATTAATAAATAATATTAATAATTTCACAAAGCCTGTTTTACCAAGGACAAAGATACAATTATGCCTTTGAAACAAGCAGTCACCAGAGCATTCCTGGCACACACAGATAACCTGAATTCAGCAAGATTACTCTGACAGGTATGAACTTCAAGTGAATTAAACTCAAGTGAGTTTCAGGATCAAACACGAGGGTTTAAACATGTGGCAAGTATATGTAGGTGCCTAACAGCCATTAAAATTGGTTATTCCTCCCACAGGCAAGGTAACCCACATTGGTAAGGATTCAAAAATCGTTACTACCTAATGGCTTTTCAGTAATGAGTATAAAAGGAATTAGTCTCAGTGCAACTCACAGTGAAAAGCAGTTACATATTTGGCACTAATAATTACCTTTGCTGGCAACTCCTGCCAGAACAAACACATTGGCAAGAAAGAGACAGTGCTTCAGCTGCTCTTCCTCAGCGTCTCGTTTGCTTCTGGTTTGAGAGCTGCTGGATGTGCTTCAGGTCTGTGAGGCTCGAAATCGAGCTACGTCCTTGAGGAGTGTACGACCAGCCTCGCCGCAACTGCTCCATAATTCATCATGAAAACCCACAGCAGCTGCGTACAGGGAGGAAACAAGGGACAGGGGATGAGAAACAGAATTATGTGGAAGACTTCTCATACTTGTATGAAATCACAAAATAGATGTTCCAAAGCTTGAGCAAAATGAGATAATACTAGGCCAGATTAACCTTTAGTCTAGCTCTTTTTAAGTTCTTGCTGGAGTATTTGGTGTGACCTTCTTCCTAGCACAGGCCATGTAATTTCATCCAACTACCTTCATACCTTACAAGAAGTGTTTGGTTGAAGCATACCTTCTTGGTAAAACATACAATCTTAATATTACAATCTTAAACATACAAACTTAAACCAACAGAACTAGAGCTGTGAGAGCAGCAGGCACTTGGGTCCTGTCTCAGGAGCAGAGCTTTGTGGGCAAGCACAGGAGCAAGGCAGGGTATACCAGAATCTCCCTGCAACACAGGCCTGGCCTCCAGGGGTTTGCAGCTCATGGACTTCGAGATGTGCTGCCTACATCTTCCAGCAGTGCTTCGTTCCACCAGGTGGTAGCTTTAGCTAAGGAACCATGAAAGCCAGTGGAGCGGTTTATAATCTTCATGCTTTTTTTTTTTTTTCTGTTGTTGCAAAAGGAAAAAGAAAAAAAAAAGAAGAAAGTAACAATCATCAGGAAAGAAAGGGGTTGTGTGTTTCCACTCATACAAAACACTTATTGTTATATAAATTAATCATATTTTTGTTCCCTGTGGAATGTATTTTTTGTTCCTGCTGCTTGTTTGCTTGGATGTGAAGACAAGGTGGGACTGCAGGCATCTGAAGGAACTTAGCTTTAAACTAAATTTGCTCCTAGCACAAAGAAATTATTAAGACAAGTTGTAGGCAAGTTTTCTGGCCAATTTTGTAAACATAAATAAACCAATTTTGAAAGCATTGCAAGAATCATCCATCATGATTAATCTCTGGCATGGTTCTTCAGTAAACATTAGCATGGAAGAGTCAATACCTTGAGACTGAAAATATCAACTAAATCAATACCTCAAAAAAAAAAAAAAAAAAAAGGTCTTATGGAAGTATCTCCAAAGCCTCCTATATACAAAAGACTTCCACACTGAAAATCTGGAAACTGAAAAATTCCGAAAGGTCAGAAATTTTGTTTCTGGTCATGTTCTTCAAACACCAGAGGAAAAAATGCCTCGATTATGGATAAGATATGACAGCTTTACATACTGTTTGTCATCATAAGCTAAAGCAACTTCAGCATTGTGATAATGCCTTTAAACATTCATTGAGTTTAAGATGTTGCACAGTGTGACAGAAGATCCTCTTTATCTGCTTCCTTGTCTTTATAGTCAAAAAGATCATGAGACAATGTACAAAGCCTTCTCTACCGTCTTCATAAGCACCGGGCATCCTTTTTGCAGCTCCCAGAGCAATCTGGTGGCAAGAGCAGTCCAAAGGGCTTCAGTCTTTGCAGCTGTCTCACCACAGCAATAGGTTTGGAAAGGCCACCAGGACTGTGCTAGCAGATGAACACAGTCAGGCATCACACAGTAATGGGCACTTTCATGACTAACAGTTTTCTTTATTTTTCAAATATACAGTAGTGCCAAGTTTTTAAGTGACAGGACAGTAGAGGGCAACCTCAGTTTTGTGAGAACATGCGAGTCTAGGACATACTGATGGCATGGTCTGCACATTAGCTTTTATGAAAGAAAGATATGCTTGGGCATTACTGCATATTTGTGCCAGTGTCGATCCAGTGTAGATCCTGTAGAGCCTGTTGGAGTAAAATTCTCTTGTAAGTCTTGATGTCATGTCCACTGAAGTCATCATGTCTCTCTTGAATGACTCAAGAGATTTCAGAACACATTGTCAAATCTCTACCATCATGCCTGCAATTGACTCATTTTTCCTTTTCTCACTTTACATTTGGTTTTCTGTATTTTCTTTATTCATTCATCGGTAGATTGGCAACAATGTTTCCAGACTGGAGTTTGGAACCAGATGAAGGTCACTTATGAAGTATGACAACCCATTTCCCTGCCTTCTCTCTCTGTTTATTTTCCATAAATGACTTGATGCTTACCTTGCAGCAGAAGATCATTATCAGTTACAATATTCATTTTCAATGACATTATTAGTTTATTACTTCATTTTCATAAAAAGTAATCTATTTGTTGTTGCTTTGTAGAAAAATGTCAGTCATTTAACTGGTAACTCTGGCCTGAATATTTCATGGAATTCTGTCTGTGAACTCCTGCAAAGTTGATGTTTTCAGACAACTTGCTTAAGAGCCTACTTCAGTTGATTCTCAGCAGACACACGTTAACTGTGTCAGAAATCACTCCACTCCTGCTCTACCTGGTGGCTTATTTTTCCATTATTTCTCAACATTAGTATTTACAGTAGCACCCAGAAGTCTTGGATGCCACAGCGAGTCCTTTGGCATGGACACGTGAACAAGCACTTCAGAGAGAGTCTCTGCTGCTTCCAATCTAGACAAACAGTGCAAACCTGTGCCAGGAAGAAACCACTAGGCAAGTCACGCCAACCAGATAACCTGCTGGGACATCTCTGGAGCCGGGAATAAAGCCTGTGTCCCCACGCATGCATTCTGGTGCACTTCCTCATCTTTGCTATGTCTATCTAACAGTCTCTCATCTGACAGCTTTCTACATACTTTATACTGAGCCTTTTCCAAGTCTGCTCACTGTTTTCAATAGTGACAGCCAGTTCTGTTTAAAGAGCAGAGCACACGGCTAGAGTAGCAATGTTTTTTCTTAGCAGTGTGAACAAGTATCTTTCCATCTTCTCTAAGAGGAAATAATATTCCTTTTAAACCCATATCTCTCACTTATTGAGTATCAAAAAGAAAAAAAAAAAAAAAGTGATACAGCTAATAGGGGTAAAATCCACCTACGCAGGAAGAACCCTGTGCCCTGCCCAGGACTTACTGTAGGGGCAGCATGTCCTAGCTGGACAGGTCAGGATGCAAGTAGTGCCTCCAGTCTGAGCAGGAGGAACACGAGGGCAGGCAGGATGCTTTAGATGATGGTAATTGCTCCCTAGAGGACTGTATTCTGCCTCTGCTGCATCCGAACACACCTTGCAAACACGTGCAGATTTGCCTGAGCCAGCAGAGAGACCTGACAAGCCCACACTGTACAACTCTCTTCTCGCCACTGCTGCGTAGCCTGACCACATTAACCCAGAAAATAAGCTTAGACTCTTGGCACAGCCGATTACTTCAAGAGCGTCAGCCCACTATCATCTGGTCTATATTTGGCCTGCAGATAGTACTAATCCTGAGGCAGATACAAGTAAATCAAGCAGAGAATGGACAGTTGGCTGGCCCTGAAGCCAAATCCTCCTGCAACTGCACAACTGACGGCTCTCACCTCTCAAACAGGGAGGGTAAATCAAACCAACTGCCCAGACACAAGCCCTCATGAACAGCCCTAAGTGAGCCCAAGGAGCACCTGAAGTGCTCCATCTGACTTAGGGCCATGTCAACAATTTTAGGACATGGACTATGGCCATTGCTTGGTCTCTGTCTTGACCTGCTTTGTTTAATAAGCCAAGCATAACCAAACTTGTCTTGTGAAGCTGAGCGTGCCTGTGTGGGAATCTTGAGTTTCTCTTCATAAGTCCAGAGCAGATGTGCTTTTTCCTACCAGTGGCTAGCTGTAAAAATAAGACTTTTATTTCACTACTCCACAAGAACAACTTGAGAGTATAGTTTTTAAACTTTAAGGTATTGCTATTCCCTCCCTTCAGCAGGGAGGCAGACTGCGTTACAACAGCAGGGTACCAAGGCAGACGGAAGCCAAGTCCCATCCTTTTCTCACTCCCACTGAGTTACCGAGCTCTGTGCAGAGGAATTGGCTTGGCGAGTTTATTAAGGACTGAACTGGGAGTGAGCAGAGAGTAAGAGACCATGGGAGGGAGGCAAACAAGGCCCAGAGGATTAGACTACAGGACCACAGCCTGATGTGAGAAAGCAGCAGGTAATGGCTCAGTGGAAAATGACAGAATATTCTGCTTTAAGTCGTAAGAACTTGCTTCTGCTAGAAAGAAGTCCAGGAAAAAAGGAAAAAAGGAAAAAAAAAAAAAAAAACAGAACGTGAAACTAGTCATTTTTTCCACCCTCCCCCACCCCGGAATGAATTTTATTTTTTAATTAATGTTGTTATTATAACAATGCCCGATTTCTGAATAAACATTATATTTTAATAGTGAACTCATAGAGTATACAGAAACGCTGGTTTCACCAAGACTGGGTCCTGCCTACACAACGCTGCTGATCCCTTTGCAGCTACTCCAAATTTATATATAGTGTTGAAAAACTAAGTTCATTTTGTCATCAAAACAGATGGAAGAAAGGTAATACTTTTTTGATTTTTTGATCTATTGGAGAACTTTTTTTGAGGGCTGGAAAGGGAAGGCTCAAGCCCCTCCTGAAACCCTGGCTGCAGCAAATGAAGACTTCAAGCCTCTCCTTCCCACCCAAGCCTTTCCCACTCCCAGACAGGCTGTTCCGTTGCTACAGATCTTCTTCTTTTCATCTTCTTTCCCCTTTTCTTTCCTCCCTTTCTTTCTTCTTAAGATATCAATTCAGACTTAGGAAACCAAGGCAGCCTACAGCCAATATAAACTAGTTGCTAATATAAACCAGTCGGTGAAGAAATGGAGGTTTTGGTTATAAATGGGGAGTAATAAATAAGGGACTATAAAACATGATAAAATCCATGGAAGCTATGATTTCTTTTAGCATTTTCCATTTTCCATCGTTCATGAAAGTAAGTTTAACACAGCCTGATTTCCAGTTCTGAAACGCAGAAGGAAAGTCAATCAGGGAAGCAGATAAAGACATAACCATTAATATTAACAGTCCAGAACTATTGGCTTTCACTGCCTCAGAATAGAAGCAATCCCCAGTGCACAAGTTGGCCTGCCTCCCGCCAAATTTAGCTAGAGATTTATCCTTCAGTGTCCTTTGTACTTTTTGCATTTTGATAGCAATATGTCTAGCAAGCAGCACCATTTGACCTGGGAAATGAGACAAAGGGACAGAAAGAAAAGGTTCCCAAGCCAGAGATGAGGAAGACATTTAAAGCATCTGTTAAGTATCCAATAGAGGAGAGCCACAACACAGAAGACTTTACAACTCAACAGGGGAGCACCATAGCAGCAAAATCCTGTTGATTAATTGCCAGCAAAGGAAATACAATTAAAAAAAAAAAAAAAAAAAGGCAAACCAAATGAAACAAAATAACCCATCAGGGTCCTGCAGAGCTTTGGAAGTCAGCAAGAGACACCACAGAATATCAAGCCAGCAATCACCCCACACTGCAGCCGCTGGAACACATACTAGGAAAAAAGGGAGATGCACTGGCACAGTTCTGCACCAGCTTCCCATCCCATTTGTCCCCACCATCCAGAAGCTCAGTTCTGGCAGGAGTAAAATTCAAAAATTCAGATTAGTAACAGCTTACTCTTCTGGAATCTTGGCTTGGTTCCCTGGTAGCCTGGCTTCTGCTGTTCCTGAGCTGACCTTAGCCAGCTCTGACACACAGCCCATGCTCTTTAGGTGGGATTGCATCAGGTAAAACTGGGATCATCCGTGGGGTGCTACAGAAATATTGCGGTAGCCAAGTCTGGGATCATAGAATCACAGAACGGTTTGGGTCGGCAGGGACCTCAATTCCCACCCGGCCCCACCCCTGCCATGGCAGGGCCCCCTCCCAGCAGCCCAGGCTGCCCAAAGCCCATCCAGCCTGGCCTCGGGCACTGCCGGGGATGGGGCACCCACAGCTCCCTTGGGCAGCCTGGGCCAGGGCCTCATTGCCTCGGTGTGAAGAATTTCTTCCTAATATCTAATCTAAACCTACTCTCCTTGGTTTAAAGCCCATGTCCTATACTCCTTGATAAAGAGTCCCTCCTCACCTTTCCTGTAGGTCCCCTTCTAAATCCTGGAAAGACACTATAAGATCTCTCCATGAGCCTTCTCTTCTCTAGGCTAAATAACCCCAACTTCCTCAGCCTTCCTTCGTAGGAGAGGATTGATCTGGGCAGTCTTGGGTGGATGCTATGAAGGCAGGCACAGGAAGACGACCACCAGCTCTTAGAGACCACCATACTGTGGTGGGCACCACTTCTGTGCCTTCCCTTACAAATCAATAAATAAATACAGATGGGTAGCAAAACCAGTGATCTGCTTGCCTTCTGTATTGTAACTCCCACACCGGTGTAGGCTGCTTTAGTGATGATATTAGTAACATATGTTATTAACAGTGAAGTCTTCAGTGTGTTTGCTTTAACAAGTGGAAATGACAAGTACAACTGCTGTATGACAATTAAAAAATCTACCCTTTTTTTTATATACTAATCCAGCTAAACTGCTAAACGATGAATTCATACAACTAGATGAGAACAGAGAAATGCAAAATTATAAAAGTAATTTCATCACCCACTTTTCTCTTATTTTAGGCAACTGAACCACGTCATCTCTTTCATGTTATTCAAGCTTCATTTTAAAAGTAGCTGAGCATTTTCCTTTCCATTAATTTTATGGGAAAGCTGTTTGCTTTTTCATAGCTTGCAAAAGAAAGAAAGAGAAAGGTTTAATTTCAGTCCATAGTCTTTCAAGGCCAATTGGCTTTTTAGAAAGGACATGAACTCTCACATTTCAGGACAAGCCTCTCAGTAAGACAGATATTCCCTTTACATGGGTTATCCTCCAGGCCTCCCACTTTCCACTTGTTCCTCCTATATTGATCACAGAAGAAAGCAAAGACCAAACTGGCTGACTCCTAATCTGAGTCAGTAAATAAGAGGCGGGATGGATGCACCTTTGCCATCCACAACCTGGGCTTAGAAACCAAACTGCATTTCTTGTAGCTGCAAGCAGCAACGCTCTCACAGCTGCCGTGGTCTAAGGCAGTAAATGATGCCAGGTACTGAGGAGGGATAATATCTCTCTATTAGACAAACTGATGTATTTATAAGAAAGAGACAAGCATGCTGGTCTGAAATTGGAGCAGTAATCTTCAAAGCGAAGAACAGAAGTTCTGAACTAAACTCTGTATCTTAATCAGTGAAACCTTATGAGAGAGGGTTGGTACCTGTGAGTAGGAGGGAAAGGCTGCCAGCCAACAGAAGGGTAAAATCAAAACTGTGCTTGGAATGACTAAGAATTAGAAGAACAGTGTTAGTTATAGCTATGTTCATTTAATAAATTAAATTAAATTAAAAAAAAAAAAACTATTTAAATTTTCCTCCGAGCTTGCTCAGAGAAGATAGTGTACATGATCAGGCAATTACAACGCTGAGCATGAGAAATTATATAAATTAGAAAAAGACATGTGAGGTGTCTAGAACAAAGGGTTCAGAGTACAACAGTCTCCTGAAACCCAGAGGGAAGAAAATAAATCCCAGGAAACTGAGCTCAGTGAATTAATTATAATTGACAAAGAAAGCCATAGAGAAGGGTAAAGATAACATAGAAAGAAGTTGAGCAGACGGGTGTCAGGTGCCAGTCCTGTAGTTTGGTATATGCAGCTAACTTGTTCTTCCCCATGGGATCCTCAATGTGATTAAAAAAAAAAAAAAAAAAAAAATTGCACCTGCAAAAACCTCACTGAGGTTTTAAGGTTTTAAGTACAGGTGTTTGCCGTCATACAATAAATTGCAGTATCAGGCCACTGCTGTTACACAGAAAGCCCTTCTCTAACACATGCCCAGTTGTCCAAGTGGCACATGGTATGTCTCAGGCCAATTACAGAGCAGCCCCAGCATTAGAAACAATTAGCTGCCAGAGCTATGCAAAATGTTGTGAAGTATTAGCTGGTGCTTAGTTGGCAGGAAAAGATATTGCATTTTAATTGGTACATCTCTGATTCATACATTTCTGATAGTCACAGGATATTTACTGTGAAATGAAGCACAGGGTTCATAGATGAGACAAGATATTGTACATAAGTTTGACATCTTTGGACTTGTCTATGATGTCTTTATTTGAGAAAAAATCACTGATATTGATAGCAATTTATTTGATTACTATAACTAGTAGAAGACAGATCCCCTTCTTGGGTCCGTACTCTATTTAAAGCCTGAAAAAACACAATGGATTAATATTTTACTTCTCTGCCTCCCTAACACAGAACTGTATTTTCTAACTATGCCCATATGGCCATTTTAAAGAACGTGAGTTCATTAGCCACTACTCACAGCTCCAGCTATCAAATCTGGGTTGTGACTTTATGGACCTACTAGACATTACATGATAACTCTGATTTCCCTCTGCCAGCTTCAAGCTGATGCTATTCTTAAATAAAATTAAAAGCTGCAATCTAGAAGCAAGGCACAACAGATTTGACAGCAGTTATTATCATGTTTATAGTGTGAATATGGGGCCAAAACCATTGTACAACATTATTCATAAATGTAACTGAAAATTAAGTGTTTGATATTTTTTTCCACCAAGATATCTTCCCTCCTTCTCATCCCTGTATATCTGTCATTCCTTGACTGGCATTGCTCGTAATGCTTATGTGATAATCCCTGGCGTGACTAGCTATAGAGAGGCTGAGGACACTTCTGTAGATATCAACTATTGGAGTTTTTCTTTTGTCCAAAGCATGAGGATGGGATTTTGGAAAAAAAAAAGTGAGAGTCCTGATCCTCATCCACCAAAGCTGGGCTTGAGCATATGTTGGCAGAGTTCACAGCACAGCTGGTCTGATCCTTGGGCAAGCAGTAAAGCGAGACCCTGGCTCCAACTATTTATCGGCTCACACTGGCCTTTCCTGTGCTTGCTGTCTGCCTGCACCTCTCTGTTCCCCGCATGCTTGGTTCTACAGGTCCAACAGCTACATTATTATTTGTAGAATTTATTTCATTGTGATATTGCAGTTCTGATAATATGCTAGATGTGGCCAAGACATTCAAAAGCAGAAGTTCTCTGTTTCATAATGCTCTCAGTCTAAGAACAGACTGTTTAGCTAGATGTGGATAATGCAGGTTTCCCCACAAGCACAATGGCCAACAGGAGTCTGAAGGGGCAAATGACACCCGTGTCTCAGAGTCTGGAGCATGTCAGAGGGTCAGCATGGAGCGATGCATGGGAGGAATGTGGGGGAAGGTGTAGGAAGATGCAGCCTTGTGGGGTAGAGCTGAAAACATCACAAATCGATAGGATTTTGCTATTCCATCAGTCTGGTGTCTGAATTACTGCATTGCCTTTCTGTCAGTGCTCTGCATTCTTCCACCCTTACCTTTGTACCTTCTCCCACTGGCTTCACCTTGATGTGAAGCTGTATCCCCTGATTCTCCTGCACCATGCAGTTACCTTCTTCTGAACTTAACCTTATGCACCTGAACATCTCCTTCCCACAGATCTTTTCCTTACTGACATCCAACCTCTGCAGTACCACCTTAGACTGCAGCAAAAGGACTTTAGAGTCCACATTACAGCTAAAGGTAGAAATCTTTCCAACAGTAGAGTTAAGCTCTGGAGTAGATTGCTAAGGGAATCACCATCACTGAAAGTCTCTAAGGACAAGACAGAGAAGCCCTGTTAGGAAATTATGGGTCTTGCATCCAGTGAGTGGATCAAGCTTTGAAAAGGGAGGAAATGAAAAAAGTCTCTGGGCCTCTTCCAGCCCTGTCTTCTGGCTTCAGTGATATCTGCTTAAATCTTGTCCAGAGTATGTTCCTCAACACTAATTTATAAGTTCCACCAGACAGAAAACTTACCTAAATGTAAATCAAAACTTAAAAAACTGTCATGGAGCCACTCCCTGACGTTGACTTTGGTCTGTATACCTTAAGTGCTATGGGCTCTTTCTAAACTGTGAGATATAAATAACAATAAAAGTTTCAGTGCATTGCTGCTGCCATGTATGCAACACCTACACCCTTTCAAACAAGCATGGAAGATCATGTGCCATATGTGCAAATGATCTGCTCCAGCAGAGGAACAGTTTTTAATGCTGGAATTACATTGACTTTGCTTAAGCCAAGGACTAATTCCATCTTTATGTTACTATAGCATGAAGTACCTGGTCTAGATTTGAGTGGAGGTTTTGAATGCTGAGTATTTTCAAAAATCATGCTGAACTATAATGGCTATGAATGATGCTGGACAGCCAATATCTTTTTTTTTTTTTTTTCCAGGAGACAGTAAAAACAGGCACATCACCTAGTCATTGTTCTGGTTATTATTTTTCTGACAGAAACCTTTGTTGCATATCCACACGTAAGATCTGTTGGGTAGGAAGCAATCCTTAGAAAATCTAGATATCCATGTAAAAAGAGGAAGATCAATGTTCACCCAAATATGCTCAGCTGAGGAAGAAAACTTTCCTGATGGCTGCTTGAGCAAGGCAACATTTTTTACTGCATTATCCACTGAATTAATTTTATTTGCAGCATTAGCCTTATTTCTTCATTGAAAAGATTTCCACATGACTTGCAGTGATTTCTCATTTGTCTGTATGTCTTGTCAGGATCAGACTTAATTACCTTCCCTTTCAATGTTTTAAAAACTAACCTGCCCTCCAGTCTTGCATGAAAGTTGTGTTGGCATGGTTACCCAACCCATTACTTCATGAGTATTGATTGTATTACTCGTATGGCTTGAAAGCCATAAATTCACTAACTAATACTATCAGTTAAATTGAAAGTTGGAATTATAGCATAAAGAATAGCTTCTAACTCTAAAAATCCTGTCCAAAAATGAAAATTGGGAATCAGCTAATACAATTTTTATAATAGCTGTTGTAAGTTCTCTGTGCAAGAAATATCGAAATGAAGGGAGGCAGTGCTGACAAGCCAGCACACGGACCGCACACTTAAATGCAGATCTTTGAGCAATGTGCAGAGGATGTGCAATGTGCACTCAACTGTTTGTATTTAGGAAAATGAGAGCAAAGGAACAGTCATACAGAATCAGAGGAGAGCTAAATGTGATGCTGCAACTTCATTGTGACACTTGTGTCAGAAAGGGTCTCACTGCAATGGAACTACTTGCCCATAAGACCTTTTGCTAAAGGTATGCTTGAATGAGGGGCTTCCAGAACTATAACTTTACTAAAGGATACTATCTCTCAAGCTAGAAAAGACCCTACGCAGTACTGTGGAGCAGCAATGTGAACCTCTCCCCGCAGCCCTGCCAGGCTGCTGCGCTCACCTAAAGCACTCCTGCTGCACCTGGCTCTTTCCTCCTGAGGTGCCAATTAGAGCTGCTGGCTCTTTCTTCTCTGCTTCTTGCTTTTGTTTATCAGACTAACACCTCATCAAACAACATCCTGAAGGGTGAAAGGCATTGCACCACCGTGTGTCAGCTCACTGTAAGATGCGAGGGTGGAATTAACCCTCTGGTAAGACAGTTCCCATGTGCAAGAGCCTTTGCTGCATAATCATTCTTGATTGCTATTTAGTGGTTGGAACAGAGAGCTGGTAATTAGGACTCCTGGGTCCTATTTTCAGCTCTGTCAGTCACTTCATCTGTGACCTTGGGCAAGCCACTTATGCTTGCTCTCCCTGTCTATGCCTCATCTTACCTATCTGGAAGATGGCAATAGCACTTAAATAAAAGTTGCCGGTGAAGTTGTGAGACTGATCATAAAGGGCTCTGAGACCCTTGCGTGTATGAATTTGCCACCCACAGCCATCTCTGACTTACTCCTTCCCCACACTGCTCACTCCATGCCCCTCGTGAAACTGCGGGGACAGACCGCTGCATCACAGAGCTGTGACCGCAGAGGCAGCGGAGATGTAGGCCCACCACGCAGTACCTGGAGGGGTGGTACCAGGGGGCCTCTGGAAGCCTTGGTCCCTTCCAGCAGAAGTTCCAGGAAAGATGCTACGATAATTTCTGGTGCAAAAATACACCCAGACACACCTGCCTCTCCTCACTGCTCAGCACCCTGGGCAGCTTCAGGGCTCTTGGCTTCCCTCTTCCTTCCAGGCAATTTGCAACCACATTGTATAAAGCCTGCTACCAGCCTCTGATCCCTACCAAACATCTAGGGCTCACACAGCAAATGGGAGCATACAGCAGCAGTAGGTTCATGCAGCTAAGGACATATTTATATCCAGAATTCCCCACCCAAAACAGAGCTACTGCCCAACCTTGGAGGACCTATGTCTTGAGCGGTTGAGCCCCACCAGGCCTCCTCTGGAGTCTGGCTGTCCAGCATTACATTCTGTGGTCCTTGCAGAACTTGGCACCGTACCTCAGAGGCCAAATCTGTTACTGGATGTGGATCCCTGAATGTCCCCCGTAATAGATCAGGGGCAATCTGGAACAAATGTAAGGGCTGCATCTTGCTTCTCAGCTTGGCTCTTTGTGGAATCTATAATATTTCCTCAGAAACTTTACATTGATGCTGGAAACCATGATGTAGCTTAAGCTTTTAAATTGTGGTATTTTGTATTGTTTTGTTTGTGACTGTTTTCAATATTTATCCCTTTGGCAAGTTGGAAATGATTAGCTGAAACAAATGTATTGACCAACAGGCCAGAGCTTTATCCCATATCAGAAGCAGCCAGAACACGTGATTCACTGAAATATTTTGATAAGGCAAGAGTTATTGCAGTGAAATTACAGTGACTAGATAAAGACTCCAGTATACCATAATAACTAAACTGCAGCAATTTATTATATTGACAAATATTTTAATTTATTTTTCTTCAAAATTTTGAAATGCCTATTTTACAACATATTGCCCTTTCTTTGTAGATCATCCTTGGCATACACTTTTTAAGTGAGGGTTGTTATGAGTAAGAATGCCTTAGAGTCTTGTGACCTGGCAATCTCCTTATCTCCGGTGGGGTTCATTGAAGGCCCATTTGTGAAAATAAGCAGTAAAAGGTTTCACAAGCAATTCCTTGGCATAACGTTAGGTCTCACCATCTGCTGCAATGTCTGACCTTTGGGAGATGAGATGATGGTTTTGCAAAGAGGCCACTGAGTGATGTAGCAGCCAGTTGCAGTCAAAAACTGAGGTCAATTTTCAATACACTTTTTAGATGAATTTTCTGTCAAGGAAGTAGTAATTATACATCTTCTTCCTCATGGGAGTACCTGAGTATCTCCTGCTGCTGACATTGCCTATGTCGTTGCCTCCTTCATCTTCTTCTCAAGAGGGAATAAAGGGTAAGAAACTTTATTTAATGGAATATGAAGTGTTGGTGAGATTTGTTTTTAAACTGTAGGCACTGGCTGGTGTTGATATTATGGCAGGCAGGTCAAAGGAGTACGCTTTACACTTGGAGCAGAAAGCAATGAGGTCTGCAGTGGTCAGTAATTCCTGTTGAATATCATCCCTCAGTTTCCATCAACCCTCAGAAATGAAGGTCTTCTGCAGAGTGGATCTTTACCCTTATTGCAGAAAGTCATACTGATCTGAGAAATTAGCTAATCATTCTCAGTCCTCATCCAGGAATATCAGCAGATACTTCAGCATCTTGGATCCAGACCATTATGGAAGTTGAAGATAAAGACTGAGATCTCGCCCCTGATTCAGTATGATTCAGATAAGTATTTGGATAAGGTGGAGGGCAAGGTGATGCATTTTGTTTGTTTATGTCTTGCATGGAAGCACTTCCTTGTTAATCAGTTTATGAAAGGCTGATAGCTTGAATACTACATTGTTGAAGTCCAGAAAAGAGGTGAAAAAGGTACATATAAGGTAAAGTGGCATTTCTTGGCTAATGGAGAGGACAGAAATTGTTTCAGATTTTTAGCTGACACCTTGTAATCAGACAGAAAACAAAGGACTTGGACTGAACTGACCAAATGCCAGCTTGTACCCTCACCCAAGCTACTCAATGTCATGGCCTCATACTTTCCAGGTGTGTGCTTCTTTAATAAGGTTCACTTTATCAGCTCTTTTGATCAAGCTACCTTTTTGCAGACAGAAGTTGAACAGGTCTGGGGAGAAAGTGACCTTCATGGGCTTCAGAGAAGAGAGACATAATGCTGGAGATATATTTTTCTATCCCTGTTCTTTGTGGGTGTCCCTTGTGGAGGAACAACAGCTATTCCTATAGCTTTTCTGGCACTCTTTCAAGTGGGAGGTAATATCTCATGGCTGACAATGTGAAGGGCTGCAGGGAGGTCTAAAATAATGAAAATGTTTACTAACAAGAGGAAATCATCCATCATTGCCACTAGAGCTGTTCAAGTCTAAATTCCAGCTGGAATCCAGAATGTGCCAAGTGCTAGATATTAGGTTCAGCAAGATGAATTTGTGTTTAATCTTTTGACAGACTCTGCATGGACTTTGCACAGAAATGGCAGGTGTGACTCTGCAGCTACTTTAGAGAAAAGCCGATGTACTAAGGTTGATTCCTTCACTACTGGCCACGCAGCCATTTGAGCAAAAGGGAAAGAAAAGTTTATTTTCCTAAATAAGCCATTATTTTTTTTTTTGGTCAGGAATAACAGCAGCTGCTCATTACTCTCTGCATCAGCTGGGAAAAGCAGGGTATTAATCACATGTGTTAGGTCAAGAATCCTCTGGGTTGTCCAGGGCTTTCCAATGATTTCTGACCTCAGAAAACCTGGCTGTTTCATAAGGTGCTGTGGGCATGATCAGGGTTATAGCATTTTGCCAAACACTTAGGAGAAAAACAAGGAGACAGCTATCATGTTTTTTTTTAGGAACAATTCATGTCAAACAAATCTAATTTCCTTCCATGACAGGGTTGTGGCCTTGGAGATAAGGAAGAAGCAGAAGATGACTACAAAAAACACTTAGAAAGGCTTTTAGCACTGTATCACCTGCCATTCTTAGAAGAAATGTAAGTAGGAGAGTCTTGCCTGAGCTCTGCCGCATCTCTACTCCAGCCCGGCAGGAATTCAGAAAAAGACTTAGAGTGATAACAATTTACTCCTGTGCACTGTTATCTAAGATGCATATGCTTGAGAGAAGTCAGACTGCTGGTGTTACCTTCCTAGCACGTAGTGCAGCTACCCATTAACTTACTTATATTGCAGCTGCCTGGTATTTCAGCTGGAGAAGGTTGCAACATTGGTACCAAGAACAGTTTTGCCACTATTGCTGCCTCAGCTCGAGGTATGCTTTACAAATATAGTAAAGAAGCATTCCTGTGACAAGGAAAATCATAGTGTAAGCTGGGCCTCCGAGGCTACAGAAGTAGTCCAGGCTTTACCACGTCACAGTAGCAGAGATGCATCCTCTTCTACTGTGCTCTTGAGGCAGTGTAATAGCAGGCTCAACCCTGAGCAGAGCACTCCTGTCCTCAGTTGCACTCTTCTGCATAGTTAACACTTTAGTAAAATGCCCAGCATTACCATCATCCTTCCTTTCTACAGATGGTGCAGAGGCACAGTGAAGGCAAATGACTTATCCAAGGTAATGCAAATCAGGCTAAAGCTGCTGCTCTGGGCTCCCCGGTTCTGGCTCCTGCTCTCACCATGGAACAGCCCCTCATCAAGAGCTCCAATCCTCATTTTAACGCAATAGATGTATAACTTGCACCCTCCAGGATTTGGTCACAATGTGACATCCAATATTCCAAGCAGTGAATCCTTTATTAAATAGTGAAATTTGTTTTACTACTGTGGGGACAAAGTTCCTCAATGTTTATTTCCAACTGGTTACTTGCCTGGAAAAGGCATTATTTTTTCCTATGGCCATAAAGTTTGCTTTATTTCCTGGGACAGTGGCATATACAGTTCAGGGGGTTTTATGTATTCTTCTATAAAATGTTTTGTGCTCTGAACCAGCTAAAGCATTATTTTTTGTTCCTCTTTTAGGGAAAAGGGACAGAAAAAGTTAACGGTATGGAAAGACTCACCTTAGGATAATCTTCCTATTTAATGATGACTTTGCTACCAAAATTTCAAATAATACACAGAATTGTTTGCTAGCCAAACCAAGGCCTTCAGCAAGGTGAACGTCATTTTCTCAATCCACCTTAAAAAGTGCTTGGATCTTTCCATGTTTGGGTCCAAGATTACACTTAGATAAATTCATTTAGGTGAATCAGAGTATACTTCCAGTACTGAAGAATCACAAAAAAACATGCTTGATTTTCCTTTAAACACTTCACTTAGATTTAAATTCAATTAGCTTAGATAACCTCACAGGAATGCATTTATCTATATGGCTTTTGTTACTGTAGCTTTTATAACTATCTTATAAATTTTTAACAAAAGAGACAGAAATAGAAAAGAGGCAAAATTGGAAGAAGAAAAAAGAGAAAACAGAGAAACTTTTTAGCCTACTTTAAGGTACAGTATTCTGGATTGTAGTCCCTTCTTCCAGAGATTTTTAGTTGTGTTAAATGCACAAGGATAAGATACAGTCAAACCAGAACATGCTGGCAGGACGTGTTAAATTTGGACCATTATCTTGTTCTTAGATAATCAATGGCCAGCAAACAAATCTCCCAAGACCTGAGCTAGTCCACTTATCTTGGTTCAGTCTTTCTTGTCAAACTCTTGCAGAAATCATTTGCAGCCATGCTTCCACTAGCTGGTTGTATGTTCTGGTTGGAGAAGACCTGCAGAGCAGCGCAGCTGGTGCTGAGGACCTAATGCCCAAATGTATTTCCAAGGGTTTCAGCCTGATGCTGGTCCAGTCCAGCTGTGCTCCAGGAGCTCAGCTGCACCTGGAGAGAGCCCAGCTCCTGTGCTTCAGGATGACTCCTCAGCCTGCCAAAGTATGGCAAGCAGAAAGGCTCTGCTCTCAAGCTGAGTCTGAGCTACACAGTACCAAAATCATCGCCTTATCTCAATCTCTGCACAATAGCTGTGTACACAAAGCCAGAGCTAGGCTGTAATGGGCAAGCAATGCATTCTACAGTATACACACCAGATTGACTCTGGGACAATGAAAGAATAGTCTGGATTTAGACATAGATTTTGAGTTGAATTACATTAATGTACATCTAGCCTAGTACTATTGTATTCAAATAGCTCCTGTACACTCTTACTTGTCAAAAAGCTTATACTAAATCTAGCCTCAGATATAAAAATTAATGCACCTATAATAGACATAAACAATTACCCTTCTTGGAAGTGAATTGTACACAGCACACAGAACCATTCTTTCATGATGAAACGGTTGTCAGCCACCCTGACATACCCTTAGAACAATAAGCCTTCGTAGGTTTCAATATTGATAACATTCAAAGCTTCAGCTAGGCAAATAGAATCAGCTTGTTAACCTGATAAAAACAATACAAATAACTGTAAGTGCACTTCCAAGCTCTGACTCAAAAATGAGTGCTCAAAGATGATTATTTCCCACTTGGCTTAATAAGCAAGCTAGAAAAAGCTCTTTGATCTTTCCAAACATGATTTAATAGGAAAAAAAAAAAAAAAAAAAANTTTTGTTTATCCAGGACATCCCAAGTGCAGAACACAAATTGTTTTATTTTTGCTCTTGTCCCTAACAAAATCATCTTATTCTGAATAACAGTAGAGTTATGGCTTCACGCTGAAATGTGAGATAACCTAGCATGAGCAAAAATAATTCTTCAGCAATGTATCACAGTTGACCCTAGATCTGGATTTATGTCCTCTAGATAGGTAAATAGGCATTTAATGGAGTTAGAAGCTTATTTGCTCTATATTACCTGTTTAGTTAAATGAGAGGAAGAGAGATTTTTCTTTCTGGCCATGAGTCAGAACTAACTAACTAAAGTTACCGCGTGAAGGTCTCTTCATTGACAGCAGTGGAAGTTGGATGGGTCAGACATTGACAATATTGACCAAGAATCATTTATATTGGCTGAGAATCATTTTAGTTATTTATATTTCTTTATATCTCTTCTTCACTTGTCAGTCTTGCCCCAGTTAAGTACTTGCTTGGCGCACAGTCTCCCCGTTCCCAAGTCAGGTGCTGCTGGAGCTCAGCAATGCTTCATAATCTGCTGGAGCTAATTCACAGACGATGAGGGGTTGCCTTCTGAGAAAAAGTTTGTTTTGTTTTTGTTTGTTTGTTTGTTTGTTTTTGTAGGCTTGCTAGAGTAAAGGATCATTTTAAGAGAAAAAAGAAAATTCATGCTGATGGTCTCAGGCAAATACATGTTTATCTCATATCCTGCATTAGAGAAAATGTTCAAGAGCAGCTTATGTTTCTTTCCAGATTGACTTTTGGAATAACACACCCAAGAGAAAACTGCCTGCAGGCAAGCTTAAATGAACTCCTGATTTTTAATTTTTTATTTTTTATTTTTCTATTTAGTTATTCTGTAGGCTAATTCAAGACCATTCTTCCTCCTTTCCGAAACTCTTCACTCCTCTTAAAAACCTGGGCACATCATCATTATGTAAGGGGCTTATATTTCAATGCTTGATTAAAAAAATACCTAGAGGTAATTCTGGTTTGAAACAAATTCACAGAACTGTTTTCTATCAGTCACCCGTTCAAACAAAATGAAAATTAAATGTGCATGAGAACGAGGCATCAGCTTCCTCAAACTGCCATTTTATGACTGTATACTTTAATTGGACATTGCAGATAAATCCTTTTAAAAAGCTTAAAAACAACATTTTCACCAACCTAGAGCAGCTCATATTTTGTTCCAAGTAGCTGAACAAACACATTGTATTTCTTTTTCCTCAGATTTTTTTTAAAACCTTACTCTACTTCTCAACAAAGCTGGCACGTTACATGTATGAATTAGGCAAGGCAGATTCATGTAAATTGTATATGGACTGAAATAGAACAGACAGAACATGCTTTATTAAGTAAGGAAAAAATTCAGTCCCTTTTCTGTTGCTGAAGCCCCACGATGTTAAAAAAAGCTTTCATTATATATAACAGCAATCTTCTGCCTCTTCAGCTGAATCAAGGAATGCTATCAATTTTTGCCTGCTCCACAGATCCTGGAGTAGCTGATATGAAGAAGCATTTGCTGGCCAAGGGAAACAAATCAAAGACTTGGGGGCATGCAGCGTATGACATGAGTTTGCAGATACCACTGTAGTTAGCACAACAAAACAGGGTAAGACACTTTCTGCATCATTGTGGACAGATCCACTTGTCATAGGCAACTAAAGCATCATAGACTTATTGACATCCATCTTATGAGAGGGTTGGATTGGATTGTCTGCTGCTCCTCTCAAACCCCTCTTCCAGAGCCTCCCTGCACTCATGTGCTTCTCCGGGCATTGAGGAACTTTCTCTCCAGATCATTTTTTAAATCTGATAGTTGAAACCACTGGGGATTTTTTTTAAAAGGGATGGTGTCTGACGTGCTGTCAGAAAAACAGCAAACAAAAGGGGTCATGTCTAAAAGGGTGAGTGGGCACAAAGATCCCTCTGGAGTAACACCATAAATCAAAAGTCAGGTTGCTTCCTGTCAGGGAAAACAACAAAGCACGAGAAAAGCAAGTGAAGCATAGGTTCCCTCAATGCTGGGACAAGGACTGTGAACTGTGTTGTGGGATAATATTCTGTTTTGGACAAGAGAATAATTGGACAAAACAATCCAGTCTGCAAGTATCAAAGCCCAGGTGCATCCTTCCACTACTTCTGCTGTCCCCACCATGCTCTTAATTTGACCTTGCAGAGTGAAATGCAACATATCCTATAGCAAGCTGCAACTATTTTGATTTATTTTCCTTCCTGCACCCTCCTTTACTATTTATCTTTTACTAATGCACTATTGAGGATATGTTTGTGTATTTTTTCCACTATGCTTTTCACCCAAAGCACAGGAGACTTAATGAGTTTTGTTGTTTATATTCAGCCCTCATGATTTTTAATCAGCTAGAGTGTCTGTATCTGCATTGGTTCTAGGTGTTCTGCAAGAGCAATAAAAATCCTTTGCTAGAAATGCCCGTTTTTCTTGACTTGAAGAGGAAGCTAGATAGCTAGTTCACATCTGAACACACCCATCTCTTGTGAGTCTCCGCCCTCCTCCCTTCCAAACCAGTCCAACCCTAAACCATCCCCAAAAGTTTAGGGTCTTAGAGAAAACAGTCAGACACATTTTGGGCCAGCCTACCCTTCTTCCTGCTTTCCACTGGTTGCCACAGTGCAGACAAGTTTCTAGGAAATGAAAGTTTTTGAAATAAAAGGCCTAACCTAATGTTTAGTAACTCACCAGCTGTTTGTAGGATGCAGAACTTACAGCTCTCTCTACAGAAAAAGTCTAGATTTGCAACACTGCATTTTTCACCTAGTTTTTAGACAGTTAGATACTGAAAAGAATAAAAAGTATGGAGCTAGGTACTCAGGCTTACGATATGAATTACAGATCAGCACAAGAGCTACATACTAACCAGCAAAATGAATAGAAAATCACATAGGTTATTCAATGGGAAATGTCTAAATTGGTAGCTTCTTACAGACATGAGATTCTTGCTCAAGGCTGGAGAAAAATTTTCATATGGTTAAAAACCCAATCTTTCACATTTTAAAGGTCTTTAAAAAGAGATTAGACAAAGTGTTTTTAAATGGACCTGACCAGAAAATAGTAATTCTGTCTTCACAGAAACATGCTGTATTTCTACACTTTATTTTTTCCAAAAATGAAATGATTCTCATAATGCAAATTGCAAAATATCAGAATTCAGAGCACTGCAACAACAGAATGAAAATTAGATTCTTCTGTGAAATCAACATATTCATTTTTACAAGGTCAGTGTAGTAACAAAACAAAAGTCAGAATGAAAAACAGAATAAGAAAGTCCAATATAAGTATCTCATTTCAGTTTTGCGTATTTTCAACACTTTCAACATTTTTTTTCTCTAAATATGTGTATTCACATGGAACATTTCAACTTAGCAAACAGCATTTTTATCCTTTTTTTGGACCAGCCATATTTACAAAGAATATTGGCAGGCAGATTAGATGTCCTAGGAAGGTTTTTTTTACTGTCTGACTTTGATAGTTCATGAGTGATGACTACGTGAATTTGGCAGTTAGAGAGTTATCCTTCCATGATGTCAGCCTATTCAACCCCTCACTTTCAATCAAATGATCAATAACTCATTAGCTGACACCTATTTAACTTCAGAGCAGCAAGGAATTGATGTCACCTATAAAGAAACACATAGTCATGTTCAGTAATGGTTGCAGACCTTCAAACAAAAAACCAAACAAATGTAAAGACATAGAATTTTAATTTTATGTAAAAATTTTTGCTGTTTTGCTGCTGTACCACTTTTCTAACAAAGACCAGAATTTTGTTCAGTGCATTGTAATGCTTAAAATGCCTCTTTGTGACATCTGAAAGTCCCAAAAGCTGGTGCTATGAGGTCTTTCTCACTGGTGACACTTACTTGTTTATTCTATCCAAAGGTGATCTCTTTATCACCTTTTCACACGTTTTTCTCAGGCACTTCTCACTGATGAGCAGCACTTTGATTACTCTTTTTATAACTGCAAGAGTGAACTTGACTTACTTGGAGGACCTAGTCTGCTTTGTTGTTGTTGTTTTTTTCTCCTTATTACACCATAATCTTTTCCTGTACCATCATTTCCATAGGGAAGACTTATCTATGTAAGTATACCTACCTCTTCAGTTCTGAAGAGCTTGCTGTATTTGCAATAGCTAATCTAAAAAGCGTATCATTTATGAAGCATCTATTTCTCAATTCTACTAGTCATCTGACCAAAGCCAGCAGCATGCAGTATAGATCTGATTTTTGTTTTATTGACTCTCTACTGCCCTCTTTCCAGGGATGTATTACCTGCTGGTGATATTTTCTCACCAGGAGGTGGAACCAACAGCAGATCAAGTGGAAGGGTTGTGTGTGTTTGTTTTTGAGACTATCTTGTATTACTCCATCTTCAATAAATCACATTTTCAGGCTACTGTTTTACTGTAGTTCTTCAGGATATTGAGTACCACCACCACTGCTGTTAAAGAAATTACTCTGTTTGACAACACTAGTGCTGCTGCACAGAATCACTCTTTAGCACCAATGCCACAAGACGCCTGGCGCTTGTTTCTGAAGAGCTGAATACACAAGCAGACCTAGTTTCTAAAAGCGGAGCCAGCAATTCCCCAGACACTCTCGTGCACTGCTCTAGATTGTACTGGATATTTGAGAACTAAATGGGCCATTTCAGAATGCCTCCCAGAAGATTTGCTCAATTTTTTGATAGCAGTCACAGCAAACTATCCCCATCCCAGCAGATATCTTAACAATAAAGCTTTGATTCACACTAGCACCTTTGGTTCAAAAGATTTGCAGATTGTTTTACAGGAAAGTAATTTATTAGTCACCATGGCATCAGGGTACTGGTATGTCCACCTCAACACTGTCCTCAACTTCTCTTCTTAATTAAGAAAAACTCCACGAATAATGGAAAAACCCATAACATCAAGGTATAGAAGTATAAGAATTCATATACAAATTAAAAATCACTACATCTTCATCTTTTCATGCTTCTTAGTACCAATCAGAGTGGGTAGGGAGTCACCAGATAGGAATCAGAAGTAGTTATCATGTGGACGATCTTGTATGAATATTCTTTTTTTTTTCTCCTTAGTCACAATAGCTTCCTTACTCATTTTATGTGAAATTCAAAGGGACAGCATGATAAAAGAAGAGAAGTAAATTATGGTATAACATTAAAAATAACCAGTATCTTAACAACAAATAATTCATTATATAACAACTTTTTCAGAAGTGTTTTCTGTGGCCTGTTAGGCCAAGGTAGAAGTAGAACTAACATGCAGACCAATACAAGAAATATATCTATCAGGTATAAATAGCATGAAAGAGTGCTTTGCTTCTTAATGCCTAGAACAAGTCTCCTTGAGCAAGGACAAAAATGAGGGAGCAGATCAGCCATGTGGGGTTAGCTGTTTTAGTCTTATCGTCATGTCTCATCCTTGGCTAGTTATTTGCTGGTTGGTGGGGGTTACTCTGATGGATAAGGTATTCTATACTAAGGGTATGTTGCATACTCTTAAAACTATAAGAAATCAGAATTTATCCAAACCATAGTCTTTTCTAACAGCTTTATTAGCAGAATCCTATGCTAAAAAAAAAAAAAAAGGCATTGCCCTTTTTAGGGAATATGACAAGAACTCTAATTGCCTAACAGAGCCCTCATTTCCCAATCTTTCTCCCAGCCCCATGTACTTAGTTCGGAATGAATCCCCTGCTGGGTGTAGCCAACTCTTACAGGCACTGCAGTGCCCTCTCTACAGCATGTTCTCCAGCCTTAAGTTCAAAATCTGGGTTCATTTCATTGTGATGGCAAGGAGTTTCCTCTTCCTGAGACTTCTGCCTCCTCTGACGTGAATCCCTCATTCTTCAGTCAGGGATCAGAAAGCAATAGGATAACTTCACATCACCAAGATCTCCTGCCTTTCACAGCATTACTGTGGAGTGGAAAGGCACAGCCTTAGGTACTGTCAGGTGATCTTAGATCTCTGAATGTATATCATTTCCAACTGAAAGAAATTGAGCTTTGCTATCTAAAATATAGAACCTTCTTTTCCTTTATCTACAAAGCTGTTTTTTTCCCCTCAAGCTATCTCAAAGCCTGAGGTACTGCTGCAGTCTCTCCAAAAAAATAAAATCTAAAGGGCTAAACCAACTTTTTCATTCAAGAGCATTCAGGAAGCAAAAATCTGCCTTGATTGCTTTGATCAAAGTTATGATAATTATGTACTCTTCTTCAGAATTGGAAACTTCCTCTTTGGAGGCTTTCTGCAAACTCATCCTTTTTCTCCCTAAACAGAGCTTCTGGCATATGCGTCTCTTTAGCAAAACTCCAGCCTAAGTCCTCTTCCTTGGGAGAGACACTTGGCACGGCTACCTCTTGGATCTATTTTTTTTGTCATAAGTGCTCCTATTGACACTCAGCAGCAGTAGTGCCCTTGAATCATCTTGAAGCTGCATAAGTACTTGACAGATGAGGTTTTCAGTTAATTAGATTTTGCTGCCTAAACTGTGAACTTTTTCATCGTTTTCCCCTACCATCTTAGCTTCCCGCTTAGCAAAATTTGCAAAGATTCTAATTTCCTTCTCCTTCGGGAGGTGGCAATGCAGAGAGTGCCTTGCTCAGCATTAATCTGTGACAGCTTTTCCTCCAACCAAGGATGCAGCCCATGTTATGCTACTGAAAGTGTACACTGTTGTAAAAACCCTAGATTAAAGTCTTAATGATCAATTTAATTCTTCTTGTAACTGGCCATGTTTGGCAGTTACAGTTCTTACTGCTTTGAAAGTATTTCATTTCACTGGAAGAAGTGCTACTGTTAACACATTTGAAAATTCCATCCCCAATTTGTGCACTTAGGTGGAAAAATAAATGGAAAGTGGGAAAGCCAGAGCTCAGAGAAGATGAAGTGCTAACTTGTCTTTGCTCCTCTTGCCTTCACCTGTTTTCCCCTACTTCTCTGCAGATGTGGAAAATCCACCAAAGCACACTTAGTATGAAAAATTTAAACATAAGTCTCTGCAACAAACATTGATGATGTTTTCAAAACTAGATGTTGCATTAAATGAAGAAGAAAATATGCATGGCTGGTAGAATATATGAAGCTTTTAGAAAGGTGAATATAATAATATCATATTGGTTGACATCGATTTTGGAGAGAGAAATTTACAGACACGGGGAAATTGCAAACCTGCCTCGAGTTGCTTCAGAATAGACCATTCCTCTTAGCTTGACAGTCTGTGCCTACTTACTCCATTGGAAACACTTCAGAATTTTAAACCTACTATAGTAGCTTTAAGAATCTCATGGTCACTGTTATACATAGAAACTACTTTAAGAAATACTAAAAGTGCTTTTCTTAGTTTCAATGTAGTAAGAATTTCTCAAAGAACATCTCTAATATACCCGCAGACTGTCCAATTAACCATGATAAATCATACATCAAATCTGCCATAATATAGCTTGCTAAACCACCCCCACATCTTTTCTGCCCATCAGCTGACCTATCTGATTGTGACAAGTATTCTTTTGTTTCCCATTAATCAATAGAACAGCTTGCTTAATAATTTCCTGGCTCTTGGTCCTGTAATTTAGGTCATTTAAGTTTTTTTTTTTTCTATCATAAGCCTAATGGGCACATTCAGGATCATGATGAAGAGCAAAGCTCCTGACGAATGGCAGCTATCCTGTGAACTTTAAAGAGTCAGTTTGCAACAGTGATGAACAATAAGGTGCAGCTCTATTTAAATCAAATGGTGGGAGACAGTTTCCGAAAGACCAATACTGAGCTTCCAGCAAGTATTGGAAAATCTGCCAAGGAGAGAACACCAAGTATAGTGGTAAGATAGTGATAACTATTTCAAAATCACATAGTGTATGTGGAAATGCTTTTTGAGCCTTTTTTTTTTTNATTCATATCTGCTCATTTCTTCCACGAAGCTCATAACTAAAACTTCCAGCACACAACTTACTGAAAAGCATCATCCTCTAGTGAAACTTACATTAGTGCAGCCCTCTTTCTGGAATTATTAACATCACATGTACAGCACTGATCACAGGGACCACAGGTGCTTCTACAACCTTAGCTGCCAACTTTAATGCATCTCAGCCAACAACATTTTTCTGTTAATGAACAAAGGTAGTACATATTATTTATGGGGTTCACGCAGATCTTATGAAAGAACTTGATATGAAGTTGAGTTGCCAGTTTGATCACGTTACTGGAGTGCAAAACATGATGCCACAGGTTAGGCATGAGGACCTACATGCAGGTGCAGAAGATGCCAGCTAAATTGCAGTCTTAAATACAGAGAAATGCAGAAGAGTCATCCCTTGTGCACCAGAAAGGCTAAGTTTTCCACCTCTCAAGGCTGATTCTGTGGCTTTAGGAGACCATGATCCTTAAACACAACATCTGTTCCAATAAAGCCAGCTGTCAAGAAAACCTACTTGTATTTGAGTGCCAACAGACACAACTTTTTCACAGCAACACATTCACCAGGCTGTCTGGGAGCAAGCTGGCTCTACTTCTTTCTTCCTCTTTTGTTTGTGGGCTTTCTATCAAAAAATTGACATTCAAGTATTTCTTTATGTTAGAATGAATGAGGACATGAAGTTGAAGTTGCACTTAATAATTTCCTAATTCAAGTTCTTTGTGAATTTTACCATAAATCTCACTGGAGCCCCTTCTTATAATGTTTTTCATCACAAGAATCTAGATGATTAATAACAGCAATCAGTATTGTTACTATTGTTATTCCAGTTTTCACATGAAAAAAATGAGGGTCAGAGAGGTGAAATTACTTAGCCAATAGCACTTGGCAAAGTAGGAATAGGATCAGAAATCAAACCCAGATCTCCGGAGAGCAGTGCTTCATCTGGGAAGGAAGCCAACCCTATACCCACTAACTACTGGAACCCAGAAGAATCTATATATTGATTACAAGGTCGCTAAGGAAAAGTAATCTTTTCTGCAATTTACCAGTCAGCATTTGCAGGAGTTAAACACGAATTTTGTGTAGTAACCTCATGATTTTATAGGTATTTAATGGTGTGATTATCTGAATAATAGGTAATTCAATTTCAATGTAAATTCCTTAAATTATTGATACAATGATGGCATTAATCTGGTAATTATACCGGATAAGTTCTAGTTAGTTTAGTAAAAGTTTTTAGCTCATAATATTTACATGTTCTGTGAGAAATGCCATTGATTCTTCATTTGCTTTGTTACTGCTTTATGCTTAAACTCACTATAAGCTCCACAGAGATGGTTTTCTTGTAAATTTCAGAACAGACTAGTAAGCAAAGCTACTTGCTGCAGTATTTACAGAGATGTGGCACTGTTTCCAAACCAGAGCCTTGTTCCTCACCCAACTGGAAAATAAATCAGCTGCTGGTTCCTGCAGAGGCTCCAGCACTGGGGAAGGGGCAGCAGCCCTGGGCTGCCACTGAGCTGTACCCATTCTGTGCTCCCTTGCCTGGTTGGCAGACCAGAAGGAAGAGAGATTCTCAACCAATACACTTCTCATCTAAGCAGGAGCACTATCTAAAACATGAGTTTTCAGAACACTTCTTTGTCTTTGACACTTCCATCCTTCTGGCATGCTTGCTTGGAACTGGTCAGTGCATCAAGGGTGTCGGATGGGCTGAGAGACTATCAGTTGTGCTGCTGCATGCACTTCATTTCATTGAGAAACCAGGAAAAATATAGCTCTGCATAAGTACTGCATTCATTGGGCTGTAATTCAAAGTTTAATGACTTTCCTTCACATTTATCTGCCTTTTGATCAAGTGTTACATATGCAAATTGCTCCCATAAAGGCCGTGTATCCTTGCTTTTCCTCCTGTGTTAAGGCAGAGTCTACTTCTATCACTGTTCCCAGGACTACCTGGAAAACACATCTGTAGGGAAGGATCTGGATTACAGACCTGGTAGGTTGCAGACCTGCTGCTTTCAGTTTTACGGGGCAGTGCCCAACAGGCAGTGGCGCCCATCAGTTTTGGAGGGACTCTGAAGACTGCACAGATTCAACACTTTCATCACTCCACCTCCACTACATTCAGTCATGAGCAAGGAAACTATTTTAACACTTGAGTTAATTCCCATTAAACGTATTGGCTTCAACCATAAGTGTAAAAGAGCACTGAATCCTTGAACTGAAGAGCATGTGGATTTGTGACCATTGGAATTCTAGTTAATATTAAGGGTAAATATGTAAAAACTAGTACTGTGTAAGATTTTTTTAAGGAAGTCTCCATAGATACAGTGTTTTTTCTTGAAAAGAGTTTTTGTCCTAAAGTCATACATGAGTAAAAACATCAGAAAACTGGATGATGGTTTTTTTAGCTGCTTCTGCTGTAATATATATGAATCTAGTCTCAGTTCTAGGATTTATCCTTTCCATTGATTTTTTTTTTTTTTAAGATTAAATTGAGTAATCTGTCTAAATAATATTAAGGCTTCTCTGCTAAATCTTTTAAACTTAAAGTAGGCATAATAGTCAAGAATAACAATCGAAGTAATATAAGGGAATGCATAAAATTCCTTAATATCCTCTACTACAAAATACAGTGGAGAACTGAGAGCTTTCATGCAATATTAAATGCCCTGCAAGAACAGCATCCCCTGGTAACTCTCCTCACTGTCCTAGTTGTTTACTGTATGTGTGTGCAGTGGGATACAAAAGGAAGCAAGAGCTTTACTACAGAGAACAGTTTGTTCACCTATTATCTCCACGGATTTTCAGCTGCAAAACCTTTAGGGCCAGAAACGATAAAAATCTTTTTAATAACTTTGAAATGCTTGGCCCCCTGAGTGGAAACCAAATCCTGCAGTAGGCAGCTGAGCTTCCTACACAATATGCAAGGAAAGCTGGGAGCCCCCAGCAGAAATGTAAAGCAGCTCTAGCCTGCTCTGGGGGGCCCATCACCTGTATCTCATCTCTAAAGCCAGCCCCTTACACAGGAAAAAATTAAAGACTCCTGAGCCTGACAGAAAGCACAAAGGAAAATATGCCTGGCTTTCAGCTCTGATTTGGCTGAGGTGAGTCTACACCGTTCTCCAGGGACTGACTCCCAAGCCTGAAGGAAGAGGCCAGAAGCCAGGGATGCTCTTTCAAGGTGTTTTAACCATTAAACGATGAGTTATGATTCCTTCATTACCCCATGCTGGAGTGGCCTCCTGCTCTGTGGTGCCTCGCTGCAGCACAAGAGCAGGGGCTCAAGGCACACTCCCACCCACCGTGTACCTGTTCCAATACTTTCATCTGATGCTCTGAATTCTTCCCAGGTGTGGCCTGTAGCTATCCATAAAAAAGGTGAACTAGGATTTGAATGTCCTTCTTCCTCCATCTCCTGTGATGGTTTTCTAAATCTCTATAAAGAGAAAGTCTACATCCTTTTACATGGGGGTTACAACCTTTTGGCTTTTCCTGTGCATAATCTGAGAAGCCTAACACGCTGCAGCCCTCTGGGGATTTAGGATGAAGCCCATTTATTATTCAGTGCATAGGTACAAGCTAAACTTGAAGAATAAAAAGGAAGACAACTTCTGAAGAAAAAAGGTATGGCAGCTATGGTGTTTAATCACCTACAAAGAGTGGCAACAACTTTTTTAGCACTGTTTGGGATACACTATGCCTAAAATTCTGTCCAAATCCTTTGTCAGATTTAGCCTGCTTTTCATTTTGTATGGAGGTTCACCATTAGGTTATTCTTTCATCTAAGGTGCTGCCAGAGTCCACAACAATTTGGAAGTTTTGTTCTGCATTGAACTCCAAAGCATTGTTTTTAAATATAGCAACCGTTACTTAAAGCTGGTTTTAGTTGCTCAGCAACTTGTCTGTAATGAATGATGTACTGCTAGCAGGCTTCCCCGCAGATGGAAACCTGAGCATCAGTCAAAGCAGCATCAAGTTAGGTGTATGCTGGCCAAGGCAATGATGAATTACACACCAGTCGGTTTTGTTATATTTAGTGTCGATGAAGTTAGCAGAGGTAGAAAGCAGTGGCATCTCTGCCACTCTTCTTTAGCATCAGACTAGTCAGAGTATAAAAGGCAGTGGACTGTTTCACCAATTCTGAATTAAAAAGGGAACTGAGGCATGAACAGTTAGGCAGATGCTGTGTGAAATGATTCACTTCTGGACTGCTGCCACACTGCCAGCAAACAGCCCCGGTTCATATCAAGTGCAATGGTTAGGGATCACAGACTGCCTTCTCCTGTCACAATTGTGCAAGGTGCTGAACCAATTGTCAGATGTTGGGTTAACTGACTGAAAGCCTAAACTTTCCGTTCACTAAAAACATCTTTTTTTTTTTTTTTTTTAGCTACAATCCTTTCAAACAAGGAATGTGGGATAAAAAAAAAAAAGTGTTGGGAAGCGTAAAAACAAGGTATTCACAAAATAAAAGATCCTTTCTATTTGTGGCTGGGGTTAACACCTGAATGTCAGCTTCCCTTTTCAGCTGATGGCACCCCCAAGGTCTCCTGCTGTAGGGCCACCACTGTGTGGACTCCCCCAGAAGGGGAACTTGGTGTACCCAGTGTGCCAGGTGAGAAGACTCACCAGATTGCAAGCCTCTCCAGAATGGCCATGAAGCAGAAAGCAGGAAACTTTATCAACCAGGCTGTTGACCCTTTTGAACATGTTTCACTAACAAATCTGTGATCAGCTCCATTTGGATGGTAACAGTTTTCCAGGTGAAATCCTTGTCTCTTTAAAGGCAAGCAGAGTTTTGCTACTCATGTCAACCAGGTCAGACTTTTGCCTTCCTGCTTTAAAGCCTATTCTTAAATACGTATTGCTGATCAAAGCATCACAACTATTCACCCGTCATCTGCTTTTTAAATCCAAGAGTGTGGATACTTTCCAGCCTTGAGGTCAATAAACGTTGTGCTCTTTTTAAAAGATATTCTAAACATCTTTCTATGTTTCACCTTGCAGTAAAGAGAAGGCCTTTCATTGTGAGGGTTTCTAAAACAGAATCACAGAGCAATTTAGGCTGGAAAGAACACCTGGAGGTCATGCAGTCCTGCCCCTGCTCAGAGCCACTCTGACCACAGCAGATTGCTCAGGGCTGTGTCCTGCCCAGTCCTGAACACCTCCAAGGGTGGAGATCTCTTCCAGCATTTGGACACCCTCATGGTAAAAGATCTATTCCAACATCTAATCAGAATTTCCCATGTTCCGGTTTGTGTCCATTGCCTCTTACCCTGTAGTCGTCAACCTCTGAGAAGAGTTTGGCTCCATCAGTGCTGTGTCCTCCAAGCAGGTAGCTGTAGATAGCCATTACATCTCTCCAGACCTTCTTTCCCGCAGGCAGAGTAACTGTAGTCTTCTCAGCATCTCCTCTTAGGTCATATTCAAAAGCCTCACACCCATCTTGCTGGCCTCTGCTGGGATCACTCCTGGATGTTGACACCTTTCTTCAGATCGGAAGCCCAAAACTGGACACATCACTCCAGATGCAGTCTTGTTATGTGTTGAACAGATGAAACTTTCCCTGCCTTGACATTGGCTGTGCTCTGGCTAATACAGCTCAGGCTGCCTTCCTTACTGCAAGGACCCACAGCTGCTCCATCTTTCACCCTCTGGCCTCATCCAAAAACACGGACCTCCCACTGGCCTCCAGAGATCCACAGAAGTCAGTGGGAGGTTTTACCCTCATCATGGTGGGCCATGCTGCTGCTGCTAAGTGTAAAGATTTAGGAATAGACACTAAGGAATAACTAAAACTATGCTGGTACTTGCTATATTGTTACGAAGGCAGCAGCAGGTAAGCCTAAATCAATTGGACTTCTATTTACAGAGTCAAAGTTTATTTTTCCTTAACTGGTTTAAAATCAAATCAATTGCAGGTGAACCAAAATATAATTTTAGATGGAAAATGCATCTGTGATGGAAATATAATATCAATCACTAAAACTCCATATTGTGTCAATAATCCATTTGTTTGCTAAAAGTTCACGTTGCTTGTAAGAAATGTGACTTTTACCACACCGTTTTATTACTTCCTCTCCATTCACCTCTTGCAATAATTTTTTCCCATATAAATTGTCTCTAATTTGAACCTAAAAAGAAGTCAATTCTAACAAGCTGAGATTTCAAAAGAACATATTCTGCTGTTCTTGCAAAAATTATATGCCATTCCCATGTAGAAACCTCGCATGTAACGTTCTTTCCCTGTCACTAAGTTGTTGCCATCAAGCACAAACTGAGGCAAAAATTTCCTTCTAAGCACTCTCATTTGGCAGTTATAACTTTCTGAAAATTATTCTTTAGGCCAAAATTCCTCATGTCTCTAAACCTGCATTCAATAATTTAGAACACTTGAGCAGGACAGCAGTTCCAACCATTTTATGCTTATCAGCATCTTCATGGTGCTATTTTGTGATTATGCTGGTAATGCCCTGGTAAAAATCCTGATCAGGTACACAATTTCACATCCTTTATTCTAAGACCTGTGCAGTATAACTGCACAGCGTGAACCTCAGCAGACACTGCAGTCTGTTGACAGTGTAGCTGCATTACAGTGCAGAGTGCACGAAGCTGTATATAAGATATTCACCTTGTGGCAGTGTTGTGAGTGCTACTTATTATGCTTTCTGCAAGACTGCCTGGAGTGAGGAAAAAAAAAAAAAAGAAAGAAAGAAAAAAATCTGTAGTGCTCAGCTCTGTGAAAATGTGAATAAAGACTCACTTCATGGCTCTAGAAAGAAAAGGAAAAAAAAAAACAGTTACACAAAGACCATGACTCTACCTATAACATACAAATAAAAAGTGCTTCAAAGATCTTTCAGTGAGGAGCTGTCAGCGCCACACAGTGTTACTGCCTTCACCCGTCTGCACATGAATCTCTCTACTTCTGTATGTATGACCCAAGTGGTAGCACTGTACTCTGTTTAATCATAGACTTCTTGGGGAAAGACAATCACAGCCCTCCATAGTCAATCTATTATGAGACATCGTAGCTGCATGGAGTAATTCATAATGAACAGAGCCAAATTTAATTCCTGAGCATCCAGCTGAACAGCTGAACAAGATTTTCCTGATCAGAATTGGAGAGGTTTTCAGTAGAACTTCATGCTCTTTTTTTCTTTTTTTTTTTTGGTAAACTTTAGAACTCCTTTCCTTTAAATAAAATAAAATAAATGTGTGCTTCTCTCTAGTTGTAAAATATGCCCATATAAATGTGTTATCTGTCTATTAGTTTCCTAAGTGAGAAATGTATTGGGACCTCTGATTAAAAGGGACAAAGATACCCCTCACTGGTTTTGGCAGGCTGCATATTGCAGAGCAGTATCTTCCCTTCCTCTACCAGCAGAACAGCTATTATGAGAGTGTGTCCTGGTATCATCAACAAATGTGCTGCTTTGTATTTTAGCATTGCAGAGATGTTTCACCAGTGGAGAGTATAGCTTCTATGCGTTTCCAACACCCATAGCCTGTGGAGTGGGGTGGCTGGAAGCAATCTCCCTCTCCAGCCTGTTTCTTTCCCCAAGAGGCCATTCCCTATTCACGGTGGTGGGTCCTGGATGTAAGCACAGCTTTAACAGGAGGCAGTTTTTTTTGGTGACATAAATATTAAAGACAGGTCATCTTCCTGTAAAATCTTCTTGGAAACATGAACTGATTGTGTTATCCCCCTGGGGGTGAGCATAATTATGGGACAGCCCTCATCTTAGTTCACCACAGTGCAACCAAATCCAAATATAAACTCCAGTGTCCTCTCTCAAAAAGCAGTAGGACAACTCCCTGCTGCAGACACTGTCCTGGCAAGGAAGATGTCCTTCCACTAGTCAAGATGGCTCTGGAGTAATGCAGCAGCACAAAAAAAGCTTTAAATAGCTAGTGTGTGAGTTACCAAATTTACTAAAAGGCTGTTAATAGTTAAAGGTATTCAATGAGAACGGTAAATTAGAAAATTTGGCCTGTATTGCCTGTTGTGGGGAAATTCACCACATTGCCAAATGTGTGAAGCACCATGCATCCAGTGTGCTGCTACATCCCCTGCTGCCTCTGGGGTAATGCAGGGTGAAGGAGAAGCAATCTCATCTTTCCCCCGTAGCTGTGAAGCCCTTGTTCAGTAACACTGACTGTTGTCTGACAAGCACAAGTTTTGTTTAGGAAGACAGAAAGGAAACCAAAGCTTCAGTTTTCTACTTCACCTCCCAGCACCTTGTCAGATGGCATAAACAGGCCACTTGGCTATTGTGTGGGAAATAGACTGTAACAACTCTAACAAACCCACGTCAGAGGAGTTCCAGTTTTGTTTCAAAGCTTTTGTATTCCTTTCCAATTCCTGGGCCTAGAAGCTAGCTCGCTGCCATCTAAGAGTGTATTGTTCATTAAATGAGCCCGCTAATGAAAAACGTGTGGCAGCTTGAAATCTCGTAATCAGGACCATCCTATTCATTGCTAAAGTTTGTGCCAGCATCATTTTCAAAAGCCACTGTCGAATCAGATTCCTCGTGACAATAAACACATTCCTGTCATTTTGTTCCATGTTTGCTCAGTGGCTTTTTTTTTTTTTTAGCAGATAGAAATGAGGAACACATAACAAAATATTACTTTTATGTCACGGCAGAGGCTAATGCCCTGTAAAAACGGGACTACAACTAATAGAGACCCAGCTCTGAACCTAAAACATTTAACTGAGGATGGTCCAGCAAGAAAAACAACAGACATGAAGATGATGCATATTTTATAACTCAATGAAAATTTACAGCTATTGTTTAATCACAGTTTATTAATTGCCTTCTAATATATCCAGATATCCTCTAGCAGGCTCAGAGCCTTTCACTGTCACTAACATTGCACATGAAGAGAAGTTTCTAGAAGTTTCTATAGAGAACAGCAGTTTAGGAAGGGGAAAATACCAGCAAAGGGAAAGGAGAAAATAAACATTTAGTTCGAAGACGAGGGCAGTCAACTGATATAAACCAGAAGGAATTGCCTTGTCATCAAGTGCAGACAGCCCATTTAGAGACTTTCAGCGACCTTCAGTTGGAACATGTCCTCCTCTTGGGCAATGGCTCACGCTCTTCCATGCTGAATGGAGACCTGCTCCTGAACGAGGGAGGCATCTGCCCAGCTCCCTGGCTCCAAGCGATGGTCAGGCAGTGGAGCCCAGCTCCTTGCTATCATGATCATCCACATCGTACAACAGCATTTATAAAACACCAAAATCCAGCCTGTTTCCTGCCTTTGTTCTGCTTCCAGAAACTTGTTCCTGAAGTTTACCCCATTAGCAGCTGGCAAGCTTCTCCTAATTTCCACATCAAATTTGCTCATGACTAATGCCTTGCTATGATTCTCTAAATTGCCCTCCAGCTTAAAGAGCTATGCAGCTATACAAGTTTTTGCTGTTCATCATTTCTTCTCCCAATGAAGTTAATACTCCCATATGTAATCAACACGCTGCTCAGGTAGCTGAACGTAAACTAAAAAGAATAAAGTGGAATTACTCAAACTGTATTGAGAAAATGGTTATGCAAATTTTGATTTTAAATTGGTTTTAAAACAATCCTCCTTAGAATTCAATGACAAAATTGCTATAATCTTCAGTGGGACCAGAATTTCATACCACAACATAACCCAGGGAGCACTTAAACGCAAGTGCACACTGCCAAACAGCTTTATACTCAGATCTTCTCTATTCCTCCTGCTTATATGCAAAAATCTATCAAAAGGTATCTTCTGCAGAGTGCCCAGAAGTCATAAATTTCAGACCATTTTGTATACAGTTGGGAAGAAAGTCACAGAATCTTAACAACCAGGACCAGCCTTAAACATCTCTGATGACTACAGATGTGACAGGGAGACATGAAGAGCAAGTTCACTGCTTGAGAGAGTCCAGCACAGAGCCACAAAGATGATTAAGGGAGTGGAGCATCTCCCTTATGAGGAAAGGCTGAGGGAGCTGGGTCTCTTTAGCTTGGAGAAGAGGAGAGTGAGGGGTGGCCTCATCAATGTTGATAAATATGTAAAGGTGGAGTGTCAGGAGGATGGAGCCAGGCTCTACTCAGTGACATCCAACGATAAGACAAGGGGCAATGGGTGCAAGCTGGAACATAGGAGGTTCCACTTAAATATGAGAAGAAACTTCTTCACAGTGAGGGTGATGGAGCACTGGAACAGGCTGCCCTGAGAGGGTGTGGAGTCTCCTTCTCTGGAGACATTCAAAACCCACCTGGACGCATTCCTGTGTGACTTGATCAAGGTGTTCCTGCTCCAGCAGGGGGATTGGACTAGATGATCTTTCAAGGTCCCTTCCAATCCCTAACATTCTGTGTTCACACTTCATTTTAAAATGCCACTGAAACATTGACAAGTACAAAGTGAAGGCTGATGGAATGTTTCTGATACCTCCTTCCTTGTTTCTCCAGACTGGGCTGAAAAACATCATCTCCACCTTTCTTTCTGTGAGTAAAGAAGTCCATGCCAGCAGCACAACTGGAGGCTGGGGCAGGGAGGGTCCTGGTAGCAGGTCTGATCTATTAAGTATGATGTCACCGTGAGCACAGGTGGGACAAAGGGCAAGTTTATTAGGAGAGTGATTTTACGTGAAATTTTGCACACTTTTTACAGCACTGTAGAACACCTGAGGGCTTGGGGAAAAGTGGTTATTATTATTTTTTTTTTTTTAGTTGAACCCAGCAGGTGTTCATAAAAGGCAATAAAAAAGACTCAGTAAATCAGTTTATTCTGTGGTCATTGTCTTACAAGAAATAAACTGTAATGTTAGAGTTTTGATAGGTCACAGAGATGGATGACATGGGATGAAAAACAGCTTGTTTTTTCAATAAGATAAAACTACACAGAAGATGAAGATTTCTGGACCTGCAGATTGCAGCACATTCTACAAGTTCACTATTCACTGTGTACAGTACTTTTTTAATCTGTCCACACATCAATCTCACTCCTCTCCAAACGGAGTCCTTTTTTGTTGTTTTTCTCCTCTCATTGTAAGGTACATCCTTCATCCTCTTCATCATACCAATCATGTTGTAACTTCTTTAACTCTACTGGTCACAAAATCTTGGCACTTTGAAGTTTTATATACCAGGAAAATGACACTGTGACTTGTTATTCAAAGTATATATTTCATATAGTGTAAACCACAGTTCTTTGATTAATCCTTGTTTCATTATTTTGAAAGACAAGTTATCCATGATTCATTCTGGAGACACAATGCTACATTTTTTGTATTTAGTCAAAGCTTTAGTTTATTCTTAGCCTTTTACATTAATTGCCTTCACATCATCTGCCATAATCACTGGAAAGTGACAGAACCCCAGACACCGACATCTCCCATTTGCTCTATTGTGGGGAGGCGTAACATGCTCTTTGGAAGAACCTATAACCTCACCAAGTGCAAAAAGAGCATGAAAATACAACATTTCAACGCTAATCCATCTCTTCTTGGATCATAAGAAACAATAGCGCCATTCACAAAGCAACTACTTCACAGTGAGACTTGAATCAGGTAGTCTGTACTTTCTGAATCACCCAGGCTCTATACCTTCATCTAGTTTAACCTTCAACAAGTCAACACTAAGATGAAATGTCAAGGCATGCAGCTAGGCTTGGGCTGAAGTGGTGACCAGGCTATTACAATCTTTGGGAGTTTGATTCAATGACTGCTCAATACTACAGTTAAAAACTGACACTTTTGGTTAAGTGAAATGGAGAGCTTCCTATGTAAGGCAAGTTTAGGGCCTCAAATCATTTTAGTGGTTTGTCTCTGTACTCCTTTCACCTCCTCATCATTTCCCTTTTAATACAGAGCCCAGAACTATATCCATTTATTGTCTTTATAAATGCTACTCAGAAGACAATATCACCTCTTCATTTTCATGCAAGTCCTCCTTTTAGAAATATATCATCTTCCACTTACACTGTTAAGACACTATTTAATCAAGATACTACGCAGATATTTATCTTCTTGTACACAACTCATAAATAACTATCTCATCCATTCATCATTTTTGTTGCTGTCCTATGGATTTACTATAATGGATTTGCCCAAGAAGTGCAGCCCTACAATTGCACACATTAGTCAAGTACCCAGCCACATTTTTAGGTGTCTACAGCTCTGGAAAGTAAGGAACTACTGCAGGTCACATTTTGGAAGAAAAACATGTCATTTCTATTGACATGCTTCATTGAAGATTTTCTTCTACATCATAAATTCAGAAGTCAAAAGATGCAATCATAAGATCATTCATTGCTCCTGTTAACTTCCCTCTTGGCTACGGGGTGTTATCACTCTTAAATGCCTCTTTATTGAGCAGTAATGAAGAACATAAATGAAAAATTGGTTTACAGTACAATGCATACTTAGATTATCAAGACTATACATTTTTCATGACAGCATCATCTTTTTCTCATGTACTCATAACATGATGGGGAATTAATCCATGATTCAGTCAAGCTTCTAGACTCTACTAACATATAAATAATTAATAACAATAAGCAGTTAATTCATTTTCCATCTGATGATATTGTTACTCCAACTTTTTAGTAGGCACTAGAAATATTAATAGATGAAGGTGATGGGCAAAGCAAAGAATTTTCCATGATGCAGGAGTTTAGACCTTTTTTGAATAAAGCACAACACATACTGCTCTGTAGGAACTGGATTCATGTACCAAGATTTAGCCATGACATCTGGGGAAACTAATTATTCAGACATCAGTAAGCATCAGAGCTCTGGTACTCATGTGGGAACATCGCCATGATAATCCATACGTAGGCACCTAGGGCTACATGCTTTATCAGTGGGATCAACACTTGTGCAGTGCCCCTATTTTGGAAAATACTAATGGTGTTTCCATAGTACACACAGCACACAAAAACAGTAAAATCATGCCCCTCCTCTGTCTCTGGGTGATAAACACACACAAAAAGCAAATCAGTCTTTGCTCAATTCAGGTAGAAATTTAAGGCTATTCTGTCAATTTCTCAATCCTACCCTCTTTCTACTCTCAGGAGAAGCTGTCCTTTTTCTTATAAACTACTTGTGCTTCCTCCAACATCAAACATTTTCATTTCTGTACTACGCTCTCCATGCTTTCTCAATTGCTCATACAGAAGTAACTCAGCAATGATTCCATCCTTTGGCCACTTGCACTAGTCAGAGGTCACTGAAATCGTATTAGGATGAAACAGCAGTGTTCAAGATGCAAGACAGCCAAATCATAGTGTTTGTCATTGAGTATTTAAATTTGAGCTAATGTCACTTCTATAAATAGGCTGCTGTAAAACAAAGATAGAAAATACAGAAGAATAGGAAGATTTCTTTCAAAGAGAAGTGCCTACCTTTTCCCTATCTAATCACTTATCACTCAAGAGTTTAAACTTCAGATGCCTAAACTGTTCTACAAATATATGTGCTTAAATTATCTGTCAAATCTGTAGAGAAGGTTAGATGGCTCTAAAGGCCTCCAAGGATGTCCTATTCCCATAGAGTAAAGCTGAGAGTAGCAAAGTTGGATCCACCCTTAGACATCTAATATCCAGTTAGTAAACAGTCTGCATATTGTGACATGGAGCAAAGGGACTAACCAAAGCCAGAGGAAGTCAGCAGTAAAACACCAAATGAGAGTTTATTTCCTAACTTCCTATCTGAATCCTTGAAAATCATGCTCCCTGCACCTTCTCCAAACAAAGCCCAATGCCCTGGGCCTGACAAGGTCTGCAAAGAAAGTAACGGAATCATCCACATATTTTTCTTTGTTGTTGTTGTTGTTGCTAACAATGGAAAAATATATTTAATTCTTACTAATCTTCTCCAATACAGAACTGGAAACCTTAAACACAAGATTATCTTTTGCTACTGCCCAAAGTGGCTTCTTTTCTTCTCTTTGAAAGTGATTTCTTTCCCCCAAAGCTGCTAAAAGCCCACTTCACCCTTTGGCCTCTCTGTTATTTGTGAAGGCTCTCAGTCATCCTGACAAACTCATTGTTCACTAGGAGCAATCTCGCCCTGCAGGTTTTCCATGACATTCACTCCTTTTCCATCTTCTTTACTACAGCCTGATATTTTTCAAAACAGTAGAAAAAGAGACTTATTGATGGACACTGCTGGCAAGTGAGAAATCTTACTGCTTTTCATGGGATGTTCCTTGCTACAAACACGTCATCCTTCTGCTTATCTCCAGCAGCGGACTGTATTACCCAATAGGCAATTTATGTACCACCTTCCTTTTAGCAGTATGCTATAGATCACATAACTTTGCTTCATTATCAGGTGTGACAAGAGGGTATGACGAAAGTGTTACATTAAAGGTTACAGCGCTCAGTGAGATGCCTCTCCCAAAAGCAACCCAGCCCTGCCTTTCCCACAGCCCTTTGCTTCCAGGCCAGGACTGGTGGCAGGGGCGTGGAGCTGATAATCCCACCTTGGGTTGTGCTTTACCCCCACCACTGGCCTTTCCAGCATGTTGAATTCTTGCCAGGGTTTTAATGCAGGAGAAAATTTTAGAGCCAGAGCTTTGGCTTCACTTCATACTCTTGATCAATACAGCTCTTGCTCACACTGCTTCTGCAAATACATCTAAGGGGAAATTCACTCCAGAGGAGAGGGTTTGCACGGAACTTTAACATGGTTATCATTAGTTTGTGTTAAAGCAGCAGATCAGGGCCCCATTAAATCAGGCTGTGTACAATGACCTTGCCTTTTGATGTAATGGGCATACAGTGTAACAGGCAAAGGGTTTCAGTGGTGCATGAGAGATTTTACAGTTGTCCCTGTGAGCATAAATTTTATCTCTAGTTCTTGTTAACTTACACCATTACTTTTTCCCGGATTTTTTTTTTTTTCATTTATCAGAACAAACACACAGTCATTAAAAAAATGCAAAGAAAGTGACCATAAGGACTAGTGATCTCATCTGCAAGGATACTGCAGTAGAAAAAAAGGGTAAAGGATCACCATCCCTGCATTATACAGAAACAGACATTAAAGATGTCCAAAATGTTCAGATGTCCAAAAGCTGACCAATTTCACATATCTCTGGCTCATAACACCCAATAGCCATCTCACATGAGAGGTCAGAAGGCAGAACAAAGGCAAGGCATCTTGCAAGACTCCCATTATCCCTGTTTCAGCCTTCTCCCTCTGAACTCTCCTATCATCACTAAATTAAATGTCTTTAAAGGCTTTGAACAACTCCAACTCACATCTGTGTTAGGAAGTTAACTCTTAGTCTCTAACTAACACTTCTTTCTCTTAAGAAATAGTACCCGCTTATTCTCAAAATCCACCCACAGGTCTGATGTAGGCAGCCTTTGCAGAACAGGCTGTCTTTGAAAATCAACAAGATACATTCAGGTATAAGACTCCTTAAGACACCACCACCACCATTCTGATAACAGCTTGCATATTCTGTCCACTTGGGTTTTGTGAGAACCAGAGCTCCCATTACACACACGGCAGAGATGTTGCATACTGGGAAGTGTTTCAGCAGCTTGACTGCTCTCATCTCACTCTAGTCCACTTGCTCAGCCTCTGCCTTCCTCCCAGCAGTCTCACTTTAGTTATGAAGCATCTCCCCGGATGTCACAGAGCCCAGAAGTACCCAGGGACACCCAGCTGTTGACACCTAAAATTGGTCTCAGCCTCAGGCCAGAAATGTTCAGGTCTGACTTGAATGCCAAACCCCGGGACTTCTGTGGTGCTTTCTGCTTCATTTCACCCGCTGCAACATGCTCTAATTCCCTCCTCCCCATGTTTCCTAGCTCATAATTTTCCCTTTTCGGAGCTGTTTATACTGGCAAATGCATTTATTATGTATTCAACTATATTATTTGTTAAAGGAGATAAGGGATAGAATTATTGTCCAGGATGGGAGGGAGACAAGACTATTGCTTCTTTCACTGCTACAATGTTTATTATTCTTTGTTTTTAGAAGAATTATCAAAGTCTTCCCAGAGTATTAACTTTTCTCCCCCTTGTAGGAGTACCAGCAAAAAAGATTGAAGATAAAAAATCTCGAGGGAAGCTTTACTTTAATAACAACTTATATATTTGCTTGCATTTCTTGCTAAAACTTAATTATAAAGCCTTCATAGAAGTGGTTTAAAAATAGACATCTCATAACAGCCAAAATGATGTTGGTAACCTTTTTTTTTTTTTTTTTTGGTGGGGGGTGTACACACCTGACAAAGACTGGGATAACAAAGAATAAAATGGTCAGAGTTGTTTTTAATACATTAATGCAGAGAAGAACAGCAGATAAACCTTTCACTACAGGAAACCCTGAAACATTCTTTGCAATCTACACAGATGTAGCTGAATTGTGAACCCAATGTTCATTCATACATTAAATATCAAGCATCTTCACCAAATTAATCCTGTACAGATATTGTCATACCCCAAACAAAGCTTTTTCAGAAAAAAAATATCCTAAAAATATAATGCTTTCAGTTTGGAAAAAAATACTTTTTGCTCTTCAGGGATGGAGTGGTTTGTTCCTTACATTCTTCCCTTCGCCCTTCTTCTCCCCCTACCTAAATTCCTCAAAGCATTTTCCTTATTTTCATTTTACCAGTTTTCTTTTGTTTTATTTTAACCCTGAAGAGGAATTCATAGCAAGCAAGGCAAACCTTGGTCAGCAAAAATGCTGATTCAAGCAATTCCCACCAATAGCCTCAGAATTGCTATCCATGTCTCAAGAATAATAAGAATCCCCACCTCCTATAACAACTTCTTTTAGTAGTTTGAAATGGAGATGCTTATGGACTTCTGCATCACTATTTGAGCAGACCAAAGAAAAAAGCGAGGACAAACGTACAACAGGCCTTCCCTGATGACCTGAACTCCTAACCTATGCTAAGCCAGTGCTTAAGTGCCTCTGCCAAGCACTTGAAGGGTTCAAGAGAAGATGAAACTACCGGGTGACCAGTCCACATGAAACAGTGACAAAGGGCACTTATGCGGGATTTCTGCTCTGCTTAGGACTTGGTATGAGTGACCACTACCAGCTAGGAAGGAGAAACATAACACAGCTTGAGGGCTTTGTCACCAGCCATCACAGTCCTGGTGAGCCACAAGAGCCAGCACAGTAAGAAGCAAGAGGTGGCCTTTTCTCTTTTAATCACAGCATGTTCAGCTCCTCAAATCCAAGTTTTAGGTAAAGACGTTTATTCAACAAAACTCCAATTGCTTGCAAAAATATTTCTTGTTCATCCCTGCCTGGAGACTTGGAATTTTTCATTTCCTCAAGGTTTCCAATGATGTCCGTCAGCACAGCAGTGAGGGGACACTGCTGCAGCTCCTGGCTGACACGACAATGCCTGCAGGTTGCGGCAGGAACCACAGAAGATCAGCTAAGAGTGTTTGCTGTTGTACACATGCTCTAAGGTTTGTAATGGCATCGATTCTATTCTGAGATGGTTATTGCAGCAATTTTTACTGTTCTGTGAAATACAATGCAGCTTTTCATGGTACTAGCTGTGTTTGTTATTTCAGCTTATAATTGTACTTATTTGCAGCCACTGCAAAACAGCAGTGGGCTTTTGTCTCTTCTTCACACAGCTGGCACTGAAGAGTTTCCACAAACACTGCTTCCAGCAGCAGTCCTGCCCTTCCAAGTCTTTACTTTCAGGTTGGAAAATAAGACATCTTTAATCCCTGACCTCCTTCCACTGTCTCGGCACTTTTTCTCAACACAACATTTTGTACCATAGGTGGGATCTTGAGCCATATACACAGTAACATCTATCAGGTATGGGAAGGGCTTTGCAAACATGATTTTAATTACTCGCCCAGCCAAATTTAGATTTCATCTGTAATGTACAAATAGAGCATGGGAAAAAGGTTCAGGGAGGAAAAGTTAGACCATTTCTTTTAAATAAATGGAGAGAAATTCTCATTATTTCAAGGGGAGATTCTTGCTAAGCATCAGATATTACAGCACTTCATTTTATATTCTGAATGTCCTTGGTATATCCCTTCCTGTTATTTAAAAAAAAAAAAAAAAAAAAACAATTTTTGATTCAGCAGTATAAGGAATGGAAATGAATCGCAGAGGTGGTAGATCACTTTTTTGGAGAAAGATGAGATAGTGATGAAGTTACGTGGTGAGATACAGATTGAATAATATTAGATGTATAATCCAAGTAGATACAGAAGTCTTTTTTTTTTTTCCTGTTTTGACACTGTGTGGCATCATTTTTCTTTGGAGCCCTAACATTTTCAGAAGAGAAAGGAACATTAAAAGGAACTTTTCATATTAAAATCCAACCTCCATGCAAGTTCTGCAAATCAAAACCTGAGCTGACAACATGGGCAGCCTGAAATCACATTTCCCTAATTTAAACACCAAGTTCTCACATTGCTACCACAACTTCATAAATAATTGCCTACTCATTCACATCAGTAATTTTTGCCTCCTGGTAACTTTTGATATTCTTCTAGCACCAACCTGGAAACTTAATTTTTCCTGAACAGGAAGGAAACTGAAGCAGTTCACCTCTGTGCAAGACCTCACAAGTGCTTTGAGCGATAGCTTCTACTATTTCTAGCTATTTTGCTACAAATAGTGTCATTATTTCCTGCCAAGTTTAGAAGTACACTCAGAACATACAAGCCCTGCATGGCATGAGATTACCTTTGACGAAAGGCTCACCTGGCAGCGGCACCAGCACCTCCCAGCAAAGCAAGACCTTGAGCATAGCAGGACATAGGAGACACACCAGCCAGGAAGACTTAATTTAAATAAATAAATTAATTTAAATTTTAAACTGCTGTCAGAGGAGCGAAGTGGGGGGAAACAAATCTTGCTTTCAGAGTTTATCACACTTCCAGAACTGGGCTGAAAGGTGAGACTGAGACACTGATTGCATTAGTGATTCTGTACAATGCAGGAGGGTCTTTCTGGGTACAGCCTCTTCTTGAAAGAACAAGCCAGTTCTTCACACATTGTTCCTCCTCATCCATATGCCGATGAGTAAGCTATGAAATACTTCTGTTAAGTTTTAGGTTGATTTTGTATTTTATCATTTTTTACCTCCCTTTAAGGCCTTTGTATGTGATCATTTCCAAAGATGTCTTTCCTAAGATAAAAATAATTCTCGAGGTGAAGACTCATATCTGAAATCACATCTTGTATCTGAAAAGTGACATACTTTTGCCCAATACATTTTGATGTTGAAATAGCCATGTGGTTTGATATTTTTGCTTAAAATGAATTTTCAGGAATATGAAGTCAAACAAAACTGGGAAAGAATGCACATCAAGTATGATTAAATGAAAATGTGGCCAATATTACACTGATGTACAGCTGTGTGTGTACCTCAGACCCTAGGAAAGCTGACTAAATGCTTATAATTTACAGAGGTTTGACAAAAAGTGAGAAAGATTTTTACTAGCTCAGGATCTCAATCACAGCTAAACTGTCAATACATAATGTTAAAAAGTATATTCTAAGCTGTAATTCCTCATGTGTGAGAAAAAAATACATGTAAAGAATGAAAAATAGCTCCCAATAACAAACCAGGAACCCTGGGGGGGGAGGCAGAGTCGACGCTCTCTCAGGGAAGGCGCGTGCACTGCCTGCAACAAACCAAGCAGCCGCGGGTCTCGGGCATGAGATACCTGCAGAGAGCACCAGCCTTTCCTTCTGAGCCGTAACAAGAGCGCGTGCTCCTCCTGACCCCCGCGCTGCCACCGCCAGGGCCACCCATGTGGAAGTTGCCCAGAGTATCCAAAGAAGGAGGCAAGCAAGGACCACAGGAGGAGCAGGGGTGAGCCTGGGCCATTCACTAACAGGAATTTCTCTCCATCCCTCCAGCACAGCCGTTTCACAAGCACTGCACACTCATGGAGCCTTTACACCACCCTGCAGGTTCAGCTACCATAAAAGTTTCTAGCAGCAGTGGCAATGAGAACAAACTAAACCCCCCCATTAGCACCACCCCGTCCAGCAAGCACACACTTTGAAATCCCCTCACCGGTTCACAGCCACTCCGTGCGCCTGGATCATTACACGACAGGGAACTCATTTTCTGATAAACAGAACTTGCCACTTGTTTTCAAAAAGGGTAAGCATAACAACTTCATTAGAGTAGCTGGTATTTTGATGATACTTCTCAAAGCTTGCCTCAGCTGCCATGCCCTCCCTCTGATAGGAAAAGGAACAGCAGACATTTTATTTATTTATTTTGATAGGCAGCATTTTTCTGTAATCAAATATTACATTTTAAGAAGCTGATTTTCTGAAGCATGAAATGGGTATATAAATACAATTCCATGACCTGTAACATCCAATTTCAGAATCTTTTATCGAGCAACAGCTATCTAACAGGAAACTAAAGATTCTCATTTCTTGGAAAGTTAAATGTAAATATTCAAAAGCATTAATCATGCAAAGTGAATTTTGGAACCTTACATTTATTTCAGATGTTTTGGTTTATTTGAATAAATCCAAAATGCTTTTTTTTTTTTTTTCCTCCAAAGCCTGGGCATGTGTATCTAATTGCTTTTTCATCCCCTTTCTTCCTGTGTCCCGCACAGACATAACAGATCACAGACACAGCTTATACCCTGCACCCCTAGGGAACAGAGTCGCCATTCCTCCCGTCAGACAGAGCAAGGGCTATCCAACATTAGTTCCCAAATCCTCGTTGAACTGCATACCTTCCTGAATTTCTGTCTCTGCTGAAGCCAGTGACAAAATCACCATGTTCAAAGAAGGCACTTGGGGTGTGAGAGGTGCTGAGGCACAAGAGATGGATTTCAATGTGATGCAGAGAGCCTGTGCACAGACTGGAGCAAAGCAGACCCCAGCTGGCCCTTACTCTGGTCTTCAGACACTCTAGGCTCTTTCCTACAGTTACCTTAATGCTTTTGCCCTAGATCATAACATCCCCATTTTATAGTTCTTCCAATAAACTCCGCTTTGCTTTTTCCAGCTAAAGGGTGCTCTGCTTTTTCTCCACCTTCAGTCTCAAAGGAGACTGTTTTTGCGCAAACAGACTGACTCCCCAGGCCTTTATTCTGGTGATTATTATTTGGATTGCAATGGCCCGAAGCAGTCCCAGGGGTTGCATCCTTAAATACAAAGGAGAAAGCACTTATTTCTGCATATCAACCCTCCTAAGAAGAAATGCTTGTTTGATAACCCAGATCTTGGCAGTGTTTTAAGGTTTCAATGTTTCTCTTCACTGAATAGCACTGTTAAAACTACTTCCAGACCTAGTGGCACTTCCAGTCCAGCTCCGCAGAGAAATCACCACTCTCCCACACCGCCAGGCACTGGGCACAGTGCTGGCAGTAGGCTGTTCAGGTCTGGAACACTCACCATCACTGTCCCTGGGTCAAAACTGATCTTGTGTTGATAGTTCCCCACTCTTGTTTATATACTGGTACTGCTACTAATGGGCACTGCAAAAGAGGGAACAGGGAGGGAAGAAAGTCTTCAGTTCCTTAAGCCAGTTTTATTACCCAAAGAAATGCTTGTGAAACCACATCCTGTAGCCTCTTATGCAGGTGATTTGGCAGAAGAGAGATAGAGTGCTGGCCTAAGCACAGGAAGAACGTAGATCTACAGGGTACTGAGCTGGGCTCTGTTTTGATGCCCCATATCAGCAACACTTTGCACAGGGCCACATTTAAAAGGGAAACAACTGTTTTTCTTTAATTTTCCAACATCTGTCCATTGTTATAATTCTATATGAGCATAATAGGCCAAGATCAACAAAGCAAGTTTCTAGAAAGGTTGAGCTGGAGTTTAGTTAACTGTAGTCCCATTAGAAGCTCAGTGGCAATAAACCCACTGATTTCAATAGGCTCAAATTCTGATATTAAGACTGAGCCACTACCTGTGCAGTGGCACTGGTATGATGCTCACCCCTCCAGGGAAGAGATCGACTTTATCCCAGTGGGAACATGCACACTCATTCACCCCCATGATAGAGCATCCAGTTAGAGTTCAACTATGTGCAATAGACACAAGTTCTTTAAAAACACCAGTGAGGATGTATGTATGACAGTCACCTTCCAAGACACATGAATAATCATCAAGCACCAGCTGTTGTACAGCTCTGTATATTGCTGTTGGATGAGCAGATCTGGAAGAGCCTATTATAGATATTCTTCATGAGGTGTGCAGTAATGGGAGAAAATGTTAATTTGGCAGGAGGAAGAGTCATGTCGTTTCAGAAATGTGAGCTGCCACTTTAGCATTAGAATTATAGCAGCTCCCAGGAGAACAGGACTGTGCCTAGGAAAGGGTGAATTGTAACAAGAGAAGCTCCCCTTGCATGACAATTTGAAGAACTTTCTTCCTTTCATAAATCTACTGCATGTGTTAAAAAAGTATATGAAGGAATATTGCCACTGAGGTTCTCTGCAGGACATACTGGGGGAAGAGCAACTTAAAATCTTGTTGTTTGAGAAAGGAAGAGATGTATCTGGGCTCAATTAAAAGTAGCATACCATAGCAATACCATTTTCACATGGCAAGCTTTCTCCACAGACCTTATCTCTTGCTACCATGGAAAAGGAATTGCTAGAATTAGATGCATGGGGTATAAATCTCATTTGCTATCAGTCTGAGTATTTAACACTGCGATACTGGTACCCTAGCACACAGTGGGGAAGTAGAATGTAAGCTTACACAATTTACACATGTAGTTCAGACTCAAGTTTTTTGTTGTTGTTGATTTGTTTTTGTACAAAAGCAAAACCCAAAACAAGGGCAGGAATTGTCTTCAGCCCGCCCTTTCTAAGTGAAGAAACTGTGGTACTGAGGAGCCACATCCGTGTGCTGAGCTCCCCATTCCAAACAATGTCCCACAGATGAAACTATCATTTAAATAAGGACAGATTGCAAGCATAACTATATAATCTGATTCAAGTATTTTCACATTTAATATCACCAAATCACAAAAGGCTTTGTGCTGGAAGGATTTCATGGGAAGGGACATACCTGCCCACGCTGCTGCGATAACGCCACAGGAGGAGGAAGGCCTTGTGGGAACTGGTCAGCATGGCCGAGCTGAGAGCATCGTGGTCTGTGCCGTGCTGCTGGCTAGCTTTCTCGTCTCCCACCAGGCATCTTACCATGCAGGCAAAAGGAAAAAGCCAGCCAGGGACTGACGGCCAGCGTTAAGTCCTCAACTGGTGCTGCAGAAGAAGCCCCAGATGAGGGGCTGTGCAACAGCCTCTGTTCTCCCAGGGCTCTTCATGGGGTTAAGGAAAAGCCAGGGAAAGATGAAGATGCTTGAAATAGATGCAGCACAAATGAGTAGACAAGATATTTTTCCCAATTAGATGTGAGTGTTTTTCAGGATTCAGGATATCAGTTTTGGTATTTTTTGTTTGTGGGTTTTGTTTGCTTTTAAATAAGTGATGCCAAAACAGGGGTGCAAGCATACTTCAGTATAGCAAAACATTGTCCATCTTGACAGATGTTACAGAAACAAAATCTTTGGCAATTTGAACTTGCTGCCTGTGAATGATGCACCTGAACCTTAGGACTCTGAATAGCAAACAAGGCATTTCAGAAGTGCTTGTTCCTCAATCAACTCTGCTCATACTGACTTGATAGCAAAGATTCCTCTGAAGATCCTACCCCTTATTCTGCAGCACTAATAAAACCATCTCAGCAAAGCAAACAGCACAGTCACTGGGCTGTTTTAAATTCAAGTCACAGCCTAGCCAAAAAGCTGGTGATAGAGAAAAATTTTAGTGCAGGCTAACAGGCTACGATGAGCCGCTCTATCCCTCAATATTATTCACATGCTGTCTGATAAAAACTTCCACATCAAGAAGGTGGAAGACAGGGTAGCCTGGGACAGACATTTTGTGATCACACCAGCTTGTGGAAAAAGTCATACAGGTTTTATTTAAACATAGGTTTTTGAAAAAGCTGAAAAATAGTAATTAAGGAAAAATACCACCAAAATGCTTCCACCATTTTAACATGTGGAAATCAAAAGCAAAAAAGCAAACCCTACTATTTTCCTCATGTTCACATTAACATCATACAGAACAAACAACTTTTTTTTTTTTTTTTTTTAAACTAGAGAGCTTTCCCACATGCAGCAAGAGGTACATTATAGCAGCACAAGGAGCTGGCAGTGGGAGAGATCAAGAAGAGCAATAGCCTGCTCCATAGCCCACAGCCTTTCAGCAGCGTTTCTCTGTTCAAAGGTACCAACTTAACAAAACTCATGTGCTCTTACAGGAATCACGCATCTTTTTTAGGAAAGCAGGTGCTGGAAGCCCTCCTTGGGACCACGCTCCCTAGTCTAGGGCAGAGGCCAGAGCAGTGCAGCCAGCAGAGGGGGTCCCAGCTGGAAACTCACAGATTTGTGATGCCTGCACTGAAGCTGAGGCTCTGGAAGCTCTCCGGGCTTTGGCAAACAGAGGCAGTGCAAGTCTGTGAGTTACACAGGACCTGTGGAAGGACAGCATCACTTGCCCTGTAACAAGCTGCCCCAGCTCCTCACCAGGGCTGGCACCCGAGCACATCAGTAGTTCTGGGACTCCAGCAAGTGCCAGGGAAGGAGAGGGCACGCTTACAGACCTCAGGCTGAAGGAAAGCCTTGCACAGACTTCACAGCCTCTTTTCACTGATTTCCATATGCAAAAAGCCCCACTCACCTTGATCAGCTGAAGGACAAAACTGGATGAACATGAGAGCCACTGACTGCCCAGATCCACCACCATCAGACCAAAATGACTGGCAAATTAGCTGCCTGGTACATCACAGGGCTACAGATTACTAGCCTGCAGCTTACAGCAGAGAGATCCTAACAAACACACTCAGGACAAACCACACGTTGTGCTGTCTCCCCCAGGTAAATACCCTGCCGGAGTGCCCTGCCACAGGAGCTGGGCCCCAGCTTGTTTGTTCAAGTGAACTCAAGTGCCCATGGTACGCGCTGCTGCTTCACCCTAAGCAGTTCCTGCATTTGCAGGCATAAGCTTCCTGGGGATGAGGAGGGTCTAGGAAGTTTTTCATCCTTTCTTGCACACCTCGTGCTGAATGCATGCAGGTGGAAATGCTATCTATAGGAGGAAACCTTTTATGCCCTTGAAGGGACTTGCTTATCTGTCAAAGTTCAACACCAAAATATTTACCCTGTTCTTGTTTACATGAATCCCTTTATGAAAAGAAAGCAAAAGAAAAGGAAAACCAGCTACTTTCTAGCCAAGTGCATAGAATAATATTCAGGAAAAAAAAAAAAACAATAAATGGGAAACTAAAGCATTTAATACTCAGATTTACAGGATTTTGTTGTCTGGACAGGGACAATAATGATCTTGGATGACATAGGAAGGGATCCTGCCAAAAGTGTAATGAATCTAAACCAACACTCAGAATTTACAGGGCTGTCAGGATTATTGCTCACTCCTAATTTGCCATTTATCTTAGAATAATGCATTACCTTTCTCCTGCCTCACTATTTAATCCTGGAGCTGGTACACTGATTTCAATAGCATTACTACCGCTTTACAGTGATATAAGTGAGAATAGACCGAGGATGAGAGTATCTCATAACATGAAATGTCTTTTCATGTGGTTATCTTTGCTGAAAGATCTCTAATACCAACTTAGGAAGTTTTTTTTTTAATAATTGACCACAGTACATGTTAAGGTGTTGAAATTTTTCAGATTCATAGGTAGAGGGAGGCAAGTTCTAGTTTGCAGAACTGAACTGTTCTTTCGCATGGGCAGTGCTCCTCCCCTTCTCCCAGCGGCACGCAGCGGGGCTCGGGAGGTAGCAGCTCTGAGCCAAGCTGCAGGCACCGTACGGATGGGCTGGTTGCGAAGATGCTGATACATCTCAAACTGATGCATCTCTGCAGTATTACAAAAACATCGGTATTGAAGGAACTCTAAAAGTTATTAGGCCAAGCAGTGCAAACCCAGAGAAGGTCTCTTTCTGGGACTAGTTACTGTGTAAGCCCTGCTGCAGGGGCAGAGGATGCCAAACTTCTGAAGGCAAGAGCTCCGTGTGCCATCTCAGCTGTAGCTGTTGTGCCTGCGGTGTGATGGTGCCTCCAGGCTCTGGAGAGCAGAGGTGAACATCTGCGCACAGCTGGGCTTCTCAGTGAGGCATCAGGCAGGTGCAGCGCGGGGAAGCCCTGGCTTGGCAGAGGGGTGCAGGCACCGGCTCTGGGCAGGTGGGTTTGTGCCCATCCAAGCCAAAGGAAGTGGCCACATGAGCAGAGCGCACAAAGCAGCTGAAATGGGAGGTGTAGAGGAGGTTACCCAAAATGCAGAGCTTTGCTTCCACTTCTGCATGTCTTCTGTCTGACGCTGACCCTGGATCAAGTCCTCTTCAACAGTCTAAGCCAGAATAAAAAGAATCAGGAGAAAACATATTTTTTCCAGAAAGACAGGCCTGATTTTAATGAAATTCTGAGGTTTGTCTGTTTTCAAAGGAAAACCTTGTGCAGAAGTGACCTGTATTTCTCAATTTGGAGATGTATTTGTCAACAAAGAGATTTGCTTTTTTTTTCTTTTTCCAAAAATATTGTGGAATAATTTTTCTTTTCTAGTGCTTAAATATTTCTGAATATCAATCATGGACACAATATTAGACTGTTCATTAAGAAAAATCTATTATTAGGAGAAACACACAACTCTTAGCCATTCCCCTGAACCTGTTTAGATAAAGAGGGGCCCAACCATTTTGCCCAGGAGAAACAAAGCTTTCCCTTGCTTTGAAACAAGACACACAATGATATGAGCAGCCCGAGATGTCTAAAGTTGCTCAGACTGAACTATTTCTCATCAGTTTAATTTAGGCTAAGCTGTTTAGCTAAACTCCACTAGATGCAATGACCTGTGCAGAGGCAGAGCCTTCCAGCTTAAGTCATTGTTTCCTTTAGGCAGAGAAGTCAATCATCCACTCTTTTATTAAAACAATAGCAGCAAAAGCAGTGACGACTTCCCAGTGGCTTTTGTTGAACACTGTTGCCAGACCTCTGTCGCCAGCGGATTTCAGAATATGTCAACTTTTGCACCCTTTGATCTCCAGCTACTGGAGAAGTTCAAATTTTTGGCAATCTGTTTCTTTTTCCCTGTTGTTGCTTGATAATCAAGTGACTAAGCGACCACCCACCATCCAAGATACGAGGAGATGAGAAGTGGCAGACCATATTTAAGCAGGGAAGCTCTTTGCTTCTGTCTGATGTGGCAAATACTCATTCCCCAGCTTCGTGCGCGAGTGGCACACAAAGGAGTTCCTGAGAGTTATGTCTGTGCAGGGGGTACCAAATGGCGTAACTAAGTGAATTCCCCGTGGCACTCCCCAGGTCGTTTCAGTGGCTAGGTGGGTAACGGGACGGGGCTTGGAGGCAGAAGCAGCAGGAGGTGGTGGGAGCGAGGATCACCCCATAAGTCACTGGACCTCTGCCCATGCCCAGCAGCACGTCAGCCCCAGTGGATCCAGGCCCTGGGTTTCCGAAAGAAGGAGTAAAGAGCCAGAGAGGTGTGGTAAATGAGGCTTGGGTTTGCTGTTCCTGCTAGTTCTCCTTCCCGTCAGCACCTAGAGTGGAAAGGCAATTCGTATTTCCCTTTCAAATTTGGGCTGAATTCTCTACATAATGTTCAAATGCTGCAGTTCCTTTCGTGACAGCTTGTGAAAGTCAACACTCTCCCACAACGGCTCTGACCTTTTCAGCGCTCGCTGATTTGAGTAGCTGACTATTCAAGTTCTGCTCTTTTACAACCTTGATAGCCTCTTTGAGAGAAAAGGGGGAGAGGCAGGAAGGCACAGCATGGGTAGCTCATTAAACATACACAGGAAAGTAGGGGAGAGTCACCTTACCAAATTTTGGGTGCCTGCCTGGAAGACACATGCACAACAGGCTTGGTGGCTCTCTGCACCCATGGAGCCCTCCAGAGCATGATGCTGCTGTAGGGTATGTGGTGACAGCAGAGTCCATAGCCCAGTTTGCAAGGACTGCACCCTGCTGCAAAGCATTCCAGCCAGAATGCAGATTTTCATTTCATCCCCATTTTCAGTAACAAAGTGTCAGGGGCAAGCCCAAGACAAGGAATATTGTGTAAATAATTACAATGCTTAAATTCTCATAGTTAGCATTTAGAGGGGGTTGATTTCAGACTCAGATCTTGGCAACTAACTAGCAACTGATCTATTTTGCTTTAAAACTGTTCTTACAGCCAAGACTTTCCCCCTCTCAAAGGAGCGGCACGCACGGTAATTGCTGGTTTATTGCAGTTTAATCATTGCAGGGTTCATCTTCCTTGAATGTATCCAAATGCATTTAAGATTTCTCATATATTATATGTGTATGCGGGTATAATTTGGGTCCAGTCTTGCCATTTACTTGGACTGAAGCACTTTGCACTTAATTCTGCAGACAGCCTGATATAGTAAATCTCTTCTTGCCTATAAAGTATCATTAATATAGTCACTGGTAATATATTGGTATGAAAGGTCACACAAGTTACAAGTCATTTATTACAAGAATTCAGGATGAGACTACACACAGAAAGTGTTAAAATAATCAGGCAATAGCCATGCAGAGAAAGCTGTTAGCAAAATTGTCATTAAAGAGATACCTCAAGGGACAGTTCCCACTGAAGTCCATTTGGTCTCAGTTCACAACACCTAATTTCAGGTGCCTAGAGCTGTGTGTTGTTTCAGAACGTAGTCCCCATAAACGGAGAGAGCTAAAGCTTCCATAGATAAGCTTCAGGCCTTAGGTGGCTTGGATTGCTCCTTGAAAGTGCCTGTCTACTCCTAACAACTCTCAGTGTGCAGTCAAAGAGGGCTGTATCCTAGCTCCTTATCCTCACCTGTGTGCTGGAAGGTAGGTGAGGTGGAGCTAGACCTCAGCTCTGCAGGAAGGTTGCTCAGATGGACAGTTTTTTATGGCTGGGACTGGAATACTTACCTCCGTGGCAAAGACCCCTTAGACCCCTGGAGGAACACAGGAGCCTTGGTGTACCTACTGATCCACTTTTATTTTTATTATGGAAGGAAGAATCTACCTGCAAGGCATGGGTAGGGATGTCCTGGAGTAAGAGAGAGCAGATTACCTCCCAGCAGTCAGGTGAGCTGCTCTAAAAGCAGCCAGTTCCCACAGGCTCCTGCCTGTGAATTAGTGAAAGTTCCATCAAAACTGCTGTATTTTCTGCAAAAAATGTTTTCATTTCAATGAATCAGCATTTGCTGATGAAATCAGGTCAAGCAAGTCAAGTTCATATTCCATCTTCACAAGCCTCTGTAAGAGGATTATTTTCAAAGGTCAGATCCACCTACTTTACAGGTCTTCTACCTTAGCAAATAATTGAGAGTTGGACCAACATCTACACCGAGCCAAGATAAAAGCTGACAGCTGAACATGTCTTTCAGCTCTTGAACCTCAGTTCATGGATGGATTGCTTGAAGAGTTCAGAAGGAAAAAAATCAATGCAATATGATGTGACAGGGCAGCCCCTGTAGCTAATGTTTATCTGCTATATGCTCATCAAACATTATATTCATCTGCAAAAACTTAGTCAATACCAACACAAATTTTACCTGTGTGTGTACAAGCAACACAGACCTTGGTCTAGTCACACACACTAGTCAAAAGCATAATGGGGATTAGGCTCCTGAATTTAGCATAAATCAGCAGCAGCTGGGTTCCTAAATACACAAGAATCTGAAGCTATCCTTTTTATCAGGTGGACTCAGCTCCTGCTATCTCACTCTAATCGGATGGATAAAAGCTCAGCTTTTCACGAGACCCTGCCTATTCTTTCACCAAACCTTCAGCATTTGTCATCCAACAAGCTCATGTCCTGTCTATCCACTTCTCAATACAAGCAGATTCCAGTAATAGCTAAAGAAGTTCTCTTTATGTAGGTAGTTAATTGACTGTGAATGCCAACTTCAGTATAATAAAGTTGATGACATTTTTTAAAGGAATGTCATTTTTTTAATTATTAAGAATCCTTGCCCATTTTTTCTTAGAATCAGTTGAAGTGGTAAATTTCTTGACAAAAGTAATTGCATTTCCATAATAAAAAGTCCAAAGCAGAACAGGCATTTCATAGCTCTCTGGTAAATGGGGGGTGGGGTGGGATGGCAGAGTACTTGTTAGGGATCGGAAGGGCCTTTGTAGTGTGAGGTGAAATGCAAATTCCACAGATTTCCTCTCCCCCCATGGTTAGTAAATTATGTCCTGCCAGTCCTGGTTGGGTGATGGGCAGCTGAGAAAATTATATGGTTGCTTCTTGATTGAAAGTGAGACAACTCATTTTCCTTCAAATTTTCAGAGGTCCGCAAAATAGATAGAGTATGAGATGATGTATAAGTAACTGTTAAGCACTTTAAGAAATTGCCTAGGAAAATGATAGATTATCCAGCCTTAGAAGCTTTAAGATAGATCAAATATTAGTCAGGAACAATATAGGTATAGCTAATCCCCTAAGGTTAGCAGAACTGTTGAAATGACCTCTCAAAGCCCTTTCCAATCCTCTTTTTCTATGTGGGCACGTGTATGCACAGAGATCGGAGCAAATCTCCCTCAAATTTTCCTTCCCATCAAAACTCTGCATTGAAAAGAGCATCTGTAATGACTTGCACATCTTCACAAGAACTTATAACAAATCCTTCCTGAAGAATCCAAGGCTACCTGTAGGGAGATTTATTATTTAAGGAAGAGCAATGTTACTGGAAAAGTGAATCCAGACTGTGTTGCAGCTGCCCAGCTACTGCAAAGCTGCTGTTCCTGCCTACAAGCTAGGAGAGTAGGCAGTTACCTGGGCAGTGGTCCATTCCCACAGGCCTCCCATTCTTTACAGAAGACCTGTCCAGAGGTAAGCAGGTGCCTCACAGGCACTCAGAAGTCTCCCTCAGTGTGCTTCTCTACAGAATGTTTTGCTTCCATTGACATAAACAAAAAGATGATGTGCTAAAGTAGACAGAGTGAAGTAAAACAGAAAAGAGAGATTTCCACTTCTAAAATATTCATAGCACTCAAAAGCATTCTATAAATGCAACAGAAATGCACTTGTGCATCCTTATCTCAGTGACTACCACTAAATGTTAGATGTGGGACAACAACTGATGGTGACAAATGATGAGGAGAATATAGCAACAAGAGGGCTATAATAACTGTGATGTGATCATTTAGCTATCTGAATGCGGAAAATCAGTGTTCAACCACAATTTATGTTGCTGTCACAAAGCGTTATAGTGTGCATGTGGCAATGAGACCTGCACTTGCTCAGGGATCCAGTTCCAGCAGCACTGAGTGGGTCTGCCCTAGGGTGCCATGAAGGAGGAAGGCTGCTCCCTGCATGGGAAGGAGGCAGACGGCTGCAGCTTTACGCTGCCCAAGGTCTCAGCTGCTTGGCTGAAGGCCAGTTCTTGCCAGAAGTTAGCTGGCTGTCATACAGACCGTATCCTGCCTCCCAGAGTCCAGATGGCTCATGGTATGGATGCTCCTGCCCAGTTAAACAAACCGCATCCTTTTCGTAGGTCAGACTGAAAATCTAAGGTGGTACTGGTCATGCTGAGACAGTTTTCAAACTGTGTTCTTCCTTATTCTTCATATTTAAATTTTATATATTCCTCTAAATGGATTGTATGCCCACCAAAACCAAAATTATGAATCACTGAAGTTTTTCGTTTTTGCCATGTTTCCCTTATATTTCACTGTTGTTGTTTTTTTAAAGGAAGACACAAATTTTCTTATACTGTTTCCCCTCTTCTCCTCCTTACCTAAAAATGTCTTTATGTGGCATTGTGATGAACACTTTAATAAATTCTTGGTAGTCTAAATCTAAGATATTTCTCTTATTAAAAAAATAAATAACTCAGGTTTTACTGACAGAAAATCTGCTGTTTCTTTTCCAGATAGTCTATCCCAGAAAACCTACACTGCATTTTAAAAAGCCCTCTTTTCCATTTGTCTTCCTATGTTCATTTATTGTCTCCTTCAATATTTGCTCAGCAGCATCACCTACTATTAAGGTTTAATGGACCTGTCCACATAATAATGGACCACATAATTTTTGTCCTTTTCCTAAATGTAGATATTCTGTTTGATACTCCTTGCTCACACAGTCCTACTCTTGGTTTGATTAAATACATTAAACATTCCTTCTCCCCAGCTTATCACTTCACTTTCCAGGGGTAATTATCTCCTTTCTTCCTCCAATTATAATCTTGCATTCAATGATCAGGTTCATGGAGAAGTTCTTTGAGATATTGTCCCCATTTTTCACTTCCTCATTTCTCATATCTATAGGCATTTAGAAATCTAAATATGGAGACACCAGTCCCATTTGACTTTAGATGCCTGCTAACAATATAACCAATACATTTATGGTAAGTGAAAATAAGTAGTGCCAGAGTGATTCTGGTGTTACATAGTTGGCCTCATGTCTGGAAGTGCTTATTTCTCCTCACTGAGTAACTTAAAGTGATGTTTCAATTCAGGCCATGCAGTTGTGTGGCAAAAGCTAATCATAAGGTATTAGAGAATGTTCTAGGCAGTGACTAATAAAAGACTGTTATCAGATGCCATCTCCCACTTTTTAGGCATACTCTAAGGACTGCCAAATATTAGGTCCAACAAAATCTACTACAGTTATCCTGAGATGCCTTGGGAGCTTTCTGCCTTCATTCTTTCTACCGAAACATCCCCAGGGGGTGGACATGTTTGTCATCAAAAAGTCACTCTCTTTTCCGCTAGTCATCATACCTTTGTAACAATTTTTTTTTGTCCCATTTAGCCTCCAAATCTCGTATTTTAGTATAAAGCAAAATGAAAGCATTGTGCATTTTATGCAGCCTCTTGTCTAAGCTGCATGACACTTGAACTGTTTTAGTTCAGTTAATTTCATTTTAGTACATTTAGATATTCATCGGGTTATGCTCTTTTTATTTTCTCATCAAACTGGACAGACTTTTTTCTTCTTAGTTCAGAGAATGTGGAATATGGTTAGATCAACAAAGTAATCACAAGTCTTTGTCATTTTCTAGAACTCATTTATCACTATCAAAATAAATGAATATTCCAGTCTTTTTGAAATGACATATATTAGAGATAATGCCCTTCATAAAATGAGGCATGTAACTAAACCATTATCACTGAATGTACAAGAACTTTATTTTTCTTCCCAACACAAACAAGAACTGCTCCTCAAGGGATTTGCTAATAAGAGTCTGTGTCAGAAGGAGTTGATTAGGCACAAAGATAGAGCACAGCTATGAATTCCTCTCTGTGTTGCTAAAGAGACTTTCAAATGAAATACTCTTGCTTGAGTAGCAACCATACAAAAATATTTGAGATTAATAGTTAGGGATGGAAGGGTTGGTTAGGATAAAATAATAACAACAAAAATATATAAACATCTCTAAACCGCTTAATGAACCAGAAATTTCAGGTGACATTTGTTTGTATGAAATTCCAAGATAGATTGGGTAAGCTTTTAGATCTGGGTGTGTACAAAATTCGATTTGGAATAAATCAATTCAAATTTTTTACATCCACCTATCACCGCATGCATATTCCATCAAAATGTCATGGGAAGACTTTTTCCTCTTTAAATCTGTGATAAATTCTTTTCAATACCATGGCCAGTTCCTTACTGGCACTGATGGGTTACTCTTGGAATAAACTTGCCTTTGGAAAGCTGCTTCTGAGGGAGAAATGGTGAAACCATTTCTGATTAAAAAGAAGCTGAATTAATCCAGTTGTCACAAAGGAGGGCATTTTAAACCTGTATCATCCATTTGGCTCAAATAACAATCTTCATCTGGTGATTTTGGTGTTCAAGTGTAAATAAATGAGGATTATTTTAGTCTATTTTTTTATTACAGAATCACAGAATGTTAGGGATCGGAAGGGACCTTGAAAGATCATCTAGTCCAATCCCCCTGCTGGAGCAGGAACACCTCGATCAAGTCACACAGGAATGCGTCCAGGTGGGTTTTGAATGTCTCCAGAGAAGGAGACTCCACACCCTCTCAGGGCAGCCTGTTCCAGTGCTCCGTCACCCTCACTGTGAAGAAGTTTCTTCTCATATTTAAGTGGAACCTCCTATGTTCCAGCTTGCACCCATTGCCCCTTGTCTTATCGTTGGATGTCACTGAGAAGAGCCTGGCTCCATCCTCCTGACACTCCCCCTTTACATATTCATAAACATTAATGAAGCCACCCCTCACTCTCCTCTTCTCCAAGCTAAAGAGACCCAGCTCCCTCAGCCTTTCCTCATAAGGGAGATGCTCCACTCCCTTAATCATCTTTGTGGCTCTGCGCTGGACTCTCTCAAGCAGTTCCCTGTCCCTCTTGAACTGAGGGGCCCAGAACTGGACACAATATTCCAGATGCGGTCTCACCAGGGCGGAGTAGAGGGGGAGGAGAACCTCTCTTGACCTACTAACCACACCCCTTCTAATACACCCCAGGATGCCATTGGCCTTCTTGGCCACAAGGGCACAGTGCTGGCTCATGGTCACCCTGCTGTCCACCAGGACCCCCAGGTCCCTTTCCCCTACACTGCTCTTCAACTGGTCAGTCCCTAACTTATAACCTGGAGTTGTTCCTGCCCAGATGCGAGACTCTACACTTAACCTTGTTATATTTCATTAAATTTCTCCCCGCCCAACTCTCCAGCCTGTCTAGGTCTTGCTGGATGGCAGCACAGCCTTCTGGCATGTCAGCCACTCCTCCCAGTTTTGTGTCATCAGCAAACTTGCTGAGGGTGCAATCTATTCCCTCATCCAAGTCGTTGATGAATATATTGAACAGTACTGGTCCCAGCACCGACCCTTGAGGGACTCCACTAGATACAGGCCTCCAACTAGACTCCGTCCCATTGACCACAACTCTCTGGCTTCTTTCCTTCAGCCAGTTCACAGTCCACCTCACTACCCGATCGTCCAGACCACACTTCCTCAGTTCAGCTGCAAGGATGCTGTGGGAGACGGTGTCAAATGCTTTACTGAAATTGAGATTGACCACATCCACTGCTTTACCATCATCTATCCACCTGGTTATGTCTTCATAAAAGGCCATCAGGTTGGTTAAGCATGACTTCCCCTTGGTGAAGCCATGTTGGCTGCCCTTAATGATCCTCTTATCCTTGATATGCCTAGAGACAGTGCCAAGGATAAGTTGTTCCATCACCTTTCCAGGGATGGAGGTGAGGCTGACCGGTCTATAGTTACCCGGGTCCTCCTTCTTGCCCTTTTTGAAGACTGGAGTGACATTTGCTTTCCTCCAGTCCTCAGGCACCTCTCCCGTTCCCCACGACTTACCAAACGTCTACGTAAAAAAGACACCCACCCATTGGTCATAAAATAACAGCTTTGTGTACTACAAAATGACTGAAAATCAGGTCACTTATCCAGGTACCACTGGACAAAATAGGTGACTAATTCTAGGTATTCAAAATGCTGCATTTTGTTTTAGGTCAGTCTGTTCTTGACATAAGCCACTTGAGTTTATTGATTTCTAAACATCATGGTCTCCTACTTGAGTAAAATCCCCATGTTCACAGACACTCATTGAAGAGGTACAGGTAGGTTTATTGAACGTGGATTGCACCACCACCACCCATGAGTGTCGTTCCATCCGTGCCATGTGAAACCAGCCTGGTATGAAGATTGTAATTATGCAACGACTGTATGACACCTATTGCTGAGGAAGGTTGGGAGCAAATATGTCAACAGCAGAAGGTGCTAGTAAGCTTGCCCGATGCCTTTCTCCCTGGCAGCTCAGATGTTTCACCCCATTCACATCGTGTAAGAGAGCACTTTGTTTTTGTGGAGGGAACTGCACACTCTGTCATGTTCATCTACTCTTTTCAGATGGCTTTTATTTTTCTCATATTTTTCTCATATTTTTCCAGTGTAACAGTTCATTGCTTGCTGTATTTAAAGACACTTATCACATTGCCCGCTCTTGTCTTTCATCTAATTATGTCCCTGAAATTAGTTTGTATGTTTTGTTACTCACCTTTGCAGTACACATGCTTTCTCGATAGCACAATTTTCTGCATGGTCTCTGTAGTTGAAAGAATTGCTTTCCAGATGTAAATGGTCTTCATTTCTCTTAGCACTGAAAATACATTCCTTGCCTTGAGGCAGCTGAGTATTATTTTCGCCTCAAAAAACATTGTGCTGTCTATACTGGTTTGTTAGTTTCTCTTCAGAGGTATCTCATTATTGTCTTCCTTTAAAAGCAGATACTGAGCTGAAGGGTGGATTAGTTCCTCTTCAAGCATCAGCAGAATTCCTGCAGGTGGGTGCCCAGGTATCCACCACAGTGAGGTGAATCAGTGCAGCCACATCATGTTTTAATGTAGATGATTCAATATAGATGATTTTTTTTTTTTTAACTATTTGGAATTTTTGATGAGTTGCTTTGGCTTGCATTGGTTTGATCACAGCATTTTATTATGCTGGTGGAGGTCAATATTATACTTTAACGCATTTAGGTCCTCAAAGCTAGAATCCCCAAGGGACTTTAGGCTCTCAGTTGAATGAACACAGAGGGTACCTAGCAAGGAGCCAACCAGGAGACCTCATGGCCCTGGACAGCCTGATCTAGTCAGCCCTTCTAGTTACCCTCTGCTTAGTGGAGGTTGGACCACATGAGGTCCTTTCAACCTAAATTATTCTGTGATTCTGAGATTCAATGAAACATGTTTTGATAGCAACTGTATTTATATGAGGCTATCCTTGGAGCTGAATTGGGTGCAGGCAGGAGGAGTTTTGAGGTACAAAACTCACATAGCTCTGGTGCTGACATGCAACTCCGTGGAAAAAGTACACCAAAGTGATCAATCCAACACAAAGGACACTTTGACAGGACAAACACGAGTGAGGTAGTGTTAGTTGGCTCAGGAGCTGCAACACTTCCAATCTGCCTACAAAGATTGTATTAACGTGGCTTTGGTGCTCTTGAACCTGATCTCCTCTGTATAGAAGACATTACAGCACTTCCCTAACTAGAAAGGTTTGTGAGGAGAAACAATTTGCGTCTGCTGCTAAGCAGATGTGAGCAAGGTGAGGACTGAAGCCGTTTTTTCCCTTGCTGGGCTGAGACAGCCTGCCCAAGTATTTCACACTGCACTATGCCACAGTGGGTTTTCAGAGCAGATCTGGTGTGCAGCTGGCTGACTTGGAGCCTGGTTAACAGGCAGATATACCCTTCAACCATTTGTGTACATCCAAGAAGTGAGGACTAGTTTCAGGATGCCATGATGAATGGTTTAATTTCCCTTCTGCTCTTGTTTGTTTTCTGTCTCCATCCTCTTGTCTGTATGGACTGAAGCTACCTGGGACAATATATTTAAAAGACAAGTACATCAGAGCTCTGTTAATGACGGAGGGTAGAACTTCAAGCACAAAAAGCAAATTGTGCTGTGTCTTCAGAACATTTTTCATTTTCCTTTTTTTTTTTTTTTTCTTCTAAATGTAACTTATCTAACTGTCATGGCTTACCGGGGAAAGCCTTAAATATCCTCAAGGATACTTACTAGTTTGTATTATATTGCCTATGCGCTATGCACAGGAGAAAGGGATTCGAAGATCTGCACAGTAAAATGCAGACTAAAATCAAAGAAAAACATGAAGATGGACAGTGTCTCTTATAGATGAAACAGATGAGAACATTTGCAACAGCTGAATTGGTTGCAAAATCCAAGAGCAGCAAAGAATGAAAAAGTACCAACATAATAGGACAGAATACAGGTGGAAAGCATTTTACAAACATTCTGAGGTCAAAGTTAACTTACGTATTACAGAGAATAAACTACATTCAGATTCAAGAGCTGGCAGCTTGTCCAAAGGCAGATGTAACCGCAGCTCTATTCACACTGTCCACAGGGACATGTCCTCCTTGGTTACCTGTATGGTGAAGGATTTGATCAACTACTGTTACACGAAGAGTGGCTGAGTCCACTCATGTGCTTCCAGCCTAGCTGTGCAGTAACTGTACAAGTCAGCTTTGTATCTAAAATCTGCCATATTCACAGGTGAGAAATGAAAATGATATAATCACTACAGCTGACTGGAGTGGAAGAAAGCATTCAATTGCACTCATCTGAATCTGCTATCTCCCTTTGGCTAACGTTTAGTTTTTAATTAGTGTAAATCTAGAATGAGTCCTCCTGATTACTCTAGAATTGCAGCGATATAATACAGAGAGAATCTGTCTCAGGTAAAAAACAAACAAGCAAACAAACTCACAAAAAAAGAGAACAGAATAAAGGATTTTCTCTGTTAATACCCATTTAAGAACTGAAGCCAGCAAGCAGTATGAGAAAAGGGGGGGAAAGAAATAAATTAAATATTGAAAAAACTTTAAACAAGGCTGTTTTTTTTTTCTTGTTGAAAATCAGACATCTGATTTGGTTCCATTCCAGTAGTGATATTTAAAAACAGTGGTTCTGCATTCTGCTACAGTCCCATGACTGCAGAGGTACTAACCTGCTGTGACTGCACCACTTAATCTTTATTCAGGACATATAAAAGGCTCTGCAATCTCTGGTGTTTTTCTGTGATCCCAGGCTTCTTTTGAATATATACAATATGTCCTTTGACAATACAAACCGTGGCCTTCTTGGGTGATACACCGAGGAGGATTGAATGAATATAGGTCAAGAAAACAGCAGTAGCCTTGCATTGGGGAATTCTTTTACTAGGCGCTGCTGTGGAGGGGAAGCAGAGGTTGTTTGGCATGCCAGTCAGGTCCAGAGACACTGAATTGACTTGGACAACATAAGAATGAAATATGAATCTCTGCTCACATTCTGATGCAAAAGCATGACTGAGACAGAAACAGAATAGTTAATGTTTGGTTGGTTTTAAAAACCAAGCTTCCTCTTAGCACCCAGAATTTGCATCTTAGCACAGTCTGATGACAGCTACTATTTGCTAATATAAATGAAGGTAATAAGGTACACAGGAACACATGGTAGAGCTAAGGCAAATCAACTAAAGATTGATTACTTAATCCAGTTAATCCACTGTCCATAAATGAAGATGCTTTTATGCAAGAACCAAATGTCATTCATTCAGTGAAATTTAATTTTCCTTTAATGTGATTTAAATTATGTCATAGAATTATTGAGATCTGATCTTCCAGAAGCATAGGCTCCTTAACATCCTTTGTTAGACCAAAATGCATAATCAGAGTACAGCCAGAATTTCTCTTGTTCACGCTTGGTCCATTTCCTGTCACCTTATCACTGTGTGCCTCCAAGAAGAGTTCGGCTACACCTTCTCCAGCCTGAAATGGTGCATGGGGTTATTCTAACCCAGGTGCCGGACTTTGCCTTTGTTGAACTTTGTTGCCATTGTTGAACTTCATGAGGTCCCTGTCCAGCCTGTTGAGAGCCCTTTGAACAGAAGTTCTGCCTTCCAGCACAATGGCTGCTCACCCAATTTGATGTCATCCATGAACTTGGTTATGGTGCATTTTGTCCCATTTTGCAGATTGTTAATAAAAACATCAAACTGAATTGACCCCACCATGAGGGCAACAAAGATGGTGAAGGGTCTAGAGGGCAAGATGTATGAGGAACGGCTGAGGTCACTTGGTTTGTTCAGCCCGGAGCAGAGGAGGCTGAGGGGAGGCCTCATGGCGGCCTGCAGCTTCCTCACGAGGGGAGCGCAGGGGCAGGCGCTGATCTCTGCTCTCTGGTGACAGCGACAGGACCCAAGGGAACGGCATGGAGCTGTCACGGGGGAGGGTCAGACTGGGTGTTAGGAAAAGGTTCTTCACGGAGAGGGTGGTCGGGCACTGGAACAGGCTCCCCAGGGAAATGGTCATTGAACTAAGCTTGCTGTAGTTCAAGAAACATTTGGACAACACTCTCAGACATATGGTTTCATTGTTTATGTAGTCCTGTGTGGAGCCAGGAGTTGGACTCAATGATCCTTGTGGGTCCCTTCCAACTTGGGATATTCTATGATTCTGTGATTCTATGATATAACTTGTCAGGGCCATCACTAGTAACCAGCCACCAGCTGAATTTTGTACCACTGATCAACACCCTTTGATCCCACTCTCCAGTGAATTTCCACCTACCTCATACTTCTGTTCACATCTCACCAATCTGGCTATAAGGACACTATGGCAAACTGGGCAGAATGCTTTGCTAAAGTGAAGGTATACATAGTAAGCTGTTCTTCCCTTATCCACAGAGGCAGTCATCTCGTCATAGAAGGCAGTCAGGTTGGTCAAAATCAGTATGCTTTTGGTAAATCCATGCTGACTGTTCCCATTTCCCATCTTCTTGAAGATGGGTTTGATTTTTTTCTTTTTTTTTCAGTCAGGAACCTCTCCCAGCCACCATGACATTTCCAAGATGATAGAGAGTGGTTTAACAGTCATATTAGCCAGCTCCTTGCACGGGCACTTGCAAGTGCATCCCATCTGGTCCAATGGACTCATGTACACAATTTGTTTAAGTGGCCCCTAACTTGATCTTCCTCTCCTGTGCAGAATGCATGGTTTTCCTAGACTCTGTCTCTACCTAAGGGAGCTGTGAGGCTTGAGGGCAGAACTCGTCAATAAAGCCTGAGGCTTATACATATCAGGTTGCTGTATAATGTTTGGACATATCACATCATATAGTATCTGTGCATAGTGTGTATGTGTGTACAGTTTGTGTGTGCTTGAATAGTGTACTACGCTAGTTGGTTTTAATGAGAAGTGTTCCCTTTTCCTACACACCAGTAATTTATGTGCATAGATTTCACAAATTTAGCTGATTTGCTTCAGCTCTCTTTGTGTTTATATGGCAAATGCTTCCAGTGGCCTGGCTGTCCTGGCAATGTAGTTCTTAAATATTGATTATATGCATAACTGTGCATGCAATTAGCTCTATATGAAAAAAAATCTGTTGAGTTAGAAACTGCCTTCTCACTTAAACAAAATTCTTGGCTTTCAGTTTGTATCCACTTCCATCTGCCCCTTTTTTTTTCTAAGAAAAAAAAATAATGATAGAAAAATTATAAAAGGTCTGACCTAAATCCAGAAATTCAGATCCACAACAAATTCTGTCCCTACAGGATTTCCAGAAATGGTGATTTGGCTAAGAAGCTATACACAATGCTTGCTGAACTGAGACACGAGAAGTTCTACCTCCCTAAGCATATCTCCATGTTATCCCAGGCATATTTAAGACAGATTTTTGATGGGTATATATTACTTGTGTCCATTAGCTGATTACAAAAGGATAGTCTGTCATCTGTGTTTTTTCTCTGCTGTTACTGAGCACAAACACAACAATGGGAAATGTATGCATGGAACCCATACAGGCTATTTCTCTTTCATATTGCATCTTTCATTCAGTGTCAGGGAACTGCACTGCAAGATAATAATTGATTCATCTGCCTCTTGCTATTTGCTAAATAGCAATATTGAAAATGTTTCAACAACATTCCCAAGCATACAGTTTTTGATATATATTAAGAAAAATGTCATTGCATACAAGAGTTTGTCACCTCATATACTAATGATCGAGGTTGTTCCATATTGCTGTGTAATACAATCATAGAATCATAGAATCATTTAGGTTGGAAAAGATCCATAAGATCATCAAGTCCATCATTGTCCTTGATGGATTTAGTATTCTACTGCTACGTTCCAAAATGGCATGGGCATGATATCTGTATGAAAAATCAGATGTCATTTCCTAATGATGATATTGCAGCTTTTGCTACCAGACATGTCCAGCAGTGAATGATGCTAATATGCTTTGCTCCTTAACAGCCTCTGTATCCCTTACACCTCCCCCACTTTCTGCAAGAACATATTTCCACTGAATATCCTCAGGTGTTCCTGAACTTATCTAATTTGGCACAAATAGGGCAACTAAAGTGAAGAACCATAAAGAGACCAGAGAATCATCAAGAAACAGCTGTCACCAATAAGAAATCTCAGTATTATTTACAATGTCCTGGTCTAAATGACCTTGTTCATATTTATGGTTGTAGACAGCAAGGAAACAATTTTCATACAAATAGCTGTGAGTGAACAATTCAGGAATTCCAAACTGGGTAGAGGAAGCCTCTTCAATTTACTAGGTATTTGTTCAACACACACTAAACGTAGACCAATGTCTGGCTTTGGTGAGCAAAGGAATAGAGAAGTGTCATTTGTTTCCATGAAAACTTCATCTGAATCCACCCTCTAGAGTTTCCAGTGGGAGACAGAAGGTTCTGGTTGGTATCTGTCATTCAAGAACAATGGGGAGAAATGCACTTTGCCAACTTTATGCGGTTAAGAAAAAAGAAGCAAATTTACTGAACACACTCTCTCTTGGTGACACCCGTACCTTTATAGAAGAGCAACTTCCACCTAATGCAAAGCAGTGTTTGAGCATCTTTGCCTGTGTTTCTATCAAACCACTATAGACAGTAAGGTCCAAATATGGATTTCTTCAAGCTTCACTAGTCTAGTTTAATTTATAATAGCCATTAATGAAAGACCTTATGACCTTTTTATTAGAAGTTCAGTGTTCTCCTCTCATCAAAGTGATGATAAAAAGGAGAAGCTCAGAGCAATTTCTCTCCTTGAATCTTCCCTAAGGTTATTTTTTCAAGGAAGGGAAAAGTGGGACTGTGATTATTTCAGTGAAGACCTAAGACAAAAAGAGAGAGCTCTTTAATTGATATTCAAGGTGACCTTCAGGCAACTTGGCTGAGAAAATTCCACTGTAAGACGATTTTTCTGCTGAATAGGTTGAAAATATGAGCACTGCCCTAGAATTAAAGTCTGGGACAGTAAAGCAGATGACATGCATCATTAAGAAGCACAATATTCCCATAAATGACATGTGCTAAAGACAATCAGAGTCAGAAAGTTGAACGAGCAATTTCACTAAGTTCTCACTTTTATAAATCCAAATTAAAACCATTGTTCTGAAACTATGAACAGTTTTGCTTTTTAATTATTTATTAATTGTTTATTAAAGCCTGTGTAGGCTCTGTTTTAGGGCAATTTTAAAAACAATGTTTTAAGCTGAGATTTTCAAAATATTACAAAGATAAATTCTAATGAAATTCTGTATATTTTAAGATCCTAACTTCTAGATTTCTTTGAAAGTCTTTGTCTAAAAATGTTATAGCTGGAATGAAGTTGAAATTAAATGTACATTATTTTGTCAGTATCAGAAAAGTCTTAAATTCTAATGATGTCAATCTTGTTCAGTTATAAGAATGCATCTTAGTTCCCACATTTTAGTCATAGCAACTAAGGAATGCATCCAGGAGCTCTGGGGAAAATCTGCATTTGAAAACCCTCTCACCCTAGCAAAAAAAAAAATCTGGCTTTGAGCACATCCACCACTTTTCATCATGCAGAAATCCACTGACAAGCCCCAGTGCCTGGTCAAGACCTATGAACTATTATCAGTTAAGAACTAAAATTGATCAGATTTTTCAAAAAATACACCCTGAAGCATTACAGTTTAAATTTGGTGTCCAAATATTTTATCAAACAGAAGTGTGGAACTCCATCTCTTTGACGAATGGCATAACCTGATTTGCTGCTCGTGAAAATTTTTCTTCTTGTTGAGAATCTTAGGTCAAATTCATATTATAAGGAAGTTATTTGCCATCTGCTACTTGTCACTCCCGTTTTAAAATGTTTGTTTTAAAAGTTTTGCTCATGCATTGAATGAACATAAAGGATACTCTATATGGTAGTGGACATGACAACCTACTCTGCAGAGAAGTGAGATCTCATCAAAGAATGAGAGGCACATAGGAATAAAGGGTGAGGAGACCATTGGATTTGCGGGTTCTGGACTTCACAGATACATGCAAATGTCAGGCAGTTCATGGGTGTCCATCAGACATCCATGTCACATGTTCCCAACTACCACAGAGTACACATTCTGCAGCTCTAGGGAATCACATAATATTTTATGCTGGAAGGACCTCTGAAGATCATCTAGTATTGGACTATCCACTCCAACCAAGGCCAACTTTAAAGTTAAATCAGGTTGCTTAAGGAAAACAGTTTTGAATATGTCCAAGGATGGAGATTGCATAACATTTCTGGGCCACAACATCAATATCAATATTAATATCAATAATATATAATAAATGATGGACTATAGCAAAACAAACAAACAAAACAACAACAACAACAACAAAACAACAACAAATATTACACAGTAGTTTCAACTTGCCACAGGAAGAAAGGAAGAAAGATCAATAGAAATGATTGGTAAATCCTTGCATAGCAGGAAATTTATGAAATAAGACATCCAGAATAAATTTTGGGTATCGGCCATGTCCAGTGCTTCAGCAGATGGCAGAAAAACTTACACTGTGTTTTCCAGACTGTTCCTTCCTGACCTCAGATCAAGTAATTGGTTCCACCTTAAGCAATGAGGTGAATCACCTCAAGGTACCAGAGACACTGATACCATGAGGAGCTGTGGTACATCCTGACTTACCTTCTGTCTCTAGGTATGACTACTCTCCAGTAAGTCACAGGAAAACTCACTTCCCTCCTCCTACCTCCTCATTTTCCCCATTTCACAGGTCAAGGAAGTATCAGTATGGAAAAATACTCTGTCCAGCTTCTGCAGGAGACCAGACCAAACTCTGCAGCACGTGATTAACAGAGCTGAAATGATGCACAAACAAACAACAACTGGATCTTTAAATAAAGATACCAATGAATCTGCTGCCAAATGATGCAGATCACAAGCTTAATTTTCTGTCTCTAGGAAATCTCTCACAGAATTGCCTTGATAAACATAATAACCTCCAGCACAAAATGTTTCTCCCCACTAATGTGTTTGAAAGCTTGTTCCAGAACTTTACACCTCGTGCTGTTAGAAACCATTTAATTTCCAGTCTTTCATAACTAATTTACATCCATTTGATCTCATGCCAGAATTAGCTTCCAGTTTAAATCATTTCCTCCTTCTTTGATATGTATCTCCTCAGCAAATGATACATTTGGGCTGGCCACAAATGGACGTGGAAATACATGTGTAATCCTCCTCCCCTGCTTTTCAGAGCGATAAAACAAGAATTTTGACACAGTTCAAGTGATGGAGAGGGAAATTGTTCTCTGTAACATTGTTCAGAAGGGGTCTGAATAAAGGCAGGGTGCTTCAGTAATCAAGATATGGGATGAAGATTGCTTAAACAAGGAACTGGGAGATGTTATGCAGAGATAATTGGCAGGATTCAGACACATCCTGGATGTGAGGAGCTGCAGATCACAAAGATGATGCCAGGTTACTGGCCTGAGTGACAGGCAATAATACTGGGCTGCACACAGGGATTGAAAAAGGATAATGGTATTAATAATGCTAATAGTAACTAGTTCTAATAACAACTGCATAATGAACCGATTATTATAATAATCTTTGGAATCCGCTATTCTTATTCTAAAAGTCTACATCTGCTGTCACCATTTAAGACTGTCTATCTATTTATACACTCTGACAAACATTAAACTAGCTGATGGATTCTTTAGTCAGGGATACAAAAAACAAGCTATATCATGAAAATGACTGTTTTTAAACCACGTTGCTAAAGCAAACCTGGAGATAAAACCATCTTGGGACAAAAGGTGCTCACTAAGACAAATTAAATGAAATAAAAGAAAAGAAAAATGGCCTTGTTCTCTAACTGTGCTAACAGCTAATGTAAACAGTCTGGTAGCCTGAACCTACAGGTGAAAATGCCCAAGTACCTTCCTGCACCTGGGGCTGTGCTGAAAAGAGCAGAGTCCTGCATGATGCCAGCATCCATTCACAAAGCAATAGCTCCAGGTTTGGGGTTTAGTTCAAATGGCACTTTGGTGGGACATTCCCATGCTTTCGCTGACATTTCCCCTTCTCTAAAGTCTTATTGTCTTTCTATATTCCTTCCATTTTATATTTGTATGAACATACTGGTCAATCAAAGCTCAGCATAAATGGTTTCCTTTTAGTTTACTCTTTGGAGCAGTTGAACAAACCAGAATGATTTCATCAGTTGTCATATCTCCATTAATTAATTCTGCTAATAATATTTACATAATATTTCAGATAATAGGGCATTTGTGCAGTTTTTCTCTTCATCATTTATCTTCATTTATAAGTATCTGACAAGTTGAGTGGTTTTCGGTTGATTTCAAATGACTTATAATATATGACTAAAAATGGTAAATTGTTTTCATTAGAATGTGATCCCATGTAAGGAGAAAAACTAAAATGGTTACCATGTAAGACACAATTAATCAATTTTGAATATCCTGGATATATTTATCTTTGACACATAATGTGATTACGTACAGTGCCAGAGGAAGCATTCTGTACTTTATTTACTTTCTAACTTGATATAGTACCTGTTCTTAGATATAAAAAAGATGGAAGAACAAAGCTAAAATATGCAAATTGACATATAGAGCTAATTAATTAAACTAAATTTAAAATAAATCTCTTGATCATACACAAAGAGGAAATATGTTGCTAGCTGAGGGAAGAAAGCATTGTTCTTACAGAAGTGAACTACATGCTTGTATAATTAAAACAACTGCTTAAGCTCTGAGGTAGATTGGTGGAAAATTTTTTGTTGAAAATGATTTTTTCCTGTACAGCACTGTTTTATTAACCAAATGATTTTTTTTCAGGAAAATGGTTTGTTTTTGATAAGGAATGTATATTCTTACAAGAATCTCAAACACTGATTGGTTTTTGTTGTTGTTTGGGGCTGAAACCCCAAACTTCACATCTGGAAACATCTAGATACTTTCTTTAAACATTCTCAATTGCTAAGACTGTCATTACATTCCTGGATGTGCATGTTTTTTCAGCTTGATTCACGTGATGTCACATCCGTGTGCCTTGCGGCAATCCCTTGGGAGAGCTGCAGCTCTGGAGTGTGATGTTCCCGCTCGTTCCTGCAGTGCCTACCTGTAGCCTGTCTCTGAGCAAGCGCCTGAGCTGCACGTTGCTCTGCATGTGCTGCACTGGGTCGAGTACGGGAAAGGCTCTGGTGCCAAGAGACGGCATGTGGAAATGCAGCTGCAGAAGATACCTGAAGGCGAGACTGACAGACAATGCCCATAATGGGCTGAAAAGGGTAAATGTTACATAAATCCGACCCAAATCAGAACACCTGGATTTAAAGGGACATACTAAATACTTCCTTTCTGATCAGCTGAAGACTAGATATTTTCATTTCCATTTCCATTTCCATTTTCCCAAGCACTGCTTTACAAATCCAATGAGGGCACATACAGAACTCCTGGCACTTCCCTGCTTCCTAACAGCTACAAACGAGGCACCTGCTGGTTGCACATACCCAGCTGCACGCACGGCAGCCAGCAGCAGCCCCTCCATCTACGGAAAGCTCAAAAGCCCTTTGCTTTACTGGGAACAGGCCACAGGATACATGAGAAAATATTCCGAGTTTCTCTAAGATCACATTTTCTCCCCATTTACTTTTATTTCCTTTCTCCTGACATTTTGAAAACTTTCTTTTTAGTCCCCAAATATCTGCCTGCTAAGATGGTAAACTAAATGTAGTTTACCACCTTTAATGTTTAGGTTATGATATATTATATATATATATATATTACACAGATATAGTATTTGTATGGGTTTATATGCACACTCATAAATAATGAAAACATGAAAATCTATGATTTGTAAAAGAATACATCTATCTACAAATTCCAGTAAAATTATTAAAAAAAAAAAAACAACAGTTACATCAAAAAGATAAAAACAACAACAACAAAAAAGAATTATTAAAAAACATATGTAAGTGAATTTTGAGAGAATATGATACGGATTAATTCTAGTAGATGTTATTTTCATATGTTGGTGGTATTCATGTAAAGAAAGCTGCATGGAGCAGGTTTGGGCATCACAGCCATACAGGGCTCTGCTTGCTTTTCCCATGAAGCTCAAGTCTCTGCCCTGCAGGTTCACATTCCTTCCAGTGTCCCCGAGCGCATCTCTGTAGCATTTCCATCCTAGACGCTGTCACTCATCTCTCATGACAGGCCATGGGGGCCTGTCCTCCATCTGGGACCCCGTGGCTCTGCCCAGCCATCCCAGACTGCATCCAACCCTGCTTCCCCCCCAGCCTGATCCTGATCCCCACCATGGGCTCTGGAGGGAGCCGGCAGCCCTGCTGCATCCTGCTGTTGCCCTGAGAGAAATGGCAGCCGTCACATTGCTGGGTGGGAAACGCGCTCTTGATTCCCCTCAATGTGTGTCCAAACCTTGTCAGCCCACAAGGTGCTACCCCAAACTCTTGTGAAACCGTGCACGCAGCCCGAGGCACCGTAAAGCATGCTACAGCCCAGGAGCAGGCATGCAGAGCTGCGGCTTTTCCAGGTCGTGCTGAGGAGATCTGTAGCCTGCATTATAGTTTTGACTGTCTCTCTTTTGGGTTTGGACAACTCTAATCAGATCAAATCAATCTATTAAGTGTCTTACTAAGGATCCATAGCCACAGCCCCGTGTACAGACCCTTTGACACAGCTGCACGGATTTACACCTGCTGAAGTCTGACCTGAGCAGTTCGTCCATGTGAGCATCATCACTGTCAGTCTCAAAAAGCAGCATTTTAAGAGTATTCAGGAAACAAGAGGAAAAGCCATTATATTTTCAAAAACTTTGCAGATTATTTTGCTTATAACTCCATTTATCACAAGGTAACCAGTGTTGTCAGGGGATGGTGAGTCTGATCCTGCACAATGCTGAGCCATTCCCAGGAGGTGCTCAGCACCTTCCATACGGGGTTTAGACCATACCAGAACATATCAAGCCATCAATGTCCGTGCACTAAATAGGTACATTTACTGAGGTGTAAAACTTCCTGAAATTTCTTGCTGTTACTGTTTTCAACTGTTCTAAAGACAGTATCTTTTAGGACCTGCACCGGCAGCTGTCTGATTTAACTGTAACTCCACAGGTCAAAATCAAGTTGCAGCCTAACTCTGGGTAGGTGATCCAAGGACAAGTCATAGGTGTCTCCTGTAAGTTACGGGGGACGAGGGTGAATCAGAGGACTAGAGCCCAAGCGGCACCAGATTGGTTTTTAATGACTTAAACAGTTCCAGCTCTTTCCTACCACAGGCAGAAATGATGGGGTTAGAAAACAAACACAGTGGCTTGGGTACATTTTATTTGAACTAAATTTCTTTACCCATCTCAAAAATACAATGTTAACCTCTTAGTATTGAAAAAAATATATATAATATGTTTACTCTGTTTACTTTCTAACTCATCATTTATGCTGATTTCTTATCCTTCAGGGTTTTCCTCAGCTTGGACAACAGAGATATGTCACCTCTTCCCTTATCATTAGCTTCCAGGCAGCTGTAGTTTGTGTGCTAACAAAATGCTGCAAAGTTTCGATCGTTCTATCTACTTATAGGCTTGATGAGAAAATTATTTGGTGAAGTTTTCTGGCCTTTGTTTTCTAAACAGTTAGTCTAGGAACTGATCCCTGTGGTCCTTTCAAGCCTTAAAGTCTGTAAATAAAATGCCGAATAGAAGATATTTATTTACAAGACTCTCACAGACACACATGCACTCCAGGATACAGATAGACAGATCCATTTCCACTGTAATTAAAATATGCACACAGGAACATTTCTAGTGATCTCAGAATAAAAGCGTATATTTTCTGAATATCAAGCTAGGAACAAAATTAACCTGACATTTCTATTTGACAAGTAAGTTAATGCTGTGCTAATCCCCTTTGGGATGCAGCAATTTTCACCTGTCAGAGATGTTGTAGTCCAAAGGGAATATCACTCCCATCCCTTTCTGTTCTACTTGAACTGAAGAAGAAAAAAGAAAAAAGAAAAAAAAAAAAAAAACAAAGGGAAAAGACAAATGCTCATTGTCCTGTAAAGGAAAAGGAAAATGATAAACTTGCCCCTAAAGAGCACAATGAAGGTAAGCATAGGTGTTTACACGGATACATGGCACGGATACATGGATCCAGATTTGGGAGCTGAATATTCACCTGGCACACAGTTGATTTTCTGGATGTAGCCAGAAACCACACGTTATAATCGACTGTCTGTCACAATGTTCTTACTATCTACTATCCCTAGTTTAGGATACGTATTTATTGGGAAAAGGGACCATGGAAGGATTTGCATGTCCCAGTGGATAGCTTAAAAAGGGGAAAATATCTGACTGTAGAGAAGGTAAAATACTGCAGAAGCTGCATCCTGCCAAGTACCAAGCTGAGAAGTTTGCCTCTCCAAAACTAAGGAGGTGGGGGGCTGCGGTATTTTTTTTTTAATACAGATATAAATAAGTTTCACTTGAGACTTAATTGTTAATTAGTCCACTTTAAAACCAGATATGTTAAATTCATTACGGCACTAACCCAGTTTGAAATGCATTAGTATTCATCTTCAATGCTTAATCACTACAGTATTCATTTAAAATTCTTTCAGTAATCTAGTCTGCAAATTTTCAAGTTGATGTAAATGTCAAAAGCAAAAGACAGAAATGTCTAATTAGCTAAGTACCTTGGTTGTTGCTATTTCTTGGCAAATAATATGGGAACTTATGTAATGCTTGTTGCAAGAGGGTACAGTGTTTGATAGGAGTCTTTGAATGAAACAAAGAATAGCTTGTGATGACTGATTGCCTGGGTAATAGCAAGTGTGCCTGTGTGCATTATTTCTGTCTACTGTACAGAAACAGATAGCCTCATATGGCCAGTTCACATAGAGTTTCTTTTAATCACCTATCTGTTTACAAGGATGGAATGTCTATCCGTGGAAATTTGGACAAGCTCCAGAGCAATATGATTAATTTTGAAGTTGGCTCTGCTCTAAGCAGGGCATTGGACCAGATGACATCCAGGGATCTTCCAACCTAAGTTGTTCTAAGATTCAAATCAGTTATACTTAAAGCAGGGCCAATTGGTTCAGATTGCTCAGGGCCTCGTCCAGTAAAGTTTTAATGGTTTCCAAAGAGGAGTATCACACCACTTCTCTGGTCCCTGTTCCAGTATCAAATTTGTTGATTCTGGTGATTCTTCTACAGTTAGACCATCCAGAGGAAACAAACAAACAAACAAACAAAAAATACACTGTTTTCCTATTTCAGATTCCTCATATATGTATGTATATATATATGTACAATTTAAAGACAGCTTGAATTGACTAAGGTTATTTTTTTTAAATGAGTGTTTTGTTTGTTTTCATTATGGCCCACGGAATGTATACAAATTGACTATGGCGCCATATAGGTTAGTCTGTGTAACTGTTATTTTCACATCTTGTCAACAGATTCCTTCATTGTGGCTAGCTTTAAATGAATGTGTAAATTAAATCTGTCTTTGAGCATACAAGATCTTCAGGCAGGAAACACTGGATATTTGTTTGGGGAGGCACAAATTATTTATAATACTAATCAGTACTAACCGCTAATGAATTCTGCTTTTTTTCTCTTGCTGCCAGATGTTAGTCAAAGTCTAAAGTTCCGTTATTTTCCTTTAACGAAATTACTAACCAAACATTCTGGAGAAAGAAAATTCATTACCTCATTAAACAGGAGCCATAGACCTTTCCTATTTTCATTTTTATTCTGTCTGGAGTTATGGTGCCTGCCATTAAAATGTCAACATTCACCACAAGTTACAACACCACAGAATGCAAGATGCTGCAGTTATTTCCTTCTCTTGATCTAAGAAGTGTTGAGATGTTTTAGACACCAATATAAAGGATTTTTTAATAGTGACTACTGTACATCAGGGTAACATCAAATATCTCCTAGCAGTGACATAATGCAAGCAAAGGTAGGAAAAAATGTTTCTGGCCTAATTTAAAATCCCTGCAAGCACAAAGAAGTTTGAAGAATTGAGTCCCCATTGCAATCAGCTAGGTTCCTATTCTGTTAGGGAATGGCTAACAAATGAGTAAAGATGTTGGAGTAGAAAATGATGAATAAAAAGAAAGTAAAAAAAGAGAAGAAATGAGGAAAGGGGGAAAGTGTAATGAAAAGCTAAACAGGAAACATGAATCAGCCAAGAGACATTAGTGATTTTGGTTATTGAAGTTGAGATAGCTTATTTGGGACCTGTTTTTCAAAGACTGTATGGAATCTTTCTCTTGACTTTCAGAGTTACTCAGGAAAAGAGAATGCAACCCAGAATTACTAGTCACTTTTGTAAAGAGCTTGTTTGCTAGACTGGAAAGTACATTTGTGGGTGGAAAATGTTCATCCATGCCCCATTTCCATTTTACATTGATGGATCCCTTGAGCTGCCTCCTGTTTTTACAGTCTTTTCATATCTTGTGGTTCTCCCTGTATTATAATCTCAGTTTAGTATCTGAACTTGCAATCAAATCCATGGGGAAAGTTCCTTAACAGTTTGGTGATCTCCTGCTGTAGTTTTAGGGCCTTAGTTTGAAAGCTGTTAAGGACAATGTGCACACCAATGATGCCTTAGAAAAGTAATAACAAACTCACAGAGCATGGCTATCTCCTTTGCTAGGGAAAAAGAAAAAAAAATCATTCCAGATTTGTTTGAAAATTAAATGTTTTTTGAAAATAAAAAAGTGTAAAATCTCATTTGGTAGAAACTTAGTCCTGTGCACTTCAGTAGAGTTTTACTGAATTAAGTCAAGAGAACAGCCCTGTGAGTTTAAATTACAAGAGGTTTGTGAATTAAGACAAGTTTTGTGAATATAAAACAAGGGCTAGTGACTTCACAAAGTCTGAAAGCCTGTCATACTTATCTGACCAGATTAATCAAACTCTACTGCACTTATATCGCAACTCTTTGTGTATGTGATGATGGATTTATAATATCATTGAATTAAAATTCTATGACAGCTTTTAAAATCTACTTCATTGATCTCTACATCAAATAGCTCACTGCAAGACACATTTAAATAATACTTTTTTAATTAAAAAAAAAAAAAAGTAAAAGGTTTTGTGTTACAGCAAAATTCCTTAGGAAGGTTTCCATAAAAGCAAAAGAAGAACCAAGAAAGCAATGGTAATGTGCATAATATAAATAACAGCTTATGGTAAAATGGGAGAGGAAAAAGTAACTAGTAATTCTGTATTATGAGAAATAGACTTTTCAATTAAGGCAATGCCACAAACAGGGAAAGCTAAATCATTCATGATATTTAAATAAATACCTTTAATTTAGACACTGAAAGACCATCTCTGTCATCCCAACAGTGGCAAGATTCTTGTTTATTCCTATGGTGATCATTCTTTGACTGAAGACTTGAATCACTGTTATTTTTACTTATAGGAGGACTATACACAAGAGAAACAGACTGTTCAGTCTGAACTGCTGATTAATGACTGATAGCAAAACATTAATAAAATCTGTGTGCATCTAAATGTCAGCTGGTAGGTAGGAAGAAAGGAAGCTCTAAGAATCCGTTGGGAAAAATAACTAAGATCCAATGAAGAGTACATACAACTTTTTAAAAATGCACTATTGAAGGTAAAATATGGCTAAAGATAGAGGCCTAAAAAGGGAACAATGTGAGAGGAAACACAATATTTTTTAGGCTTTTTCTTTTTCTTAAAAGAACAGAAAATTGTAGCGGTAGCCAGGCGGTTTGATTTTTACCTTAAGGACTCTATTTATATCCCCCCCTTTTGTGCCCTGAAAGCCTCTACTTCTCATACGCAGCCTCATGACAAAAGGCAAGTCAGTTTGCCAGAAAGTAGGGTTTAATCTCTTTGGAGAAGTTCTCAGCCATAGCTAATGGGCTCTGGCCACTCTTGTCCCTTGGCATTATGTGGGAGCAGCTACAGAAAAAGCTTTAGGGAAGTAAAAATGTGAAATGCTTCCATTTTTGGCGGTAGACATTTTTCAAAACTGAAAAACAGACAATATAGTAGGAAATAATAGGATGGCGTGCTCAAGAAAGCTTCTTAAATCCTTCAGGTCTATGGAATAAAATCCCCACCTGCTGCCCCACAGTCTATTTGCATCAACTTCAGGGTGACTCCCTCAGTGTACGTCCACTGAATCCAGCCCATAATGTTTAACCAACCGATTCATGCTAAGGACCAATTTTTCTGAGCAGACTCATAGAATCTCACTGAAGGGGATGTAGTTTGTATTACATACTACTCAGTGGCACAAAATTCCTACAGAAAATGTTTGGTTGGGTTTGGGGGTGAAAATGATCATTTTTCATTCCTACCCAGGCATTTTCTATAAGGGAAAGAACAAAGCGCAAAAATTGTTATGAAGTATCCACTATTGAAAAATGAGGTTAATGTTTATTTGTGCATAAGGAGAGACAGCTGAAGGTGGAGAGAATTCACCATCATAAAACACTGGAGCAAGTGGTTTAGTTAAGTAAATTATGGCATTTGGCAAAATGGGAGAATTAAGGGACTTAATATGCAACATAAAGATACAATGATATACAGATTTCTCAGAAAATCTGAGGGGGGCATATAAATCCATTTAATACTGGAAAACAAGACAGTAAGAGAAATAGTAATGATCTATTAAACTAAAGGTTAAATGAATGAAACAACCTTTTGTAGCCACTTTATATTCAGGCTGTTAACTGAAAAGTTAGGTGGTTGGAGTTCAAGAAGCATTTGGACTATACTCTCAGACAGGGTTTGATTTTGGGGTGGTTCTGTGTGGAGCCAGGAGTTAGACTCAAAGGTAGGATGCATTAAAAGTGGAATAAATTTAGGCAGAGGTCTCTTGGGTATCCCATTCCCACCCAAGGACACTAGAAGACACAAGAAAGAGAACGTGTGGCACTGCAGTCAGAATGTTTATCAGCCTAATTTGCTGAGATTTATGAGTGCTTAACAACATAACTTTTCAATTTTTGCCACAGTCAACATTACAGAGTAAGCCTATGTAATATTCCACCTGCTTTGTTTTATGGAGCTTTTTTTCAGAATGACACTGTACTTGCACAGATGTGTGCATCTACCCACTCCTTTTGCTGTAGCACCAGCAAGACAAATCGAGTTCAGAACACAAGATTTACAGAAAGACTAAACAACAAATATTTAAATTAAAAGAAAACTCAGTTTTCAAAACACTAAAGTAAAATAATGGTGGTTAGGCTACTGGTATATTGAGATCATTAGTGTTTGTGTTGTCTCGTGCTTTTCCTGTGATTTCCTAACTGCATCTATCCATCTGCTGACTCCTATATTTAGATTGTAAACATTTGTTTGGATGTTCAGAGTGCTTGGACCTTTTGGTCCTGATCCATGACCAATACTCCGAGATAGTGCTGCCATATTAATTGTAGGTATGTTATAGAATATTGCAGCATAAACAAATTTAGCACATCTGAACTGTCTCTGGAGAATTAAAATAGCCATCTGTTGTAGCAACACAAAGTTAAAGTCTTTCAAAAACAGAAGAAAAATGTAATTGTACTTGTATTTCTCCAGGATTTTAACTGTTGTTAATATTAGAAGAAGCTAATCAGTGCTGAGCACATAACATCATAACATTACTGTTATTTAGCAGAAAGGCTATTCTCTTATTTATCCTGTCCAGTAATTTGAGCTAATGATCAAATATTTCTGCAATTCTTTAAATGTTGCCAAAAAAAATTACCCCTGTGACTCTCCAGAGCTCTGAATGGCATTGTTTACAAATAATGTTATACTTCACCGATTCAATAACCTTGCAATTTGTTCCCCATGTGCAGAATGGAGTTCCTTGTCATTTATACGAATGAAAGAAATAATGGTATTCTGGTTATTCTTTAAACCCCATGACTTTTTTGTCTTGTTTTTCCAGTGTAGAAGGCACTTGAGCCAAGTAAGTAGTAGAAGTTATTTTATTTGTCCACTGCTGATATTCACAGAAGTAGCAACTACTGCAGTATTCAAGCATTTACCTATTTTCACGTTTGAAGTGCACTAATCGACTATTATTTGCTTATTGATATATGCACAGCTGAGTCTGGTCTACATGAAAATCTGTGCCTGTACAGCCTTTCAAGTTTCATGTGCATTGCAGAGGAATGTGCAGTGCACAGTCATCACCAGAAACCAGCATTAATAGATAAGTTTAGACTAAAATATACAACGAAGGAAAATTGCTTGTGAAATGTCTTTGCCCCGTTCTTTTCTTTACATGATGTATTGGATGTAGTGTGTTGCTGTAACAGTCAAATTGCACATCTACAGGAAAAAAAATCTAACTCAATATCCACAGTCATAGGTACATGTCTGCGTGTCTAAGTTTGTTTGAGTTCTTCAGGCATAGGGAATCTATTAAATATTTATAACACAAGCATTATAAATCCATCTTGCATGAAATGCCATCTTCCTCCAATGGCAGAACTCTGTCACCCTTCTCTGACTTTGCCTCGGGGAAATGTATTCCCCTTCCTCTCGATCGCTGATCTTACACTGAAGGATCTTACCAGGATGGCTCTTCTCTGACATGATGTTTGAGTTATAAAGAACACACCAAATATATTTCACGTTTAATGATGACACTGACAAGTCATTTCACTCAGGGCAGAGAATGAAAAGGTGCCAGAGATATTTCAGAAGCTCACTGGTGTAAAATCTGCCTCCCTCGTGTTCGTGAAATAGCCCCTAAATTGAGCAGACTGGCAGAAATATGCTGTTCAGAGCGTGGATACGTGCATGCAGTCTAAAAGGAGGATTCTTCAATGTCTCAGGCTTCCATGTCTCCTAAGATGATCCAATAAAACTAAATTAGCACCAGCAAGCCTCTCTTTTCCTGCAGAAAAATGTGCTGGAGGAGGAATGGGATAGGTCCAGAATGGAAGCAGCAGACCAAGCAGTCTTGACTCATCATGTAATTGAAGTCCATATGGCACAGAAGGGAGCAGAGACCATTTGGTTCCTCTGACCAGGAAGAGCTTGCTCCCGACTGTCTGAAGTCCATCAGTAGTTCAAACACCAAACAAGGACCATGTATGTGACATGTATTATTACTGTACTGCATGGTAAGAAGAAAGATTGCCAAAGGGAAAGGCGTGGCTAATTGGGGGATGCAAAAGAGGCAGGTTAATGCCTTCTGCTCTTGACAATATACATGGTTTAATCACAACAGACTTTTCACAAATGTTCCCTACCCATTCACCTTTATTCAATAATCTCTCTGTGTTTAGCAGGAAAGGATGTTTGCCATCCACTTACACCCACTCTTCCCCTTACTCCATGTTTCAGCTTCCTTTAATGTCACTGTTCCTTTTCAGAGAGTTTCCAAATATTGTGTTGACAGATTTTGACTGGCTGTTTCAACAGATGGAAAAATCATGCAGTTTGTGAGCAATATGATGCTCATATTTTTGAAAATTACAGCAAAAAAAATGGGGTAGTAAGAATAACTTCTGTTATACTTTCCCAAGGCTAGATCTTTCAAATTAATTCTCTTTATGTCACCGAACTCCAAACATGTTGAAAATCTGGTAAAGAGAGCTCTGATCTGCTTCCTCTTTTAAACTCAGAAAAATTCAAAAGGGGGACCAGTTTAACAGAACAGTTGTTACAAACAGCTGTTTCGAAATGTAGATGGTGATTTACATAAATTCATATTCAGATTCCTCAGCTTTTCTGTACTATAAACAAGAAAGTTTTGTCAAGTGCCCAGGGATATCTTTGTTGTGATGGGTGCTAAATAAATACAATTTGTTGTGGTGGTGATTGTTTGTTCCTTTTTCACAGGCTGCTGGAGGCTGTTAAGAGGAGCACTTCCCTTCAGAAACTCATTTTGTCTGAAAGCTCTCTTTGAGCTAATTGTCCCTAGTCTCTGAGAGCTGTAAGAAATACAGTTAGGAGAAAAAGTTCCAAAATGTGCATGCAGCCCGCATTTCCAGAAATGAAAAGTGTCCAGCTCTCAGGAATACCAGATTTGCAGGGCAGATGTATATGTGAGAGTTGCAAGGCTAGAATTTACTTCTTAGACTGTACCAGTTCTTCAGCAGATAGTAGCTGATACCAAATAATTTCTAACAATGCAGAGGAATCGCTCTCCTCTACCATCTAGAGGGAGACCTGTCCTGAAGTCTTTGCAGATGATGACACGCTCACCCACGAAGTGAACCACACACCAGTTTACTCTGTTTTAAGAGTTCAAATTCTTCATGTCTGTCCTGAAAAAGGTGAAACCTGAACTGAACACGAAATCTAAACCCTCTTCTGATATGAACAGATTTCTGAAAATGAGAAGGAAGATTTTATTTTTCATCTCTCACTGTAGAAGAGACTGAAGCCTGAAAACAGCCTGAACCCCCTCTGGTGGACACCTGCCCAATGGATCCATATAACAGCCTTGACTGTTTTGTACCATTCCAGGTACCTCTCAATACAAAGCAAACCCTTGTGCAAAATAAGGTGCCAAGTGTTCCACTACTTTCTATAGCTAGGAGTGAAAAGAAGATATTAGGGCTCAGAAGGCACCGTCCCTAAAGAGCTGTCATTCACAAACAGCCACCTGGAGTGGCCTGCCTTCTGCACAAGCTACCTGGAGAGGCCACAAAGCTCTGCAGGGCCAGCAATGTTCTGCCATTTCACAGAGCTGCTCCAGGAATCCCCCCTCTCCACCTGCAGCTGAACACAGCTGTGGGCTGCTGGGTCTGATTTGCAGACCATTTTGGGCTATTGTGCAAAAGCTGCCTTTCAAAGGCATTTCATCGAAATATCTCTCTTGCAAAGCTACATTTTCCATTCAGGACTCTGTTTAGACACTTTTGAGCCATTAAAACACAATAACACGTCGCTAAAGTGGCAAACTTGACAGCACACCATTTAACTCTCTCTCTGGAAATCACAGCATAGATGGCAAAAAGCAAAATTAACAGTATTGTGAAGCTCTAATCAATATGTTTTCAAACTAAGCCTTAACTGTTCAAAGCCTTGTGAGAGAATGTGCTAAGCTGCTGGAGATTTTAGCTGTCCAGTGAGATGTAAAACCATGACTACAGCCACGCTTAGATGTTTAAGATTTGGGGTTTGTCAAGGAACCTCACTAAGTTATTCATGATTGCACTTGTCCATCCAGATAGGTGTGTGTAAATGACTGAGCTGTATCCATGTTTCTGAGAGGTGTTTCTTTACTGAAAGGGTTGTGAGGCATTGGAACAGGCTGCCCAGGGAAGCGGCTGAGTCACCATCCCTGGAGGTATTCAAAAGACGTTTAGATGTAGAGCTTAGTGACATGGTTTAGTGGAGGACTTGGTAGTGTTAGGTCATAGGTTGGACATGGTGATCTTAGAGGTCTCTTCCAACCTAAATGATTCTGTGATTCTGTGATTCTGTTAATATCTAGCAGATCTGTGAGTTTTGATTTCTTCCAAAACCTGGAATATTTAAATTGAAAATACATAATTTCTCAAAGACAGAAGCAAATGAGTCCTAGTGTTTGAATTCTGAATAAGGTTCAACACTATCTCAGTCTCTTGGGTTCTCTGTTCTTCCATATTTTTAGTCTCACAAACTGAAATAGTGACTTCATGCTGTCGTGACATTTTCACCAGACCAGATAATGAAAGACAAGTCTTATTGAGAGACTATGACCTCATCCAGAAGTCAAAACAGAATATAAGTGCTTTGTAGTTTAAATTTAATCCATAAGAAATCATGAAAACTCAAAAAGGGATATTCATAAGATCTTTAAAAATTCATAATTGTTTGGGGGACAAATTCTAGATTTTTCTACATTTTGGCCAATCGAGAATCTATGGTACCTGGATTTTTACTGTGATAAAAACATTGCACATACATTTATGTTACTTTTACACTTACACATAAGTCATTAAACAGACAAAGCTCATAACAGTATTCATTAAATTTCAACCTTAGTATGCATAGCCTATTCTCCCCCATATTCTTCCCTATCCTGATATTATCTGTGAGTTACAACAGGCCATTAATATTCTGAAATGATTTGATGTAGAAACCAAATCATGCCACAAAAAAATAAAGCCTTGCTTACTTATTATAGACACCATCCTTTCTGCTTAGACCCTGTTTTGCATTCCTGCAAAGACAGTGAGAAACAGAATACTAAACCACTAAAGAATGAAAGGAGGCTGATGAGTTATAAGACTATGGCAGGAATTTACAACCTCATGAATCCTTTCTGTTCTAGAACTTTGGAAGAATTGCCTTTTTGCTTCAAAAATACCTGTTAGGATAAAATAAATGCAAACTGATATATAGAATGTTCCTTATTTGGGCTGCTGCTATTCTTAAATTAATTTTTCCTGATTCTGCTTTCTTTTTTTTTTTTCCTCCAGCAGTCTGAGAACAATGGCATCATGAAACAGCCCAGTTCACAATACTGTATAAAAAGGCTCATTAAAATGCAGCCTCATTAATTACTTTTGAAATTAAGTTATACTGGCTATCACTACCTCAGCGCTTCAGATTCTTCAGGCATACATAAAAGAAAAGTTATTATCTCACCTCAACAAAGTATTTAAATAATAATAACAGCAGGAGGCTAATACCAAATCCTATATGAGATATACTGTGAAGCAGAATCAGTACATATATTTCTTAAATAAGTACTACTTCATTTGCCAGCCTGTGCTTTACCCCATTTGCCATCCTTTCTTTACCAGCTCACAAATTGATTCATGCATGTTATCTGCATAAAGCAGACCACAATCCTGAGGGGAGAGGCTGGGGAACAGGGGTCACTCTGCCGCAGAAGGGAAGGCTTCGGGGGCTTCGCAGCACCCCCAGCGCCTACCGGGAGGCCACTGAGGAGGCAGAGCTGGGGGCTGTGCAGAAGGGCCAGCAGGACAGAAGGGACACGAACTGACACAGGGGAGGGTCTGAGTCTACACAACAGCCAAGCACTAGAGCAGGTTGTTCAAGTCGTGCAGCCTCCATCTCTGGAGTTTTTCAAGGCCTGACTGGACAAAGCCCTGAGCAACCTGGTCTGAATCCAGCATTGACCCTGCTTGGAGCAGGAGTTTGGACTGGAGACCTCCTGAGGTCCTTTCCAGCTACATGGGTTCTGCGATTCAGGACTTGCAGCTCTGCTGTAGAGTAGAACAGGAGCTGCTCAAGTTGATAAGCATCGCTTGATGTGTACTGTAGCTTGCTGCTACGCTAAATTAAGGTGCTGCTTTGGTTGAACTCAGCCTGGGATGGACAAGTTGACAAAATTTTACCTTAGAGTTACAAATAGCCAGTATCACTGAGACTGGAGATCACAGACCTCATCTGACAAGTAGTATGTCTCCTGACCAGTAGAAGCTGACAAAAGATAGTCCTCAAAACTGTGATAATCTTCACAGAATGCATGCTCCCCCTCAAGAGCAATACAAATTCCGACATGCTCCAAAGGCTGTGTACCATCCTGGTAACACAAAGTCCTATGCCATTGTTTGGGCTTCAGGTTTTGGCAGGATAATTTTAAGTTATGAAAAGCAGTGCTGAGCTTTACATGGACATAGTTCCCAAAGTAGGGAACTGCATGCACTGCTCCATCAGCTATCAGTGCAGCTGAATTGTATCATTCATTGACTCTGTGGTCTTTCAGCTGATGACGTTTCCTTCCCTAGAAACATATGAATTTTCCAGAATCAGTTTGCTGAAGCAAGGGGAGTTTTCCTTTTTCTGTCTGTCAGGTCCTTGACTCTAAGATCTTCTCACTGATAGCATTATCTAGCTAGTTTTCCTACACAGTATGCTCCTGTTGTGATTGGGCTGTTTCAGCTTTTAAATACTGGCAGACAAGGTCTCAGAAAGACCCTCGAAAAGTTTTGGATTTGTATCCCTAACATTGGGTGCAAGTAAAAATTTTGGGATACTTGCAGTGCATTTTTGGTTTCCAGCTTCAATACATCAGACTTACAGACATGCCTTATTTCTGATGATTTGGGGATCTTCTAAGATGACATAGGTGGTACTCCTATGAAACACTCATTAGATTGTTTTATGTTGATTTTCAAGATGATTTTGGAAAGACACTTTTCTGTGTAAGTATTTACCATGGGATGCTGATATAATTTAGTGGTTATACAGACTTCTCATTTGACATAGTGACAATTAATATGTTCTAAAGGTTATACGTATTTAACTAGAACTGTTATCAAAAATACAATTATAAATTGTCTGGAAATGCAAGGCCTTGTGACACTTAGACATGAGCATGCCCATTAAAAACAAGATGCTTTGCAAGCTCCTTGCCTTACAGAAATGGCTGCATGAGCATCCCACAGGACCATCTCACGTCTACTTTGAATGTGACAGATGCTGAGTTTAACTAATGATTGCACCTAGGATTTCATCAGGACACTTCACAAATACATAACATATACCCTCCATTTTTCAACTACATTCTTATATTCTCACACTGAAATACATCACTGGAGTGATGGGACTTAGAAATGCACATAACTAGAGCATGTCTTTTCTCTGATATATTGTGCCAAACACTGTATCTTATATTTGCTCAATATTCCTCTGTGCCAGGGAAAATAATAACTAAATCATAATTAAACATAAGAAATTATTTAGAAATACCACTTGTAATTAAATATGACTACAAGAGATAATGGTGTTAGGAAGGCTCACTGACCTTTTAAAAAAATATTAAATTTCTGTTTTTATTGGAAGAAGCTATGCTGGCACAAGGATACAGGAATTCAGCCAAACCTTTTAAAATGTATCAGTGTTAGGCTACTTCTGAGGAATGGGAGAATAGGTTGCAGTCTTATCTCTGTCTCCCTCATGTAAATTCACATCAGTGCATGAGCTACACTAATTATTTGTTTTTTTCTTGTTAAGCCTGCAGCATATTTAGTATTTTGTCTGCTAAAACTTTTGAAGCTACATTTCCCAAACCACATGTATGCAACCGTGCTTGTCTAATTTGCATGAGCAAGCATCGCTGTTGTACTCGCAGTACAGGCAACTGTGCCAGCCATCTGAGCTCCTGCATGGCGCCTGCGTGCAGTACCTTGCACATTATGATTTCAGCTTTGTACCAAATTAGGCAAGAGGGGATTTGTATCTGGGAAGTGAGAGGAATTCGGGAAAAAAAAATCTCAGATTCTTTCTTTTGTTTTGATGATAGTGAATAAGTTTGTTTTCAGCAATTCTTTTCAGAAGTGCTTGACTTTATATGTGTTCTCTCTTATTCATACATCAGAGAAATTATAACTAATGCTTCTGAACCGTCTCTGTCTTTGACTGTTTGTTGTTGATATTATGCCACCACTACTATGCAGGGTTGGTCTTTCAGCTAAGAGCAAGAGTCTCATATAAGACGAAGGTTAAAATTCCATCTCAGCCTTTTGACAGGGTTGTGGGTTATTTCAGCAAAGGCCATGGTAGATCAACCTGTGAAATGAGACAGAAGTTCCCCATTTCTTCTGGGCTTTGCCTGTTTTACCCACTTAGAATGGAAATCTGGGGACAGAAACCTTCATTATATTGCATGGTGTGCTATCAGCACCGTTAGTTCTTGAACTTCTAAGGATCCAGGAAGAAATATTTTGTCTTTCAGAACCTGGAAGAGATTTCCTTTTTCAATTTGCAATAAATAGGGGAGCTGCCCAGAGTTAATGCTCACCCAGCATCCGGCCAGGGCAAGCTACAAGAAACACTAAACATGGATCCCACCTGGTGAGAGTCCACTTGGTTTTTTGTAATGCAGTTTTACTTTTGATGAGAAACACTGGTGATGTTTCCTCAAATCATCCTAGAGATATGCAGGACCCATTTTTTCTTATATGGGAAATTTAAGTTTTCTCAATTGTTTCCTCTAAATGTGTTCAGGCATATCATAATAAATTTCTTACAGAAAAAAAAAAAATCTAAATGTGAAGTGTTTTACTATTATGAAACTGTATTATTTGATTTTCTATCAATAATTTAACTGCCTGTGGTTTTAATTTCACATGCTATCAAGTTTCTTCACAACACACACACAATCTGCATCTTAATATTTCACATGTAAGAAAAAAATGCTGTAAAAGTGGGTTACAAAATAATATGAGTTGTTAAAGGCCATTCTGCCTGGCTTACCATCATGTTCATTTTGTATTTCTGACCATTATTTTCAAGAAAGAAAAAAGAATAATAAGAAGAAGTTAGATGTCTTTACACAAGTAACCTGGCCTTAATTAAATCTCAGTGCCGTGCAATGAGCTAGCAACTTCCTAGTGGGCAGAGAGACCCACCATACCGGCAGGAGTTGCTGCAGCCCTCAGAAGTGAAAACTGCCCACAGGAGGATGGGTAGGACCTCCAATTATTTTAGTATCTTTCTGTATTATTCATGCTATATTCACACATATAAGCTTTTATAGTGTGAGAAGGAATCTATTTGAGCATTTTGTCATGTTACGGGAGACCTGAACGTCTCCCATTGATTTCAATGTGTACCAGATGATCTAAATGCCATGTGCCAGAGGATTTTAGGTTTTATATTTGCTAAGGCTTAGAGTTAAAGAAGGTGCCTTCTTGATGCTTTCTGCACCCATTTATTTTAGCCAGAATCTATTTCCCTCATTACTGATGGAAAACTCATTCATTTACTTGTGTTTCTCCACATCCTACAATCACTGAAAGCAGCTGAGGGTTCACAGTATTCACCAAAACAAGTGAGAATCACTTAGCTAACCTATATTCCCATCAGTATTATCCCGAAGGCTATACATCTTTAGACACAAATGTCCCCCGAGCCCAGTACCTTTTTGATATCAAGAATGATGAAAGACTTAATTATTCATGTCCATGTTCCTATTTGAACAATAAACAGGAAAACAAATCACTGCCATAATCTGAGTGCCAGGTCTTCAACATGTATTGTACCTCGTGCAAACGCGGAGCTCTCAAAAAAAAAAAAAAAGGATCATTTGCCTTGAAATTATTAATATTAAGTGTGATAGGAACAACAGTTCCTATAAATATATATTATATAAATGCCTGGGTTTATAGAGTTCATGAATTGGGCAATGGGTTTTCATCACTCAAAATCAGAACAGCCTATGAACAGCAGCCAGCAAGCTTTTACAAACCCATGTGAACAGATGAAGACATTGCTGAGCACAGGAATTTTGCTGATGATGATCTGCACAGGTGAGACATGGTCAGACAAGTCTATGGCAGCTTCAGACTAAGAGGACTGATAAAGTGCTGAAGATCTTTCAGCATGTATTTCAGCCTATTGGTCACGTGCAGGTGTAAAGCTCACGCACACCAACATCAGACTGCTGTATCAGCACAGTTGGAGCTGCCTGCACTGGCCAGATTACAGCACAGGCAGGGGTACCTTGGGATTGTAAAATGCACCAGCTCTGCAGAGCAACTGTACAGCCACGTGTGATCAATGCAGAACAGGACCTTGGAAGGTAAGAGTTTTCCAAGCTTATGAAAACCATTAAAGTTACACACAGGGCTCCAGCAGACATGTAAAGCTTAATATTCAAAGTCTGACCTAAAGCACAGCTGTTTTTACAAAAGAGAAGTAGTTCTCTTATTGACATGTTGAAACATGGAAAATGCCTCAGTGTTGTGAGTATCTGTTTCTTTCCCATGGAATCCATAAAAATAAAGATTTACATACTAAGTACTAAAGCTGATAAAAGCTTTTACTACAAATGTAATCTATGCACTATTAGGTTAAATGTAGGGGAAATATATTTTCCACTAAAAAATAAAAATGCAAGTATAAACTGCTGATTGTCCACATTTACAGAAATAACAAGGGGTGATCTGCAAAGATGCTTTGGCACTTGACCCTTTGTTGGAGCAACACAGCCTTGTCAGAGCAGTAGTGTGGCATGCAAAGCTGATTCATTGAGACAAGGGTGCACGTGGGCTGCTAGTGTATTAATTACATTTGAAGAAGAGCAGGCAAGCCTTCAGACACTTGTAAGTGCATAAAATAACTTAGCTCATAATTATTTTTCTTAAAAGCCACAACAAAGCTAAAATAATTCAGTAGATATGGTTTTATGTGAACAACTAAGAGACACACGATGAAGCTTGGAAACAAATTCAAGTTCTCTTGCCCAGCATCTCCATCACAAAAGTTGAGGCTGTGCAGTAGTCCACTTGCTTGCAATGTTCTCTGCAAAGCATGCCTTTACATATTTTTTAAAATAAACAAACTCAAAGAAGGTTGATATTTTCACTTAATACTTCTGATTTTGACTAATTGTACAAGTAAAAAAGAATAACATTACTCAAAATGGGTGGTACTCTTTAAAATGGACTGGAATCCAGGTTGGGGCACTGGATTTGGATCATTTATGAAAGAAGATAGAGGCAGTGAGGAAGCTGTTTGCAGAGATCAAAAGTGGTCAAAAAGAGTTAAAACAAAAGCAGAAGTAACACAACAGAAAGTAATCTAGACCCGTTACTACATGGTAAAAGCACAAAATAAAATCGGAGCTGGAAGCTTCTTGAAATACTCTAAAAGAAATGTCTCACTGTTTGGAAGTGATAGGTAATATGACTGACAAGAGCAGAATTGCTTCCTCAGCAGGGGATACCAAAAGCTTTGATCAAACCAAGCAGCAGCAGGGAACTATGCAGTTCTCCTCCTATAGAAAGTTGGCAAGATGCAGAATTAAACTAGACAGTGGTAAGACAATGTATTTACAGCAGCTTCTTGCAGTGTATGTACCTCCCTTATGTCCAGGAGAAGATATTAGGTGGTTACAATCCATGTATTTCCATCTGCTATAAAAATATGTTCTGGGACATTCAGGTTACCATTGCACTCTAAACATCTGGGAGAGTGGGTGGGAAAAGCGGCTTCTAGAAGCAAGTGTCAAGTGTTTGAGCTCTACGATGTGTCAAGAGCCTATTTCCCCCATCCTCCCTTTTCCAAATCCAGACCCAATCCGTTATGTGTTTAGTCTCAGCAAACCAAGAACAAAGAACAGTAAGAAGGCAAAAGGGAAGCCCTTTTCTTTTTTGGCAGCTCTGGAACTGGCACAACATACATTAATAGAGGATTAAAGATCAAAAGGCAAGGGACCAGGCTGCTGACATTCACTGGATTGGATTTGCAGGTCAGGATTATCAAAAGTGGGTTATTATTATTATCAAGCTGTGGATTTTGCCATCAAACTTGGCCCTTTCTAGCAGCAGTGCACTGATAGGATAGGAAACAGGACAGCACACAGACAGAGATGGGAAAATATAAAGAACTACACGAATAAGACATTTTGTCTTTTCCAGTGAGAAAACCAGGGAAATTACTTCTGTAGTGTTGCTGCCAGCTGAAAGACCAGTGTGGAGGGAAGACTGAACTGAGCCTTTCTATGAAAGAAGATGAGACTTGGTATGTTTTTGTAATTAGAATTGCATCAGTCACCTCATGCCACCATCAAGTTTTCTTTCAAATTAAATACTCCAAAATTTCTGACTTTAAAAATGTCTGAATCTAAGAACAACATTTCTGACTCACTGCTTTGAGTCATACAAGAATACAAGTATATTTTCCTTTCTTATGTAACTTGCTCATTGACTTGGTCTATTGTAGGCTTTAGAAAATGGTAGAAGAATGGTATATAAATCAGAAAAGTTGCCACTATGTGCAGATAGTTAAGGAAAAGGTGTAAACAGTGCTTAAGAATATGTGGCACTGCTGCTGAATTTTACCAGATCAATAGTGCTATCACATACTGCCAAGGGCTTCTTTCCACCAGCTCCAGGCAGGTGGGTCTGTTAAGGTATTGTCTAACACTGAAAGAAATTGATGTTTCCTCAGGCATTTCCTGAGCTTCTTATGAGAAGCAATAAGGACCACGCTGCTGACAGGTCTCAAAAGGTTTTGAAGGCAGGATGCTTTTGCAGAATTGTGGACATGTGTTTCAGATGCTTAAACATTAGAACCGACTGAAATGGACATTGACAAACATGGTATTCAGACACACTGTTTCGTATTTCTCTTGGCTATTCTTTTAACCCGTATCCTGTTCTTTTATTTGCCATTTGTGAACCTGCATATGGATGAAACTTTGCACTGATTTTTGAGACTGCTGCTGCTGCTGACTGGAACACGAGAACTAATTACCATGCAAACCAAGGTGTTCAAAAAATTTGTTATTATTCATCATTTATCTTCATGTTTAAAAATGTTTTCCTTATTCAGAGAGAAGAAAAAAAACAATGCGAAAGGTGACACCTCGTAAAACAAAAACAACAATCAGATCTGCAAACCACCTCAAGCAGAAAATGTAGCTTTTGTAGATCTGTAACACATACACACTCAACTGAAGATTGGTATGATTTGTTCCTAAATGCTTTGCAGAGGGGCAAAATCCACGAGCAGGTTTTACAGAAAATAATTTTCCCAGTCCCCCCTTAAATCTGGGCGTCACAAAAGGAAGGCCTCCCTATTATTCACAACTTTCACTTGGGCTACAAATACTGAAACAGTTTCTGTCATAATACTTAAAAGATTATCCACAAATAAATAAATAAATACATAATTGAAGGAGATTTAGATAAAACAAAAAACAGTGAAAAGTGCACCTGAATTCTTTATCTATTCCTTACATGTGCAGACCTCAGTATGGGAGAGGAATTAACTTCACTAAAAAGATTAATGAAGTGCAGTATGAACTGATGTTACCCAAACTTCAGGTTACAAAGGACAAGAGTTGAGGATGCTAAGCTGCCACTGACATGTTCGTGTAAGATGGAGAGCTTTAAGGAGTAGGTATATATTAACCTGAACTATATCTTGCAAAAACAAACTAAAATTTTTAATACTGTTACTAATACTTAACAAGCAAGAAAACAGCTTTCAGGTATCACTGAAAGAAATTCAGCAAGACAAGTATGATTAAATTAAGCAAAAATCATTTCTGATAAATAAGATGCTAACTGGGCTTTTCACTATGAGGGTTGTTGGTGGTGGTGGTTTTGTTTGGCTTTCGTTTGTTTTGCTTTTTTTTTTTTTTTCATCTAATCAGAAATTGCAGCCAAGTACCATATCAAGAATCAGGAAACTGGTAAAAAAAAGTGGAACTACAAAAATTTCTCAAATCTTTTCCTTTTTAATTGTCATGATAGGTTAATAAAGATTTAGTTGGTAGAAGTTTATGGTGCAACATAAAGCTCTATGAGTAACAAAATCCCAGAACAAAGCCAGATATTCCCTAAGAGTCACTATAAAATAGTGATTTCAAATAGTTCAGCACAGCTTGTAACCAAAGTGAGTACTTTTCACCTACAGAGACTTCAACTGCAATGGCTGTATAGGAAACACACAACCAGAGAAGGTAGAATCTTAAAAGATGTTAGGTGACCTAATCTCCTGCCTAAAACTAAATCAATTTCTTAAAAAGGAATTTCTAATATTTTGTCCTCTATACCTTTGCAAAGAATAGGATTTTTACCATTTACATTATGAATGTTTCCCAGGCTAATCTTGCCATAAGCAATTTTCACCCAGTCTTCTGCCTATGCAGAAGCTGAAGACTGACTTTCTTCCCATGTGATCACAAGTCTAATAATCTTTATTTATGCCTTCAATTATCACTTGTAAAGACACACATCAGTCTCTCCTGGCTATCAAGCATGGCAGTGGTGCCACAGAGGAAAGCAAAAGGGAGTCCTATTGGCATGATGATGCAGGGATGTAAGGTGCATAAGGAGTTCTCACTCTGCCTGCTGGCATATCACCATTGATGTGAAGATAACATTTTATGAGATATTCTGAAATATCCAGATACAGAAAAACAATGCTGGGGAAAAAAAAAAAAAAAAGCAGCAAGAAAAACCCTGACGAAAAAGGAAAATCCTAAAAGGAAGCCTCCTGTGCTGAGGCATGTGATCCTGAGATCCTGGGTATTTGGTTATGGGCAAAGCTTGAACTGCTGCCACCTGATGGAGGAAAATGTCTTCTGGGTACCTAAGGAGAAATCTGCGGAACACTTTTACACTCGAGTAAGAACCTATGAGTCATCTTTGCAGGCAAGTCTGGGTGAATTGCCATTATTTACGAAGAAGCTCCATGCAAATTTTCCACGGACCAGTTGCAATTGTATTAAAGCAGCATGGCATGTAACCATTTACCTCTGTAGTGGGAAATATCCCTACCCATATTTGTTCTCAGGTACTGGCACCATCGCCAACCCACCTTTAGGAATTTAGATGGTCACTCTCCAATGCACTAATAGAAAAGTAGCTTGAAAATCAGAAAGGATTTGAAAACCTCATTTTCCCTCTTGAAAACATAAAATCAAAAAGCAAATATTTAATTCACAATGAAAATATTTTTTCTTCCTTCTTACAGATTTGGATATTGTTGTTATGTCTCTAGAGAAAAAGTAATTGAACATCAGGCTAAAAGTCAGCACTAAGTGTAAGTTATGCTCCTCTTAAAATCAGTGGAAAGAAATGTGTACTGCCAGAGGGCAAATTGGGTGGACATCTCAAGCCGCTTCACCCTCTTTATGTGCCTGTTTCTTCACACTGACTGTAAAACAATGTGTGATGAGACAAGACTTAAACACCTAATATGCCCAAAGTCAGATTAAATGAGATCCATCTTAAATCTTAAAAAATTATTTAGGATGTTATTTCAATACTCTGCAGTTCACAGGAGTCTCTTGCTTTTTATTTTGTTATTCTGCAGTACACAGGAGTCTCTCACTTTTAAAATGCTGCTATTGCCACTTGCAGCTTGACAACACTACAATTTCTTAACAGCCAGTGTGCCAAGACTGCACAGAAATGCCCATTTTTGATTCTGTCGCTCCAACAAAACTGATTTGTTAATAGCATGCAATGTACATGTTGGTAGGTTATGCTTGTAAGACATTCTAGAGAGCAAAAAAAAGCTTAGGACTCTGGTAAATCAGGATCATAAATACAAAGTTCTATTCCTTTACTGCTTATGCCTTCCCCCCCAGTTATCTGGAACTCAAAACAGTATAAAGAAGAGAGTGAAGATAAAGAGAGTCATGGGCTGCTTATAATTCTGTGGGCATTCCCTTGCAATTCAGTATAGATAACAGCAGATGGACATAATGATTACAGAGGCTCACTAACATGTATAAATTCTCACTGAAAAAAAGCTTTTACAATATTTTCCAAGCACTCCATGTCTAAATGTATGTAATTCTCTTGCAAGAGCTGGTTATGTCTAGTCCGAGGCAATATGTACACAAAACTAAAGTGTAGTACCTTCGGGTTACTTAAAATATGTATATTATTTTTCTGTATAAAGTAGCTCAGTAGCTCTACTAAATTTCCATCTGCACATAGACATTTTCTATGCTTCCTTCCCCCGTGGGAGACCCAGTGGTGACAAGCAATGGACTCAGTCCCCACTTCAAAATACCTTTCAATTCCCATCAAAGGAAAAACCAGAACCATTCTAATCTTTCTACATTTTTGCCTAAACATCTGTTACCTCACACAGCTGCCCAGGCAAAGTTTTCATGCTGTGTCTGAGCCTTCTGTACAAAGATGCAAGACTAAATACTACAGGTAAAGACAATCATAGACTAGTTGAGGTTGGAAGAGGCCTCCGGAGATCATCCGGTTCAGCACCCTCTGCCACCACTGCTCAGAGCAGGGTCAACCAGAGCAGGCTTCTCTGGGCTTTATAGCTAAAGTTTTTCTTCCTAAGGCTTGCAGACACCAGGAACATTTGGATCACTTAATTATTGATCCTCTACAACAGCTAAGAAAAGCAAAGCCACAGTTGCCAGACTGCAATCCATATTTATGTTTATCGGATGGAGTTTATGCCTCCACTGAAAAATTTCTAGGTGTTCACAAATCAAAAAAAAAAAAAAAACTTTACTAAGTATTTTCAACTAAATGCTGCACTGCTTTCAGTGTTCCACTGACTTGAGTAAGAATCACAGAAGAAAATGTCACAACATATCATGTACTCTTTACGACAGCATGTTCTACATCAGAGAAAGAGGTCACAAATGGCACATCAAAGGTTTGACCTACAAGTGAAAATACAATCCTTCCCTAGTAAGAACATTGATGTAAAAAAAAAAAAAAAAACAAAAAACAAAAAACAGAAAACAAAACTTGTGTGTTTCCATTTCAGAAGTAGACAAAAAAGCAAATGCATACTGCACCACTACCGCCTTTACAAGCAATTTGGTCAACCTGCTTCTCTTTTCTCTAGATTGGAACGCCCTAATTGTAGCTTATCTCATAAGCTGTCCAGGAAGAAAAAGACTGATATTTTATTAGAAAGAGAACTAAGTAGAGAATAAGTGTGCAGTATTCTAGGCACAACTAATTTCATCTTTCTTAGTAGGCTTTTATTTATACAAATTTTATATAAATATATAAATTTTATATACATAAGTATCTATATATATGGAGCATAAACCCATAAAAGCCCCATATAAAATAAAATTTGATTTCTATTATCATCAGTGTCTCTGCAAAAGAAAGAACTGTGTAAATAAGCATCTGTACTTCTGGATAATTAGTAACATTTCCCAGACCATTTTACTGCAGTGCATGCTAGCAGAGGGTTACTGGAATCTGGAACTATTGAACTCACTGTGTCTGTGTCTATTCCAGGAAATTAGATGTCTCCAGGCACAGGAACTTAATTGCCCATATGGTTAACTGTTGGCACGGTCCCTGGCTCAGCTCTATCCTAGGCCAACTAGCACTTTTCCAAAAAATTTCCAGGCATAATCAGGGGTTAGCACCAGCCAAGGACCTTTCCCAACATACAGCTTGCATGAAGTTGTCTTATTTTGCAGGCCAAAGTTTCACAGCATAGATATATGCTGTTCCACACCACTTGCCAAAGACCAGAGTGTTTTCAAGCACTCTTAGTTTACTGGTGCATATGTAATGTGGAATTCTGACAATTTAGCTTTATAATTTAGTTCTGTAGATTGGGGTGAGAGATGGAATCCTCCAGGCTTTCTTAGTTGTTTGAGACTATTAAAAGTAAAGCTTACATGGAAATTTGGACCGGCAGTTTAGGTGCGACCTCACCTTGAGTGCTGTGTGCAGTTTTGGGTGACACAATTCAAGGAGGACATAAAACTATTGGAGAGCGTCTGAAGGAGGGCTACGAAGATGGTGAAGGGTCTGGAGGGCAAGATGTATGAGGAGCGGCTGAGGTCCCTTGGTTTGTTCAGCCCAGAGCAGAGGAGGCTGAGGGGAGGCGTCATGGCGGCCTGCAGCTTCCTCACGAGGGGAGCGGAGGGGCAGGCGCTGATCTCTGCTCTCTGGTGACAGCGACAGGACCTGAGGGAACGGCATGGAGCTGTGACAGGGGAGGGTCAGGGTGGGTGTTAGGAAAAGGTTCTTCACGGAGAGGGTGGTTGGGCACTGGAACAGGCTGCCCAGGGCAGTGGGCACGGCACTGAGCCTGCCTGATTTCAAAGAGCATTAGGACAACGGTCTCAGACATAGGGTTTGGGTTTTGGGTGGTCCTGTGCAGAGCCAGGGGCTGGACTCGGTGATCCTCGTGTGTCCCTTCCAACTCAGGATATTCTGTGATACTATGATTCTATAAACATCTCCTTGGCCTGCAAGGAAGGAGGTAGACACCTGGAGAAGCATCAGACTAAGTAAACAGTGGACACAGGCAAATCTAACTCAGGACTGAGTAAAATACTGTGATTTCTGAGACCCTCAGTACAGTCAATGTGGTCTGAAATTCATAATTATGTCTCATTCATTATTCATAATTATGTCACAAATGTATAGCCATTACTAGCATAATACATAGGCTAACTGATGACTTACCTACTTAGAACAACTTGTTGCCTGTTTTTCCACAAAAACTTTTACAAGTCTTTGACCTCTCTTCAAAAAGTGAACTCAAATATACATTATTAATTTAAACTATGTTCCTTGAACTAAATGGCTATCTGGATTGTAATGATAATGTTCTTCAGCTAATGGGAAGGAGGAATCCCTTTGGAAATAACATGGGTAATGTTCTGGAACTGACACTTTGAAAAAGTTATGACTGTAGATATGTTCTACTGGGACTTCTATTTTTATTCTATTCTTGTAAGAAGATATACCTAAAATCTCCAATTTTAGTTTATTCTCTTTGATATTTCCAACAATAAATTTGAATTTATTCTCAGCTTAAAATCCCAAGGCTCTTTAAATCACTTGAAATTATCTTTTCAAAACATGGTGAAAAAGCTATTGACTCCACTCTTCTACTACAGATAGAGAAGCTGATGTGAATATAAGTCAGTACCCAAATTTTCAAAAATGACATGTAATGAGAAGCTCCTCTATTGTTCTTTGTTTACTGTGGAAACTACCAAGCAGGAGAGAGAAATTCTATTTCACATTTTGGAAGAGGCAGCAAAGAAAACCACCTTCCATTGAAATTGCAAAACTTATTTAGGGAGGTAGTCAAAACTAAACCACTATAGCTCAAGTATTTGCTGACCTGGGCTTTTAATCTAGGGTATGTCTACACTGGTTTTAAGTTTAGGTTCTGAGTTGCCTTGAGTTTCAAACTCAGAAAAACTGCTGGATCATGGATTTGGTCATCTGATGCTTATGTCGGTCACCTCATTTCTCTCTCTGAATCTAGTTAAAACATTAGAAGTGCAACAAAGCAGATGAATCATTACGACTCAAAATCTAATTCTTTCCAAATAATAAATACTGTTTAGGGATTACGCAGTACATTTGAGAAGCTAAAATGCAATCAGGAGAGGCAGAATTATGTTCCCCTCTCATCTTTAGACAATATAATTCAAAGGATCAGACCATATAAATAATACGTTTGTTCTTTACATCCTCCTCCTGTCACAAAAGCTAAGTATAACGGAAAATAAAGTATGATGTTAGCACAGATCTGCTAATGTGCTCATGGGACTTGGAACAAAACTCAGTACATTCCTTGGCACCCAGGTAGGATTCAGATCACAATAAATCATGTTTGGCTTTCCGCAGCTGGTTAGGACAGAGATCAACAAGGGGGAAAGATAAATTTCCATTCATAAGCATTCTTCCAAATACTCTCTGTTGGGAGACACTGTAAGAGGAAAGGATCCTGGATGACTACAGAAAACAATCCAGAAAGTGACTACTTCTTCACGTTAAGGTTCATAACCTGATTAGTTGTGTCAGTCAAGCATCCAGCACACAGGAGAAGAGATTGCAGGGCAGGCCATGAAAGTGGTCTCTGGCAAGTCCTTTGAATCGTTGGCTAAGGCAATTCTTGGCAGCCCTGCTCTTGCTGCTCAGTCCCTCCTGTCTATTCCCAGTGTGTTACTACTCATCTACCATGCACTCAGCCATTATCAAAGTTGGAATATATTCCTCAAAACACAACAGTGATTTGGGAGCCGCTTGTTGTAGTCAGTCAAGGAATCCAGCCCAATCCCCAGCCTAAGTCATCACAGCCAGCATTTAAGACTTTCCACTTCTAGAACCCAAACTAAACCCTGTTCAGACTCTCCCTGGTCTTTTACAATAATTCACAAAATCTGTAAGTTTCAGAGAATTATTTTGCACTGGTTCTTTTTTGATATTATTCAAAGGTTGAAATTCAGTCTGGGTCACAAAAGAACATAAAATGGGAGGTGGGTAACTTGAACATCAGCTCAGGTGAGATATCTTCAAAAAATACCAGCCTTTTAAATAGCACCATGGAAGCACTGGTACAGCACAGCACTGAAGTGCACTGATAGCTCTTCTCAGAGCTTTTACCTTACATAGCAAGGCTGCTAAGCATATAGGTATTATCTGTGTAGTTCCCAAAGTGAGCTGAAGTCCAGCTGAAGATTGGACTTGTGGGAAGTTTCACAAGAGCTTCTGAGAAAGAATGTGGCACCCATCAGTAGCAGATGCCTAGAAATGGCAAAATGCCAGTGGTGAGTACTTTTCCAAAGCACTGCTTATTCCTGTCAAAACATAGCCAATAAGAGGAGGGGATTTCAGCAGTCTAATTAGCACTGGCTTTCTATCAGATGGTTTATTAACTTTCCTTCAAACATAAAAACATAATAAATCATTCTGATGTAAAGGTTTCTCAGTTGTTTTTTTTGTTTTTGTTTTTGTTTTTTAAGATCTCAAACAGTTCACCATAACTATTGGGAAGAAGTCCTTTTTAAAAAAAAACATAAGTATGTCCATTTTCTGATTAAAAATAGCAATTATAGAACGAAGTAATTATTTAGAAGCACTTTATCCCTTCTAACAAATGGAAAATTGTCCAGCTTTTGTTTCTACATCTAAATAATCTTAAAATTTGCATCTGGACTTAAGCAATTCAGTTTCAGTGCATTTCCTCTACATCTGTGGATTGTATTAAATAAATTGGAAACGTTTTACCAAGTGTGATTGTCATTCTTAGTTACTTTGGATATGGTGTTAATAACTATATTGCAATTCCTCTTGTTATTCCCAGATAATCAAACCCTTATGTTTGTGTTCCACCCAGCTCATCTACCCTGAAGTTAGCAGGGAATACACGTCTGCAAAACAAATGTGGAAGAAGAGTCTGGTATTTGCAGAAAGGCCTTCCAGTTGTTCCTTTTCTCCCAGCAGTTAGGAGGCTGAGATTTAAAATAAACTCCTGTTGGTGTATGAGTGTTGACTTTCAAATTAAGCAGTTTTTGTTTTGCAAAGATCTCTGATGTAGCACGTCAGGCTGAACAGAGAAGTCCCAGTGGTGGCTCTGCAAGGAAGAGAGACTGACGTGTTTGTGGCCAGAATGAAAGCTCAGATCTATGTCATCTTAGTTCACATGGCTTCAAAATAAGTTCCCCAGCCCCTACTTCCATCAACTCTTGCCTGCACTGTTGCTGGCAGCAGTACCATGGTACTTCATTCCACTCAAGGTATTTTCCTCTTCATCCAGGTCTTATTTCCGAGTTGCTGGGTGCTTCTTACCATGTATGCATGTCACTAGCTCAGACCATGTGCAATCAAACCAATCTGAAAACACGTTCATTCCCCAGAGTCCCTTGTTTCAGCTGTAACTGGTTTTCCAACAGACAGAATATATATATATGCACACACAAGTATATATGCTATATATATCTCATAACTAGTTACTATATGGTAATAAATAGGTCCCAAAATCTGTTCTCAGCTGTGCCATTCATCTGCCACATGACATTTGGCAAATAACTTTCTTTGCCTGGGTGTTGTTTCTCTGTCTGTGTAACAGAAGTAAAGACAATTACTCTCTGCCGGAAAGTCCATTGAGCTCTATGGCTGAAAAGTGCTTGAGCTAAATGATTATATATTAGATATATTTATATTTTGGCGATGTTACTGCCAGCATCCTATAAGCCACAATTGTCTTTTTAAGACTATTATTTTTGTATGGTGACAGTCTTTGGGCTATGAACATCCAGCATATGTATCACAAAGACTCAGTGGGAGTAAGACATGCCATAGGGAAAGTATAATGTACAAATTAAAAAAAAAAAAGAGGCATCAAGGCTTAATGGGGAGTTTGCATAAGCAAATAACAGACTGTCTCCTCTGCATGAATATTGCCCCATTCACAGATGCTTAGAGAAAAACAGCTAAAGCTTATTACCTTCAACTAAATATAAATATAATATCAAATTCTGCATTATAGCTCCAGCAGAGCCCATGTCCGTTATGCCAGCAAATGGAGCTGTCTACCTATACAAATCAACCCACATAAGGAGAAAAAGAATTTCAGTAGTAAGCTTGGTCTTATAAATTAGGTAGAGATGTCTTAAAACTATTCAGCTCTGTGGCTATAATTGATCATGATGCTTTACTGTTCATTTCCATCTGTCCCAAAACAAAGCATCCGTTAGAACAACACACATCTCATTTACCATATTACGTTTCCAACTTATAAAAGGCAGCACAGGTAATAACTCCAATTATAATATAAAGATTTTCATCTGAGAACAATGGAGTCAAAGAGCAACGCTCTTTGTACGGTCAGTTAGAAGGCAAGTGAGTAGAAAAATGCCCTCACTGCTTGAAACCTCCATAAAAGTCTTAATCAATAGTAATAATTCTAATGTCAAAGTGAGCAAGGAAAACAGTAGCATTTTGTGCTGTGGAGCATAAGCAACCTGCAAAATTCAGTTGGTTCCAATTTCATTTAACTCATTAAACTAGCAACTTTATGTGCTTATGCTGTTTGAGAGTCTGCTATTTTAAAGAAACTCTAATATCAGGAAAAAGCATGGCAACATTTTGCTGAGTTACACACAGATTAGTAACAGTAATATTTTCTAATTTACTTGACTGGTCACCAGCAGATTCCTTTGGAAAATCCTTCTTTGGGTCTGTCATCTGAGATGATGTAATGTCAGTTAGTCCTTCCACCGTTTCAGGAGCACCATACCAATACTTCTTGTCGGAGACAGGAAAGAGGAGGAAAAGACATCTTGGAGTTTTGGACTCTCCAAAGTGCTGATTTAGTTCTAACTCAGATTTGAGCTTATTTATCTCCATGGGTTATTTCAACTAAACCATTTGAAAAGCCATAGAGAGAGGGTTAAATTTTCACTCACTTGTAATGCAAAATAAGAAATAAAATAAAATAAAATAAAATAAAATAAAATAAAATAAAATAAAATAAAATAAAACAATGATAATAATAATAATAAACAAAGAACGTGCTTTAGGGGAACTTCTTGAAGTAATAAAAACACATAAAATGAGCAAGGCATTCCTGCTTATCACATGGCACATAGGATACCCTTAACTGCCTTCAAAACCTCCATTAAGAAAATATCACCACTGATAAAGTATAAATAAGATACAAAAAATAAAATCCTCAATTAGTAGAGTGCTTCCCTGTGCAGTGACTAGCAGCTAAAATGCAAAGGTTCAAGCCTACCTCCAGCATTGATATTTAAAGGGGTTATGTAGATTACTGGCAATTTGTTACACTGACCTGCAGCATTGGCATTTGCAATGTGTGTGCCCGACTCCTATGTATGCATTGCAGCAATCTGCTAATGGCAGCCATGTTAAGAAAGACGTGTAAGAAAAAAGAGGAAAATCAAAGTGAAAAGGTTCAAGATGGAAGCAATGCACTGAGGTCATGGTACAAGCAGAGCTCCCTGGAGGAACCTCTAACTTAAATATGCTGATATATCAACATTACTGATTTGGGAATAACAAAAGAACGTTCCTGCACCCTCATGGTGCTATTTACCTAATGAGTACCATTAGGCTCTGCTGAAGGATTGCTCCCCGGTGAGCACTAATGGTGTACTTCTCCCTGCTCGTGCACTGCCGAAGGCCACAAAGAGCCACCCCCAAAGCAAAGCCCACGTGGGAGTGGGGCGAGACTGGAGGTGCACACTAACAGCAGAAAGTAAGTGCAGCTTCTTTCTTGTACTCAGCATAGACTTGTGGATCCACTCCTGGGGTTTAGCTCCTGTTTATATTTAGGGGCTTGCTGCAGCACCTGATACACTGGCTGTCTTCTGCACCAGCTTTGAAAGAGAAGGTGGAACGGTATTTTCAGTATTAGCTGTGGAGATTCCCATTCAAACATTGACATTAACCAAAGGACAGTCGTCATACATGCTATGCACCTTTCTCTGTGTACAGGCCTGTGTTCCAGGCTAAAACACATCCATCTTGAAATTTTCATCACATTGAAGATTGGTTTTGCTTCTGTATCTCCATCTAGCAACACAGCAATGCATCAGAGTAAGGCCATACATATCCACAAAAATCTCTTCCTGTAAATAATGCAATATTTTTAATATTTTTAAAAACTTTGTCCTTAGTATTGAAAGGAAGGTAAATATCATCCCAGCTTTACACAAACCAAATGTGAAGCATGAAACTGTCAAAAGCCTTTTTTATTATAATGTGAAAACACTAAAAGAGGATTAGCATAATTAGCAATGGTAGCTAATTATTTTCTTTATCAAAATAGTCATGTTTACTTGCTGCAGAATACATAACAGCAGGCTGAAGCTGTGAAACTATAAATGGCATAGAAGAATTTCTTTACTGGAGTGTGCATTTGCAGCCAAAATGAAAGAATGCTCTCAGTGTGATGCAGAGAACTATTCTATAGCGAACCACTTCAAAAATGCATAGTCAGTACCACATAATGGAAACCAAGAGGTTTTTCCACCCAGGGGAAGATTTTGATTTTTTTTTTTTCCTTTGTAAGCACTGTAATCAGAATCCCCAGCGAGGCAAAAGCTCACTACAGACACCTGCAGTTACACAGGCAGAAATCGAACTGGGACGACTTCGGCAAGGAGCCCGAAGGGCTGCAGCTCTGCTTGTGGGAAATTCACTGGCAGCATCTCAGGGGAGGACGTGAACAGCACAGAAGGAGCGGGTTTGTTCAGGTAACGGGGATGCAGCAGCCAGGGTGCTTTGTTAAGAATTAAATGGCATTTTAGTGTAGTCAAACACTGCCTTTAACCCTGCCTGGCACCTTAAGGTGAAAGCCTGAATGAAGCAATTTTAATGTGCAGGGTCGGTGTAGGAAGGCTGCTTAGATGAAGCTAGAAGGAAATCCTGCTGTTTCGTGGGGACAACTCCACACAGAGCAGCAGTGGCCATCCCAGCGGGGACTCCTGCTGGAGTGCCTTTGCTGGGACCTAGAGAGCCTCAGTGCCAGGAGGGGCACTCCAGCAGTGACAGCCAACATGCCTTTGGTCAAGCTCACTGCAGCCACCAAGACCACTCTCTGAGAAGGACCAGAGCCAGAGTTTTGTGAATTCTGGACTATTGCATCTGCAGAAAGCAAGCAGTAGACATACACCGACCCAAAGAGGGAAGCCTTCTTCTTCCTGAGGAATGGAAGATGGACCTCAAGGCAACTGATCAAATACCCTGTAGGGAGTCATTGGTCTTATTTTTTAAATAATGTGCAAAAGATGTAAAAAAACTACCACCCCACAGTCACACACATGCTGTTGCTTAATTATTATTTAGCTTCATAAATAAATTCTATGCTCCTTTTCCATCAGTAAAGTCTTTTTTTAAGGCTTTTGTTTTTTTAAAGACTTTTCTAGGACAGCAGTTAACCATCATGACTAGAGAGGTATTACCTACAAAGAATGCTCCAGAAAGGTAAATTAGTTTTCTAGATCTCAGGTAGAAGTTTGAGCCAGTATCTTTCAAAGAAATTTCAGCAGGAGAATGCAGTTGCCAGGCATGGCACTTATTTTCTATTGATAAAAAAGACCTGGAAATTTAAATCACTGAGTATTATGTAATAAGGAATATCAAAATATTTAGGCATAAAAAATTGGGATTTTTTTCTCTGAGAATGCAAGTCACTGATGATGTACTTTTACTGAAACACCTTTTTTTTTTTGTTTTCATTCAAAATCACTTACACAGAAAACTTCATACAGTCTTATTAGAGGCATATAAAAATAAGAGAACATCATTCTAGAGAAAAAATAAATAAAAAAAACAAAAGGAGAAGAAAACAGAAAATCACCCTATAATATCACAGTAAAGAAATACGTTTGTCAGCTGCATGCTGCTAGCTAGCAAAACTCCAAGCAAAGGCTCTCAAGATGGAAGAAATTAGGCACTTCTCACTATGAAGTGTGACCGTAACTTTAATTTGTGCAGCCCAAATGATCAAGTGTAACCATTGTAGAGTATTTCCTGGTTTTAAGCGAACCCTAGCCATCATAGCTACACTGCAGTGGGTAGCACTTTTCCTTTCGTCATTCCTTTGTTATTTTTGCTGTATCAATGCCCCCAAATGTCTTTCTGATTAAGTTTACCTCCCTGTATGTGATTTCCCAAGTCCTGTTTTGGTATGACATTACAAATTATAATTAATGACAGTATCAGCCTTTTCTCATATGACTCTAGTCCCTATTCCAGAAACACTGTACACCAACAGCTAAATGCCTTCTGCTCAGTTTTCAGCTATTGAATGATTAATAATATAAGAAATTAAGGGCAAATTATCTTATTACAATCACATGAGTACACGTAGGAAAGCAATGCAGTAAGGAATGCAGTTAAGCTTATCAGGAGAGGCTTTCTTGGACAAATATATATATACAACCGAATCAGTAACAGTTACTGAAAATTTATCAGTAGCCTCTGAAAATGTATTTATTTTTTGCAAAGATTTCATATGCTGCAAAGAAAATATCTACTAATTATGAGCTCTATTTAATAAAAATCCTTCTGCCCCCTGATAGCATACATCTTGGCTACCATTACAGAAGTATGCAGGACTTAAGGACCAAAGCCATGCAACACTTCCATTCCTACTTTTGATAAATTCCTTAAATTCTCAGACATAAGAAAAATCATAGCAGTTAGGATATAAAACAGCCTATCCCTGTTCCTGAGAAACATGTATTGTTAAGGGTTCTTTCTTTTTATCTATTTGTCCTGCAGAGACATTTTAATGCAGCTGTGGAACTTTCCACTTAAGAAAATTGCCAGAGTCCTGCAGCTGGAACATGTATGACAACTGAGGGGTTACTAGAGGGGTTCGCAGGAGATGACTGCAAAGTCAGGGGAAGGCTTTAGGGAGTTGATAGATTTCTATCTTCAGCATATCAGAGATCTCCTCTTGGGGGGTTTCATGCTGAAAAACTGCCTGACTTTCTTCATTGAACATCTCCTCCTGACCTCACACAAAACCCAGAGCACACAGTTCATTACTTTGACACAGCAAACCCACTTGTCCTCATTCTTATTTTCCATCCTTAGGGTGATCAAAGAGACATGCTTGTAGGCAAAGGCTGAACAAAACCTTGAAGCAGAAATACTTGACACAAAGTTGAGCCCTTGTAGTTTCACGGAGGCTGCTGACACTGCTAGTAGTGGCGACATTAGCATTAGGACTTACAGAAATGTTGAGTTTAAGCACCAGCTTTCTCTCTGCATGTTTTCTTTGCTACAAGAAGATATATAGTTTGTGTTTCATAGATATCTCAACATATTTTATGTGTAATGCTGAAAAATGTATTCAGATATTTTTAGCATTGCATTGCTGGCTTTCCTTCTGGAGGAGGGATAACACACAAGATTTAACAACCAATATGCAGGAGACCCAGGGACAGCAGTAATTCTTGGGGTTCAGCTGACATTTGTGAACCTCTTGAGCTCAGCTACTCTCATGGTTTATGACATGTGCAGAACCACTTGAGGGAATTAATAACCCACTACCTGTCTGGAATGAGAAATCTCCTTTCTTCAATCTAAATATACCATCTGCCCATCTCTCCTTTCGACCCCTTCCAACCCTTTTCCTTCTGTGTGATTGGTGGGGTAGATGAGGGTTTCTTTCACTTTTAATCAGGAGAAGAGAAATCATGGGGCACTTGAAAATTAATCCTAATAATCTAATTATGGGCTCTTGAGTTCTGTTTTAGAATGAAATTCAAAATTCAGAATTATTGACTGGCATAAGATAGATATAAAATGCTCAACTTCATGTAGAGACCTAGTTGACATGCCCATAGAAATGACTGTATCTTGTAAAAATGGATGCAGAATCTGACCAACTCTGTTGGAAGAGCAGCCACTTTCTTAGAGCACTAATTAACCCTTCCAGCTTTGTTTGAAGTGTTTCATACAGTGGCAGACCTGCACCTGGGCTGACTCCATGAGCAGCCAGCTAGGAAGTTGGCATCTGGATCCATTCCCATGAGATGCACATCGCACTGACACCTGGGACCTCAGGGCCTGTTTTTCTAAGGAGCTCAAGCAGCCAGTTTAGCAACATCTCTAACACATATTTACTACTAAACATTTCCATATGCACATGAGCATCACCAAACAGAAACAAGTATATCTTAGATCTGACCAGACATATCCTGGATGATTAAATAAGCAGAAATCACAAACAACTATCTCAGACCAATATTATTGTCATCACAATACTAAAAATCTTTATGAGGGCTATGACAATAATGATATCATTTTGACAAACCCCAGTTCAGGACAAAGAAAATGGTTTGGAATAAATTTAAAAATCTGTATCCCCATGTACTTTGGATAAGACATTCCAGATTTATTCCTTACATAGGAATTGAGGCAGCACCACATAGCTGCCAAGACAAGTGTACTAGTGGGCCCAGGGAACTTATTATTTACTTTAAATGAGAAAGAACTCTCTTCTGAAACCGTTGCTAGACAATGTGGCATAAAAGCTTGTACATGGCAGTCTAGCCCTACTGTGACCCTTCTAACTCCCTGTTTTGTAGGAAATCTTCCCTTGATCATGCTCTGATCTTCCTAGAAAGCACAGTCTACAGTGCCTTCTGATTATTGCTCTTCCCTTCCCTAGAGAAGGCATCAAGGAACCCTGCAGTAAGAACGGTCCTGCTTGTACCCCACTCAGCACAAGGCTTCAAACAGGTCCAAAACACTTCAGTTAGGAAGGGAAAGTAAGAAAAGCCTGAAATCTATCTAATTATGGGACGAACTCTTGTGGGTTCTCCTCAAACAAAGCAGCTCCTCACTTAAATAAGAGAAAGAATGGGTTTTTGAAAAAAGTTGGCCAAAAACTGCAAAAGGGGGACTACTTTTTTTGACCAGCTTGTATCTGATTGCTGGCAACCCTATTGAAAATTACATTGCATGTTGCCCCCTCTTCACTTAAATACACGTTTCAAATATCTCCAAGGGAAGTGAATCAGTCAAATATTTGCAATGATCAGCTGAAGTAGTAGCAAGGCATATGCCCTAACAATACTGTGGGAAGCAAGGTGTAAGGTAACAGAGAATGACCCAAGGGCCACCACCGGAGTTTCTTGATGCTAAATGCATAGGTCATCAATGAAGAATCCATTTTCTTATCTCCTTGGGAAGTCAGCACCATCATTCCCACTTTTGGGAAGAGACACATGACAAGCACAATTTCCATAAGGGGAGAGGGGAAAGGCAAAACAGCAGGTTTTACCATATGGGTAGCTGAATGCAGTATTGGGTATGACCAGTCCATATCCAAAGTGAGAGCGGATCTATGCCTGGCACATGATATCAAACTCATGTCCTCTTAAAAAGTGCAGCTAACGTAGTCCAAATCCCTAACAGGTGTGCTCAGGTATTAAGGCATTCTGGACATTTCCAGTAATAATGCTCATCATATGACTGAATTCAAAACAGCAAGAATCACTAATGCTTATCCCAGCTCCTGAACTGTCTATTTTTCTTTTACAATTGTTTGCTAAAGCTGGTGCTCAGCTCTAGACACTGAAACCAATGAATCAAATATAATGAGTCTGACATGTCACCTAGGAAAACACTGGGAAGCTTTAGCAAAAACACCCTTGGTTCCATGCCATTGCTTCCCTGAGATTCAGAGTTCAAATGTTATTGTTTTGTTGCTAGAGACTTTTCACAGATGAATAGCCCCATTGCTTCCAATAAAAGCCTTTCTTCATACCTTTCTCATCTCCGCGGCACTTTCTGACACAGAAGATACTTCAAGGGTATGTTAAGAGCTAGCAAAAGCTAGCTGTTTTGGAAGCAGGCTTAGATCTGTATACAATATGTCTGGGTGTAAGTATGTGACCAACTTTGTATTAAATATATGTAAATAAGTTAAAAATGAACAAAGCAAAAAAGTGTGAGCAACCATAATACACCTGAAAGTCTGCTGTGCAGATTCTGCCATGTCAAAATGCAGCTTTTCTCTTCCCAGTGGAGGTGGCTCATTCGGTCCTTGGAGGATCCTGCCCCTCCAGGCTCCTGGGTCACACGCCTCCTTTGGACACAATCTGTTTGACCAGTCCAGCTACATGGCCCTTAGGGGCATTGTCAAACACAATAACTTGAGGCAGAGAAACCTGCTGAAAGTTTTAAAACGAATCAGCTCAAAACCAAAAATCAGCCAAGGCCAGAATCACGGAGCTTAGAGGTGTGTTAGACCAAACCGTTGACTATTACATTTCACTGCCTTGGCTGTCATGGGGGATCTAATCACCTTCTGTTAAGATATTGGACTTGGATGTAATGCATCAAAGGTATTTCATGTCTCTGCTCTAGGCTAGGTAGAAATCCCAATTATTTTTTTCCTTTCAGCTTTAGATTCATTGGAACTCCTAACTCAAAAAAGAAAATAAATGGTGCAAATTATTCTTAGGTTGTTGCATCCTCTTTGGAAGTGAAGGATCCAATTTTTTTTTGCATTTCACTTTGAAACTGAAAACGTTGTCATTTTCACCAGAAAAACGTTTTAAATATTTTCTGTATTTTAACAAATTAATTATCCATCTGAGTATATTCTGCCATAACTATATTTATAATACCAAGCAAGGCACATTTGCCATAAATGTCATCAAAGAAATATGCTAATAACATCCCCTCCCCATTGTGTGAATCAATTATCTGCCCTGTGCTGACATGAAAGATGGTTTGGCTGCTTAGCCATTATCCCAGGACTCATGGAGAATGGTGCAGTCATCTCCTCTAACATGTACCTCCCATACTATCTTCAGCAAAACATCTCAAAGCCCATCTTTTGCTTATATAGCCATACATATTTCAGTTAGTGTTTGAATAGTACAAAGTACTGGTATAAATACATATTTTCCTACCTTGTCCTTCCCTAGGTTCTTTAGCTTTCCTACATATGCTTTTCCTACAAATGCTTTTCCAGCATTTTTCTTTGAGCAAAGTACCACATTTGATATTTTCCTCATTTCACTTTGGAACTAAAGGGCAGACACTCAGCCAGACTCTGTTCTTGAGTTATTTCTTTCCACAGAAAAATAAATCAAATTTTTTTATCAACTGATCACACAGGCTATACAGTTTCCTGGATTTCATTAGTAACAGAGAAGCCAGCAAGACTGGACAGGGATTGGAAATGTTAAATGGACACAGTGCCTCTGTCGCCCTGCTCCACTGCTGCCCTCTGGAATCAGTTCTCCAGATGTGTGCTTCTAAAAGCTCTCTTGAAAGAGAATTTTGGCAGAGTACAAGATCATGAGTTGCAACCTAGTTTTTATTTCTCACCATCTCACTAACTGTCCTTCAATCGCTAAATTTATTTTCATCCTAAAATGCTTTAAGTATGGATAAAGCAAGAGTACATTGCTGTTATTACCTAGATTATTAGATACCTCCTATAAGTCACAGCCATTTTTAACCAGGGTAAAAACACAAGCAAATCTGATCAAAAAACCTCAGCTACTTGTAAAATGCCATTTGATTGGTTTATGAAGGAGTTATTTAATAAATTGCTGCCTACAGTGATGCAGCCTTAAACTCTTTCCACGACTTTTCTCCCAGCCACGTTTCTGTATTTATTGTTTATGCTTTTTTTTTTTTTTTAATTTCATTTTTCTGGAAGAGAGGGAACAACTACAGATGTAGGCCTAAACGGATGGATGCTGAGTAACTGGAAGCAGAACTATCACCATGCCACAGATTCAGCAGCCCCTGCTTCTGCCTTTGGAGGACAGAAGTGATTTCTCTGCAGAAGCAACCGTGGTGTTGAACTCCCTCCAAGACTGTGTTCTGCTGTGAGACATGGGAAGAGATACTGAGAAGAATTACACTGTGGCCAAGAAAATCATTACTTTCATTATCACTGGATTAAAGCGCCTTGCTAATAATAGAAGCAATTACAAGTATGTTGCTTTCGCAAGCTTGCTAAAGAGCTCTTTATTCTTGTTAGCATGTAGGACCATACAACAGTCACATTCAATTTGCTACCAATTTCAGAATAAAATAATAGTTAGTTTGGTTATATTTAACTAATTAAGATTTATTCCAGAAGCTAAAGCCTAGCATATGGCATATGTTACTCAATATTTAGTACGCATAATTATTAGGTTCTTCTGTAGCCCCGTACAGCATCCCAGAAAAGAGAGAGTAAACAGAAAAGTATTAATAGCTACTTTACACACATGAATACCTGTGGTTAGGTAATTAATTAGCAACAATTACAGTAAATAACTGAATATCTAGAATATGGTCATGGATATGGCAGATGTCTTACCCCTTCTAAGCTGTTCTGCACTAAAACAACCCACTCATGATCCTGGCTGCTGACTTTCTCCCAGCTTGCAGCCTGAGGGTAGGGCAGATCTCAGCCTGACAGGCTTGTGCCCCTCATGCCGCGCAAGGGTGCCCTAACAGCCGGGCTGTAAGCATAGCTCTTGTCGGGTGGCTATTCAGTCATGCAACAATGAGCAGTTCCAGCTGGAGGACCCATGCCAGAATATCAGCCCTCCATTCACAGAATGTCCTGTGAATGAGGAGATTTGGGTTCAGTGCATGGTTTAACTGCAGTAGACAGTATCTGAACCTCGACCTTACTCCTTCCTTGCCAGTTCCCTGACCTCAGCGCTGCTCTGCACCGCACGTGGGTAGAGGTTGTAAGGAAGTGTTCTGGTTTTCAAGGTATTTTATCCAGTGTCTTTTTTTTTTTTTCCCAAAGCCCTTTTTTTCTAAATTGATACATTCCTCCAAAAAGCACGTTTTTTTAATCAACGGCCACCTTGAAACCGCGACTTTTTTTACAGAAAGCTTCCCAAGAAGCTCGCAGTGAATAAGCAAGAGGAGCATGTGTTATAGACCAGCAGCACAAACCAAGCTTCTATGCAAATATCCATTTAAAGTGACCATGTATTCCGTTTAGAGGAGGTTTACCTATAGATCACTCTTTTTTTCTGACATGAAATGCCTCTTCATGGCTTTGACTGCCATGAAGAAAGATGAAGACCATCTGATACCAGGTATAGTACTGGGTAGAACACGTTTTTTCAAGCCACAGTTTGGGAGGGAAGAACATTTTTAGCAGCTCTAATGAAAGCAAAACAAAGCTAATGCACCCTACTCATCTAATTCCCACACCTAATGCCTGTACGGTCAGCAAACACAAACACAATTAATTTCACATCGAGGATCTGTAAGGCAGAGTCATTTTCCAGCAGGAAAAAGTCATCACCAGGGAACATCCCTGCAAGAAAGACATATGCCTCACAGCTGTGGCTGGAACAGCTCCACAGACCATGCAGGAGCCTAAGCCGTGTGACACAGGCTGGGAATCACAATGGTGGTTTCTCCAGTGAGGTGTTTTTCTTTTCATGTGCTATTAGATCTAAGTCATTGCTTTTCCTACATCCTGGTCTCCACTATACCAGGTCAATGTGTGTGTCTTAGTAAGGCTATTGAGTGAAATCTTTCTTTTTTTTTTTTTTTTTTAGGTATAAGTTCTGGTGTACATGCAACTACGTATAAGCATTAACTCCACTTACCCCATCTGGACCCACATCAGCACTTTTACATTTGATACCAATCTCACTGTCAATATTACCTGTATCAGCCTGAACTTCAGCCACATAGATCCTTTATCTAAAGTACCCCTATTCTGCACATCTAAAAGGCAGCCCCCAATACATATTGATTTTGCAGCTGATGTTATCTCAAAAAAACACCTGTACAGAGCATCAGAAGTACATTTTCAAGTCTCATTACACATTCAGTCAACAGCAATTCAGCCTTTTATATGCTGATTTATCCATTTCAACATTAATTCTTCATCGCTATTGATGGTACACCGTTAATTGATGAGCCCTGACCCACTCTCTCTGAAAAGAGCAACACTATTGTCTTTGACTTCAACAGGAAGCAGAACTGGGCTTGTTATTAGTAAACAATTTTACTTGGTCTTTCTGCTTGGTTAGTCATGAGTTCCTTGTAGAGGTAGCCTCATTTATGGTCACTTTCAAAGCTTTATTATTTTTTAATGATGAACCATAATATCTCTTTACGCAGACTGAACTGGAGCAGACAGCCAGCTTCCTTTGATAGCTAGTGAATTCTAAAATGACACCTGAGCTCCTCGCTCAGTGCTGTAGGAATGCGTTATGCACATCTAGCAATACCATCTATATTCATTAGTTCCTACAAACAGCCTTGCAAATACTGATGCTAAGCTCAAAATGTAGTATTTTTTATCTGATCAAATTGTGCAAAATAAAATCCCCAACCAACCAACCAACCAAAAAAAAAAAAAAAAAAAACCCTGAATAACGCCATCTGTATTTGAACATAATGTTTACAGCTAAAAGGTTTTGAAGTAACAGACATTTGGTATTTTGAGAAAACTAATTGATATATTATGCAGATTAGATTCTCAATTGTTACACTAAAACAAGAAAATGCCATATGCATTCACACAACCTTGCTCAGATAGAGGGGCCTTTACGATACCTATTATATTCATTGCTGTAAAAAGTGTTTGAGACCAATACTCAAATTCAGTTCACTCGTTTAAAAAAAAAAAAAAAGCTAAAAAAAAACCTAAAAAACAAGATGAGTTCAGAAGAATGTATAGTGCGCTACAATGATCTAACATGTGAAAAATACATATTTTAATGGGAAGAGCCAAAGACACCACTTCCCGAGAACTCAGACATGAAAACTCTTCTGAATCCAGTACAGTTCCTTTATGGCAAGCAGCTTATTATTCCATTCACCACATGTTTTGATCTGAATTATTTGGAGGAATCCAAAATAAAGTGAAGAAGCACAGATGCAAGATAAAAAAAAGGGACTCACTAATTCTTCAGCCTACAAAGCAAAAATCTCAGCTTCTTTCACCGAGAGCAAAACCACCTCAAAGATAAGATAACTTGCAGGGGAAGCTCAGTTTTACACACGGGTCATACAGAGGAGCATTAGTGCTGTTCCAGTCAACGGCAGCCTGCCTGTAGGTGGAGCGGGGAAGAGACCTGCTGACCTTCTGGGAAAGGAATCCCCAGTTTCTAGGTAAAGACACGCCAGCACCCTGGATAACAAGTATCTTGGTATGATTACTGATGGGATTAGAGAACAATCCCAACAACTCCCCACATTGTACCTTGGCAGTGCCAGAGTATTATCGGTTTTTCTATAACACATTTACCCATCCAAGGTGGAAACCAAACAGTAAATCATAGCATCGCTAACAGTAAGATAATTAGGTGTCTTATATGCCCACAATTAAGCAAAATCTCCATCTGCACAAAAAAAATCTTTCCTCTTCTAGCTGTGATGAACTGTTAACATTAGAAAGATTCTCAATGCATCCTCCAGGAAGTTCTGCTATTACTTGTACCAATAACTTTAGCACTATTGACACCACCTGGATTCCTCATACTAGCAGAGGGGGGCGGCATGAAATGTATGTACATGGAGGAAGAGCCCATAGAGCCAGAGGGAGTCCGTTCTGTGGATATTCAAGCTGGGACAGATGCCAAGAGACAGCAATGTCGCTGATGAAGACCATGGTAGCTACCCCGCTGGCACTGCTCCTACTGCAGTCTGTCCTGGCAGTGCCATAACTGGGCAGAGGTTGCAGCCACTTTGTACTTCCGCCTGCCTTTATTTGCTAGTGCAAGATTCTCACTGACAGAAGTCCTAAATTAAATCAAAGACAATATGAGTTTTCGAAGCAAAGAAGCATGATGACTAATTAAACCATTCTACCTCTCTTAGTCATTCATTTTAATAATCAATGCCCTTATCTTTAACACATAGAAACCATTAACAGCTTTGTTCATTTGTTGTCATTATGTGCTGGAACCAGAATTCATTGCTTGCCAAAACCAGAAAAAGATGTTACTGATTTTAATGGGTGCCAAATCATGAGTCACTTACAAAGATAAATGATTATAGAGAATAAAGCACTTACACAGCCGCCTCTCTGGCATCATAATGCATTTGAGATTAGTATAGAACATATCAGGATGTTCCCTATCCTGTGTCTTTGGTCCATGATGTTGAGAATTTGAAAACTTTGACTCCTCTTGAAAAAAAATCACTTGTAGCAGCTGCAGGGTACAATCACCTAACAGCTCAAAAGCCTCACTCACAATGCTCAGGAATGTCAGAATTTGGTTTATGCAAATGATTATTCATGTCAGACTCAAATTCACCAGATGACATAACTGGTCATGACTCTGTTTTAGCGATAATACATTTCTTTCGTGTATAAGTATAATGCTGTAAGTCATATATATCACCCTGTCCACTTGAGTAAACACATTGACTTTTGTGCAGTTAAATTCTTGAGCACAGCCTTGTAGTAATGTTGTGCTGGGCTGCTGGCTTTTCTTGTTGGCTTTTTTTTTTTTTTTTTAAGTAGAACAATATTTTAAAGTGATTTGTTTCTTAGTTACAGGATGCAGCCAATGATAATGCTGTAAATATTGTAACATGTATAGGACGCTAACTCAGGAAGATTCAGTCGGCTATATAGAGAAGGCATACTTTATTACTGTCTTTGCTGAGAATGTTGTGCCCAGACTCTGAAGCATATTTCCAGGTTTGCTGTATGTGAGTTAATGTATGCAGTCAGATTCCCCCAGTGAGATTTATGTAGGAAGGCATCTAATATTTGACCTGTGTTTGGACAATTCTAAAGAAGTACCACGTGTGCATTCACAACTGTCAACATATTAATATTTTACATACATTGATGGTCCAAATATAACATCATGGTTCACATCTTTCCCTGGTAGGAACTAGTTTATCGTCCTGCTGACACTGGCTTCTGCATTGTGCAGCTGAGTAAATCATTTATAGCACAGAAGTTCTTTAAGGAAAACAGATTTTTTCTGTTTGCACATTGTATGCAAAGATGTGGCAATTTTCTCTAAAATAACTGCTATGGAGGATTATCCCCACACATGATTTGAAGGAAAATTAAGTTACATATTCAACGTATTCATGTTGGAAATAAGTTACATAATACAAAATAAGTTGCCATTCTGCAAATAGTGTCCACAGGGTTGTGGACTTTGCATTAATAATTCTTGAGGTCAAGGCTCCATAAATCAGTTTGCATGTGGTTTGCTAAAAAAAAAAAAAGATTAAAGCTGCTCTGATTGGACACTCCAGCTCACAGAGCATTGTTCTGTTACCTCGCTTCATGAGGATAAGCCTGAATCAAGTGGCTCCAAAAATGGAGCTGACAGATGAGCAGGAAAAAGATGATGGAGTTTTAAACTTGGTGAAAGCGGAAAGTTGAATTTGGGTTATAAAGGAGAGAAAGATGGGCTAACAGGAAATGCAGAGTAAGACAAAAAAAGAAGTGGAAAAATATATTGTTAGCTATTTGTTTGGTCTGTTTTATGAGCTTGGACACTAATTCTCTTTAACTATGGTTACAAAAGCAACTAGGAAACTAATAGACCCCAACATTTTCTACATATTTACTCACCACACTATTTAAAATATTCACCCTATTAAATTTTTTTGTTTAAAGGACTTCTTTCCAGGCAAATTTATTAGTGATTAAAAGATACAATATTTTGTGAGGTTTTAGATTTGATTTCTAAATGTCCTTCTAAACAAGAAAAAGAAATATTTAATTATAAAAATTGGATCTCCTGCAGCCCTTTCACTTAGAATAAGGTTGCAGGAAAAAGGGCTGTTGCATAGGAAAGAGTCTGAAACAAGTTCATTTCATTTTCACTTTTCCTTATTAATAGTATTCATTCACATATCTGGAAGTAATTACAGACAAAGAGGAGGAATCAATGAATTTAAATAATAACTATTAACTTTTTCACTAGGTACATTAATTTTATGACAAGTCATTTGCCTATGATAATTAGTTTGGTGATACTGATGTACTTTCTTAATAAATCATAGAAAATAAATGGACTTGAAAGTTACATTATTTCAAATTAGAAATAAGGTTTTATGTGTAAATGGTGAAAAATGGTGATTCTGCCAGATCCATGGGAATGAGGATAGTATAAAACACTAATAGGGAGAATCTGATACAGTTCTTTGAGGGTCTCAGTGTGACGTTAATGTTTTGGAGAAAACAGAAGAGTATTCATATGGCCTTGTTCGATGGCACCATCCCCTTCAAGCTCCTGCCATCAAGGTTTTCCAGAGCCAAAGAGCATTTTAAAGCCAACATGGAGAGCGCAGCCTGGCTGGCCCCTGCCCACGCAGGGAACGGTGCGGAGCTGCCTGTGCGGGTACCACTTCCAGCACCCCGAGCCCAGCTCCCCCGGTGCACAGTCCCAGCGCGAGGACTCTGCCAGCAGCCCCCTGGCCCCTCTGCGGCACCGGCTGCCCTGACAGCCCCAGCGGTGGGGGAGAGGGAGCCCCCACTGCCCCTGGTGGGAAAGGGACAATTTGCAAAGTGGCAACTGCACGGCCAGTGGAGGCAGGGAGCTGCTCTCAGATAAGGGATTGAAATATAGGCAGAGAAGAAAGCCTCTGTCCTGGGAGAGTACTAAATAATTTCTGGCTTCACCCCTCTGCAGACATCCAACTTCAGTTACAAAGGGAAGCACGTCCTGCCGGTGTGGAGCCTGGGGTCACCGGCTGCACCGTCCCGAAGTCCCACATAGCTGACAAGAGCCCTGCTCTCTCAGGGTCCGTTAACACACGTCGTGTCCTCGCTGCACCATGCAGCCCCTCTCCCAGCCACGTGCAAACAGCGCCCGCTCCTTTTCCCTAGGATTAATTAAACCCGATCCAAGCCCACGACAGTCAGTGTTTATATTTGTAGCAGCTGTAATAAATATTGAATCAGCACCCGTGCTCCAAGCACATGGTACGTCTCCTTTTCTCCCCAGGAGGGGTAAGTGCCGACACACACGGGGGCTCTGCTCCCTCTGGACCCGGCACAGTGGGGCTGGAGAGGGGAACCTGCAGAAGGGAAAGCCGCTTGCTTTCGGCACTGCCCCATCAGGCAGCCCACGAAGTCACTGCCAGAGGCTGGAGGAGGGATGTCAACTGAAGATAAAAGTAGTCAGAAAACAAAATAATGCAGGTAGGAGAAAGCTGGGAGAAGTAGAAAGTTATTGTGCCCCTATTTCACAAAAAGGAAAGTTTTAAAACAATTGTTGAGAGAATAGCTGGGATTTTGGGGGGATAGAATGTGCTTGAATCAGAACTTCCTCATCTGACAAGAGTTTGGCGGGCATTTTTTTTTCTGTTTTATTTTTTCCGAGTTTATTTTTGTCTTGTCTCCACATGAGCTATTTATAAATTATACAGTTCACATGCCCTAAGGAAAGCTTATGGGCTAGAAGTGTCTTTGCTGAATTTTGCATTGCTTTTGCATTTAATTTTTTTGCCTACACGAGATCCATGAATAAAAATAAGAAAAATGAAAACAGGCATTTAGGGAATGTGAACAATCCTATTTACTCAGCTTAATTTGCTGAAGTCCAGTTATCAGCACATCATATAAATAGTTAAAGGCAGTATATCAAGTCTCTCACTGGTTTACAAGCAACTTTGAGGGTTGGTTGTTACTTCAGACTCAGGTTTCATTTGATATATTCCCATATTTAAATTTACAGACGAGTAAAAACATGAGTGGGGTTCAGCTGTGCTGGTACTGTGTGTGGTCCATGACACACATACAGTTAAGTTTAACTCTAATAAATGGCCACAAAAAAGAATTTTAATCTTGTGCTTGCAGATGTGACGCTGCCTGTCGCTACGGACAGCTCCCAAACACCTGACAAAGCTGTGGGTCTGGGGCAACAAAAAGAACCGCCCAGTAACTACGTCCTGCCTGGCCAATCAGGCCAGCCACACAACTATAAAAATGTTTTTTTAAATCAAATTCAGTGAGCAGTCAGACAAAAGGCTTCACCTGGTGCCTTTGGCAGCTGCAAGCAAGCACGGGGGAATGTGACTCCCAGAATTTCTGCTCGAGCAACTGGAGGGGAGCTTCCATGAGAACAACTTGACAGCTTTCTTGAGACAGGATAGAGACACCTCAAGTTTTCTAAGGTGCACTAGGCAAGGTTTGACTAAAGGGGAAAAGCTAGGTCTGTTTGGGTACTTTTCCCTTTTATTGATTAAAAGTTCACTAGAATATGACTAGCTGATGCAGCTCAAATCTTAACACTGAATAGTTGTTGTGGCCTGTTTGTAATCAATCCCTGGGAAAGGGAGGGAAAAGGAATATTAAAAATGTGCAAGGAAAAAAATAGATTAAAAAATAAAACACAGGAAATTCTCCATTTGGCAAAATCTCCACATATAGCAAAGGAAGCTGTATTTACAAACTGCATGTTCATATAAAGTTATTCACTCGGTGCCACTTTATAAAATAATAAATGGTTATTACATTTAAAAAGTCTCCAATTATATAGATATCAAAATGCAGGTTCCATGCCAAGCTTCTTTAAACCAGGCATCCATAAATAGGTGCTACACAACACGATGGTTTGAATCGCTAACCAGGGTTTACAAGGAGATGAGAAATAACTTGTGCAAGGTACTGGGTCTGGGGCATGCCATTATATTCCCTCCCATCACAGGACATCAAAGCTCATGAATTAATGTGCCATTCAGCTGCCAAAGACCTACACACTGAATTCCAGTGCCCAAATCCCCCCTTAACTGAAACAAAAGGGAGAAATTCCCCACTTACTTCAGTGGGTCAGGAGTTTATCCAGTACTCTGGTAGGTGTCAGAAGAGAAATGGAGCAAGTACACTTTAATACGCCTCGTTCCCTTGGTTCATTCTTTTCTGCTTGAATATGAGCATTGGTATCTTCACTTAAAATTAAGAAGACACTTTTTGCATCCACAGATGGAAATATATGGAGGAGCAAATATATCAAACACTTTACACAAGGGAAAAGCCTGTCTAGACGAACAAGCCTGGGCTGGTCCACTGATGAAAACACTGGAGAAGTAATAACACACGGGCTACATTGTTCATGCTCTTTCCATTTACCTAGGAAAACATCATCCCTAGAAAGCAAGCTGTAGGGCCTTAGTTTCAGATGGCAAAATAGGATTACAAAAATGTAATTTTCACCTCTAATGTGCTATCTGGCTTTTCATAGAGACACCCAAGTATCCCTAGTCTGACTGTGTTGGTACATCCACATGTCACAGCTCAGTGCCATGCACAGACACTTGCTTGGAACAAAGAACAATATTGTCACATTAGTGCAGCATTCAATCCTGCCTAATAAACCACGTCACAAGTCCTTTCTGCAGCTTTGCTGTTTCTGGTTCTGGATGGATCATACAGGGATGGTTCGGGTATCTGCAAATGGCTGCTTTGCTCCATTTAGATGTACCACAGCTGTCCCCAAACCAAAACTAGCAGCAGGTAATAAATAATAAGCACATGATATAAAACAAAACTACACTGCGCCAGCAACCACCCTCACTTGAACTATTTTTTCAGAACTTCCCCTGACCCACAAGCAAAATTGGTGTAGCAAAACATTGTCCATGTGACACAGAGTAGAGGCCACTGCTTGCACAACACACACAAAAAGAACCCGTTTTCACCAAACATCCAAGTGGACAGACAAGACACTCCTTTGTAGTACAGGGTGTCCTGCATCAAGGGTAAGATCTGATTCCTTTGCAGACGATGCAGAATTCAGCATGGCAGCGGATTTCATGCTCCTGCCATGGGGGAGAAATGGAAGGGGGAAGATTCCTTTTTACCAAGCCTTATTAAAATGGAAGAAAGTTAATAGAGAAGGTGAAAGCAAGCCATGGGAGGCAATGCATTAGGGAAAGGGAGCATTAGGCATGGTAGATGATTTTCATAGCTTCCCATTTTTTTGGAGTGCAACAGGCTGGGATAGAAAGCATATCTCAGAGAAATGCAGAAAGAGGCATATGGGAAAAGAATAAGCACAGAGGCAAAGATTTTGCAATAGCAGATTTTTTAAGGAAAAAAAAAAAAATAAAGCAATGGGATTTGGAATACCTCCTTGATACCATTCACCTAAGTAGCACCAGACCTTTCAAAACTCACTTACAAAATGAGTAAATAAAGTCTCTCCTAGAAGTAATATGACCTAGTCTAATAGGGGAAAATGAGACAGAGCTAACTTGGATGATAGAAATTCTGAGTGGAAAGAAATGTGGGGAAAAAAAGTATTTTCATTTAAAAATGAGGTAAGCTATTTTTATTTTTTTTTCTGCAACAGAAAGTGAGATGGAATATTGAGCTATGTTCAGCAGAAAGAGTATTAGAGAAAAGTCTAAAAAAAACAAACAAGATAAAAAGCTTTGGAATTTTTGTTCTCACCATGGCAGCCAAGTCCTTTGTAACATCTTCCTTGCCTGTTGCCTTACATGCAGCACAGAAAGGGAATTGAAAATTGCTCCAACACTAGCATACATCACGAGGACAGGTGTCAGTCAGGGAGAAAATACCAGGCATCCAAATGAAAGGCTGGCAAGAGCTCTAATTTGCAGAAGACGCTGCTGAAGGTGCACAAGGAAACATGAAAATCAACATATTGATTTGTTGACCGGGGCATCAATTTTTACAGATCACAGCACAGTATCCAGTGTAGCACAAAGAACAATAAAACAAGAAGTGCAAGTGAAAAACATGATGTACTGGGAAGCTTACAAGTAATGGTTGCATTGCATTTTGGTTGAGTCTGGAAATGATTTGTAAAGTCACATCTGGCTTAGGAAATTCAAACTGAAATGAGCAAGTTCTTTTGTTTTGTTTTGTTTTGTTTTTCCTTTTTAATGCTAGTGCTGAATTTAGACTAGACAATTATAAGCTTTTCTGCTATGGAGAAGCTTAGAACTGTATCATTTTTTAAAACAACAGATAACTGAGGTTCTGAATCTAAAGCAAATACTGGATTCAAAATACAAATGATGAGAACAATATATTTTATAATAAACTATGCAAACTGGATGTGGAGTAAGCAATGTATTTTGTTTTCACAGCACTAGGATTAAACATTAGCATTTGACAGGAACAGAAAATGCAATGTGAGGGCAACATTACAGTTAATCCACTTCTTGAACGAAGCTCTCTGCAGTACATTTATTTCATGCATTGCTGGGGGTAGCGGAGTTATTTACTTTGGGGGGGGTGGCATTTTTTTTAACAGGATTTATGATAATGTCTAAAAAGGTCTAAAGATGAATAAGGTTAGGGCTCCCTCCCCATGGTGTTAGGTATCTCAGGATGGGATCCAAAATTGCCAGCTCTATAAGACACCATCACCCAACATCAGCAGTTGGCTTCATGTGTCCTTCCTGTGCTAGACCCCAGATAGTGGAGACACTTATGGCCCCAGAGGAAGCAGGTCAGATCACATTGCATCTATAGTGTCCAAGCCTCAGAAACCTTTGGAGGAACCGATTGCACATGGATTGTGTGTGAGAGCGGCACTCCCAAAAGTCCTTGCATCTAGACAGTATAGCTCCTCCACTGGCCCCATTCCTAAGTCTTCCTGAAAGTGTAAGGGCTGTGTGGATACTCTTGGAGGAAGAAAAAGTCCAACCTGTCATGGCTTGCATCCATGCAAGACTAAACCCTCTATGCCTTTGTTTCTGCTAAAAAGGAATACCTTGATTTGGTGTGAAAGGTGCCCCAGTACGAATCACTATGTAGGCACCAGGGAGAAAGTGGGAGCACGAACCACAGACTAAACCAGAAAGCAAAACAACTTCACAGTGCAGCTGACCCTTGAGTTGACAGCTTCCTCCAAGATGGCTAAGAGGAATTTGATCAGACGAACTCAGATTTTGGTCTGATCCAAAATAAAGCTATAGATGTGCTCGATTACAAACCACAATGTTGTCCATTTCTCTAAGTACCTTAATGCTGTAGTCAATACAATTCTAGATGTTTAACAGTTGCCCTGTACCTAACGGCATAGGACGGTTTCAATTTCAACTGTTTTGAGCACATTGCTTCCACCTAGCCCCATAGCATGACAAAGACAAAGAGGAAAACAGATACTCAGACAACTAGACTGACTTGACTAAGCCAAAAATAACAGAGCTGGAGAAAGAAGTCTCTTGATGCTTAGATGTAAGGTCCAGTCGGCTGTATTTTCTCCTGCTCAAAAGATGTTGCTTTTGTTTTAAAGAATTTCAATTAATGACTTCTGTCAGCCTGAAAGAAATGCATCTGAGAGCACCTACTGTTGGCACATAAATAATGGCGATTGTGCTCAAATGCAGCTTACTGCAGACTAATTCACTATTCTGCTAGCAGTTCTGTATTTAGTTTATCATTGCTGCTGGTTTTTACTGCAGACAATATACTACTGCCTGGATGCTGGATGTTATTTAATTGACACTGAAAAGGTGGCATGTCAGGGGAATAAAATTAAAAGAAAAAACAAAATCTTTCCCTTTTGAGAGCTCAGCAATAAAGACTTTATGGAAGAAAAGTGAAAAGTGAATTATTTTTTAGTGCTGATGAAAGATGCCAACCCAAGAGACCCAAAAACTGAACTCCTCAATTATCTGTGGTCAAGATAGTCTGCAGTCTGGAAAGCAAGGAAAGCCCAAGACAGCTTGTTTATTCAGCCTTAAAAGAGAAGGTTATGGGGAGACCTCGTGGTCTCTAGTTACTTAATGGGAGTTGTTAGAGAAGACAGAACCAGGCTCATCTCAGAGGTATGCAGTGATAGGAAACGAAGCAATGGACCCAATTACAGTACAGAAAATTCCAATCAAATGTAATGAAAACAAATTTCACCATGAAGATTGTCAAATATTGAAATGGGCTAGCATGGTCTTGGACTCCCCTTCTTTGGAGATATTAAAAAACTAGCTGCCCAAGGCTTGGGCAACCTAGTACAGAATAGAATAGGACAGAATAGTTCCATTGGAGGAGACCTTCAGAGATCCTCGAGTCCAACTGCCTGACCACTTCAGGGCCAACCAAAAGTCAAAGCGTATTTATGAGGGCATTGTCCAGATGCCCCTTGAACACTGACAGGCTTGGGGCATTCACCCCCTCTCTAGGAAGCCTGTGCCAGTGTTTGACCCCCTCACGGAGAAGAAACGTTTCCCAGCGTCCCATCTGACCCTCCCCTGGCGCAGCCCTGTGCCGTTCCCGTGTGTCCTGCCACTGGTGACAGGGAGCAGAGACCAGCGCCCGCCTCCATGCTTCCCTCCTCAGGGAGCTGCAGAGCAGCGAGGCCGCCCCGGGGCCTCCTCTTCTCCAGCCCGGACACCCCAGGTGTCCCAGCCTCTCCTCATCCCTGCCTCCCAGCCCTGTTACCAGCTTTGTTGCCCTCCTCTGGGTGCTTCCAAGGACCTTAACCGCTCTTTTGCATCGTGGAGCCCAGAGCTGCACACAGTACTCAAGGTGGGGCCGCACCAGCGCTAAACGTAGCGGGAGAATCGCCTCTCTGCACCGGCTGCCTGTGCGGGGTTTCACGCACCCCGCGGTGCGGTTTGCCCCCTTGGCTGCCAGGGCACGCTGCTGGCTCCTGCTGAGCCTGCTGCCACCAGCACCCCCAGGTCCCTTCCTGCCGAGCTGCTCTCCTGCCGCTGGTCCCCAGCCTGTGCCCATGCCCGGCACCGCTCCGTCCCACGCCCAGCACCCGGCATTTCCCTTTGTTGAACTTCATGCCGGTGATGATCGCCCAATGCTCCAATCTACCTGTATCTACCTGGACATTCTTTGAGCACAAGAGTAAACAAGACTTCCAGATGTCCCTTCCAACCTATATTATTTTATAATTCTATATTTTTGGACCCGCTCAGGAATGATGAAGTGTAAGAGGACTCAAAACTAAAGACTTAAAGGTCTTAAAGTGTCTTAAAAGGACACTTAAAGACTTAAAGGTTTTCAGTGAATTTTGAGTATGACAATTTCAGTAGTGGGAGCACAAGCCTTTTGCCACCCAAGGTAACAACACACTAGGCTGTAGATGTCACAGAACTTTTGTCTCTTTGGCCCACTCACTACAAGCAACACTTACCCATATCACTGAGCTCCTCACAATCATGCAGCTGGCATACGATCTTGTCAGGACTGGAGCTGCTTGAACAACTTAAAAGGCAGCTTACAAGGAAACACGCTGGGAAAAAATTATCAGGGTAGCTAATTAGTTATGCAGTGCCATGGTATTATGTCTACAGCACTTCTCATGACTGACCTCATGCCTACATCCATGTAAAGCTCTACTCTTAGCCACATAAAAAAATAAAAAAAATAAAAAAAATGCATTTGCCACCTGAGGAAAATGGATAAAATTAGGTAAAACAGAAATGCTTTTCCCCTCCAGATTTGGCTTACATAGGATTTAGATGCTTTTATTCATGCCCAAGAAATAGAGCAAAATTAAGCATAATTTTAACCCTGCAGTTAGCACATTTCCTGGCCAAATGACTCATAATATATATATATTTTTAAATCTAAGGCAGACCACCTGAATTTGCACAGAGATCCCAAGCAGTCTAAAATGGGGTTATAGGCTGTCATTATCGCTACTGATTACAGCCTCTTCAGTCATGCAACACAGCTGTGGTTCTCTGTTCCTTCATTCTTCCTGCAAGGAAAGGTCTCAGTGAGTGAAATTGCAAATTAATGACTTTCATTAACAGTACTCTCTCATTGCAACATGTTTAGGATATCCCTGACAGGGCATGCTTTTTGGAGAAAATGTAGCCAAGATCCAAAACCAGCTCTGGATGTGACACAGGCAGCCTCAGCCTCACTGTTTATTTAAACAATCTCTTTGTATGACAGCCTCTTACAACTGACATTTTTGGTGTCTGTGTGTGTGCGGGTTGGCGAGGTGAGAGCTGTCAAAATGCAGCAGTTGAAAGAGAAATCAAACTTTCCTGGTTTGTGCAACCTTCACTTTTCTTTCCTCTCTCTTTTCTGATAAAAGCACCCAATTTTATTCCCTCCTACTAACAAATAGGCTCATGATCTCTCATTTCTCCACTGGTGTAACAATGCAGAGAGACAGGACACATCTTTTTGCTCTCTGTGTCCTGTTCCGATAGTCAATCTTCAAAGCCTTCCCTTTTTCTTCTGTGTTTTACAGAAGAGTCAGGCTGGCCCTGTTTTACGGGAAGAAGACTGCATGATACACTTCTGTGCTGAGAAGTTTATACTCAGCCATAAAAAGTCCAGGCAGGATGTTGGTCCCGTTCCCTGTTTATTAAATTTTATTAAACTGCCTCAACAGTTACAATGCAAAGAGAAAAGAAACATAAGCAAAGATGTCACCAAGTGCAGACCTTAGAAAAAGCAGTAGTGTATCAGGCACTGTAAAATTTTCAGGCACTATAAAATTTTCTGTTGATCACCATTTATTATTACTAGAAGCCTCTCTTGCTTCTTGAAGTTGAATGCAATGATCCTTGTGGGTCTCTTCCAACTCTGGATATTCCATGATTCTATGATTCTATACTGAAATACTTTCATAGAATCATAGAATCATAGAATGGCTTGGTTTGGAAGGACCCTTAAAGATCATCTGGTTCCAACCCCCCTGCCATGGGCAGGGATGCCACCCACTAGACCAGGTTGCCCAGGGCCTCGTCCAACCTGGCCTTGAACACCTCCAGGGATGGGGCATCCACAACCTCTCTGGGCAACGTGTTCCAGTTTATACCCTTCACATACATATTGCAGGGCACATATGAATCTACCAGTACTTTTAAAATGTACTGTAAGGATGGTTAGCAGATATGCTAGAGCACAAAGATGCAACAAAATAACTAGTTATGTTGCCACTCTCACCCCGGTTAGACGGCAAATACATGTATTTTTAGTGGAATTACACCACGATCACATTGATACCAGTGTGATAGCACACACAGTGGTGAAATCAGAATCATCATCTTGGCTGATGTCTATACTATGAATCCTTTACTCTGGATCTAGATTCAAGACCTTAGCTTGTGTCCTTTTAATCTGCATTATTGTTTTGCTGGGTTGTTAATCAAGGATCTGCTTCCAAAGCCAGAAGGATTTGCCTTCGTGAGCTGCCTAGAGCATGTGATTGAATGGTACAGAACTAACCTCCCTTCCTCCTACAGAAAATCTTTTTGCACCACCTCAAATTGTTTTCTCAGTCACACAGGTCTACACTTTGCTTCTGTCTTTCAAAAGGAACATATTCCAGTTGGGCCTGGCAGCTCTGTGGTTTTTGGTCTCATCGAAGACAATAAAAGCCCCAGTATGCTTGCAGGGTTCCACATCTCTTGCTGATGGGCAGAACCTGCCTTTGTATAACCCACAACAATGTGGGTTACATAAGAACAAGGCAATACACTCTGAGTAATCCTGTCCATCTACAAACTCCAGGATCCAAATATTTTGGCTCTTGCTTAAGTCTTTATAACTTTTTTTTTTTCTTATCTCTTCAAAAGCATGTGGTTTCCTCATCGTGCAGAAGACTGGTGGACCTATTTTTGATCCATGGATGGTTATCACTTGGGTTCTGCTCCAGCCTTATTTATTCCAATTGCCTGCCTCAGTCATGAAGAATGTGGAATGTTCTTCCTCTGTGCCTTTTCTTACTTTTTTTTTCTTTGTCCAAAAATTCAACCCATTGACTCCCTTTGCATTTTGGATTGGCCATAATTTTGGTAAAACCAAAGTAACACTACATGTCAGGAAGCTTCTCTGGTATCTTCATTATCCCTTTCAATAATACTAATCACTCCCTCCTCCCCCAGGATAACAGAGGTCACCTACCCCCTGGTTTGTCTTGTCCATTTGGTGAGTTGCTCAGAAGTCAGTTATGTCTGGAAGCTTTACAAATATTAATTCAAGTGTGCCATCTTCATTTTATAAAATGTCATTTTAAAAAACTTTTTCACATCTGGACATAAACATGTGCTAATTGTAACTAAAAATGTCTTGTGATAATATAGACATTGATGACTGCTGTATAGTCTGTGATTATTTCTGCACCTCTTACCTTGCTTTCCTGAGGTTCACTGTGACATGAATCTGAAGATAAAAGCCCTTTGAGGCACAAACCTTGCAATGTTTATATCGCATATCTGGCTGTTTCGGAAAAAATCTAATTAATAATAATGGGCTATTTATGAGTTTACTAATAAACTCATGTGAAGAATGTGTGTAATGGGTCATTTAGGTCCATGGCACTTTCCTGGATTAATAATTCAAATGCCTGAATTAAGATTTATGTAATGAAACCTTAAGGGGCCTGTTACTGTCATTTTTTGTTAAATAATTTTCTTTAAAGTCATACAAATAAACATGTTTTTTGCATACTAAAACCTGATAGGTCCTAAGAAACCATTACACTCATCTGTGAAATAATATGCATGTTTAAATGCATCTAAATACATTTTTAATGTATTCTTGCTGTTCCAAGAGAGACCATAATGTCCCTTGTGCAGCAATAACGGTTTATTATGTTGATTTTCATACACACAAGCTTTCTTTTTTTTTCCTAGTACAAAAGCAATAAGAAATTAACCCATAAAATCTACACTCAAACTAAATTACAGATTTCACCTAATCCTACAAAATACAGAAAATTAAGACTATAAAATTACTGGGTTTTATCCCTGGCTCAGCTCATTTTGGTTGTAATTAAGGCAAGCCTAGGACTGTGAGCTGGGATTGCTCACAGAGGTCACAGATCAGAAAACCCGTTATTAGCTCTGATGAGGACGATTAGGATATAAGCCACAAGCCTCCCCCCTGACACCCGTGCTGGGAGAGCGACATCAACCCTCTCCCACACAGCGGGGACAGGAGGAAGGGGCAATGGGGGATGCCAGTTCCCTGGCTTACTCTTACCAAGAGGAGCTGGTGGAGGCTGGGAGGAGAAGTGGGGAAGTGCCTGCTGGGTACATGTGTGATGGCACTTAGGGCATAGCTGGGCAGGCAAGAACCTGAGGCACCAACGATGGGGCAGGACAGCAACGCCCGTGGCCACTGGTCTGTGACGGCTGCACGGCCGCGAGGCTGTGGTCCTGCTGGAAGGTCCTGGTCTCAGGCAGAGCCCAGTGGAAGGTCCTGCCCCCCAAACAGAAGGTTCTGGAGCTGGCTGAGCCCACCAGCAGGATCTGGTCTCCTCACAGGATGGAGGCAGCAGGGCTGCCCTTTGTCTGATGGGGCCTTGCAACTGCCCAACCCTGAGAGGTCTGCCCTATCACTGCACATGTGATAGAACTATAGAACAGCATGTCCTTCTAGATCCCTTAATTAGCAGTAGAGCCCCACTTTCTGTCCACCACCCCTGCCAAGATCCTTCAAGTAGTGACAGAGCTCCTCTCTCCCCCCAGCACCCCTGCAGGGATCCCTCAAGTAGCGGCAGGGCCCATCAGTCTGCCCAGCACCCCTTCTAGAATGCCTTAATTAGCAGCACAGACCTCCTGTCCTCCCACCACCCCTGCTCAGATCCCTTAAGTAGCAGCTTGGACCCTCTGTCTGCCCAGCACTCCTGCCTGGATCCCACAAGCAGCAGCAGGCTCCCTTTCTCCACCCAGCACCCCACCCAGTGCCTTGCCTGGCACTGGCTGCCGTAGGCAGGAGGACATGATGCACAGGGGGCCTCTATAGGCCCAGAACCCCTGCTGGGTCCCTCAAGTGGTGGCTTGGATTCTCTGTCCCCCCAGCACCCCTGCCCAGGTCCCTCAAGTAGCGAGGGAACCCACCTCTCGCCCAGCAGCCCTGGCTGGGTCCCTCCAGTAGGGGCAGACCCCGCTGACCTCCCACCCCCCCAGTAACTGGTCAAACAGACCCGCAGACCACAGCTGCAGCCAGTGGATCTCCATGGTCGTGCTTGAGCAGCGCTCCGAGTACGTTTCCAGAGCATCTGAGATGCCCGTATCCAAAGGTGCCTCCAGGTTATGAAAACCTTGAGGGTGCCTTTGGA
>VXAA01006438.1:15728-115341 GCA_013399115.1 Anseranas semipalmata
TAACGGCCTGCCGGGCCGCACAAAGGAGCGCGCAGATGGGATCTGTTTGTCATGCAAAACGCGGGAGGGAGGGCGGGAGGGAGGGATGAGCAACAGCCCGCCGCACCGAGAGCCGCCGTGCGCTGCAGCGGGCGCTGAGCGCGGCCGAACGCGACTTAGCCTGATTTTCAGGGGGTAACGAAGGGTTAAACGCAGCTTCTGCGCGGAATGCGCCGAACTCGTTTTGTTGCGCTTATGGCAGGGGGGGCGCGCGGCGGGAGGGCGGACGCGTCCCTCGGAGGAGAGGTAACGTCTGAAACTCCTTGGGTCCGGTGGGTTTATGTGACCCGCTCGTTAAGGCTTCGTGAGACGATAAGGGGGCTGTGGGGGCGATTTCTGTTTAACGCGTGTGTTACCGTGTTAGCGAGGTTCTCGTCAGTGTTTCTTAATTCCTCCGTCCGGACTAGGAGATGCTTCCAACTGCTGCCTGTGTCCCATCGTAACGTTTACGGGTGGGTTTGGTTTTGTTTTGTTGGTTTTTTCATTTTTGGTCTTCCTGCCTCTCCAGATAGGCTCCTGAATGAGGGTAAAATGGAAGGCACAGTCATTCTCTTTGGCTATAATACTACTCCAGGTATGGCTTGTAGCAAAAAGTGTAAATATTTAAATGGATTTCTGACTCATCAGTTCTATTTGACTTACTGATCTTACTGCTAAAATGATCTTTATGATTATGCAGAAGTTAATTGTTGCCATAGAGAAACAGTATTGTTTTTCTGCTCATTAGTGTATGTTTTCCATTTCTTCATCTCTTGGCAATTCTCTGTGGAAATGCTACTTTTTTTTTTTTTCCCTTAGCAAAAATCTCATGGAAGAAATAAAAAATAGTGTGAGCGAAGTCCAAAAAATTGAGTCTGAGATATGTTCGTCCTCGCTGGCGATTCTTAAATTGTTTTCGTAGCCTGAGTTATCCTACAGCAAACCCCGTTTCATCTGTAATTGCATGAAGTGTTGGTTTTAAGCCTCAGTGAAAACTCTGATTTGTAGAACTCTGAATGTAACTTGTCAAAGAACTTTTTTTTCCCCTAAAGCCTAAATAAGAAATACAATTCAAATCAAACACTTATTATGGTTATTAGTTTTTTTTTTTTTTTTCCCAGCCTGGGAATTACTTCCCTGCATTTATTACTGCTCTTAAATGTGTGGAAGGTGAAGGCGCATGTAAGCTAGACAGTAGACAAGTTTATCTTTCTGGTGTTGTAAACCTTCTGGTATTGTATTAGTAGCTGACAGCATTATGCATTTAGGAAGAAGAAAAACCAACAAGCCACGCTGGGCTCTCAAAACTCACAAGATTGCCAAGCGCTACATTTTGTAGTGCGATATAGCTGCTTGGTGCTGGAATGATCTTTAAGTATTTTTCTTTCCTACCATAATGAAAGCGGTGGGTTAAAAACTTGCCGAAATAACAGTAAAAATCTGCGCAGAAGTGCTTGCCTCCCCAGTAACAGGGGCTGGGAGGAATACAAATTGTTGTGGGGTTTTAATTGCATGTTCTTAACGGCTTGTTATAGCACTGTCCAGGATTCTTAAATTCTGCCTATAGCTGTTTTAATTCCACTACCAATATTGGTGGAGCTGCATAATATTTAAAAAAAACAGCAAATTGTCCTAATGCAATAGAAAAGTAAATCTTCTGCACTCTAGAAAGGATGTCCTACAGAGTCTCTAAGGTGAGAGGTTCTTGTGGCAGTCTAAGCTCATGTAATTGCTAACTTTTGGGGCCCTGGCATGCTTATTTCACTCATCTGACACTCTGACCTTGTGTTTTTTTTTGTGTTTTTTTTTAGGAGGGATTAAACGTTATTTATTTTGCCAGCTTATCAAGCAAGTGCGGTTTAAGCTTATGTGAAATTGTGGCTTTAGTCTTGCTTTTGAAGTTTATGTTGATCGGTGAACATATTAGAATTATAGGTACTTGTTCAGTCCAGCGATCTTGATTTGAATAAGTGACATTAGAGCATATTGCCTTTCTTTTTCTGCAGAATATCAAGTGTAAACTCAGTCAAGCTAAGGCTTTTAACACGTCCTCAACAGCCGTGTTACTGCATTACCACCAGGGCAGCTTTGATTTCTCTGGCAATACTCTCACCAAAAAGAGCTATTATTCTCTGTCACTCCCTCTTCGCTGATCCAGCTGAAAACAGTGGTACAGAAAAATATTGAACTTCAGTTGGATCAGCTGCCTGAACTGGCTGACTTCTTGGCTATGCAAACATTACTGCTCGTGCGGAGGAGGAGGCAGTGGCGGTGGCTGTGACCACTCTTTTCTGAAGCAGCTCTCTTAGTTTTGGCTAAGCTTGTCAAGAAACTTGTCAGTTTACACTGAGGCTGCAGTGGTCCTCCCTCCTCCTTGTCTTTGCATCTGCTCCTGCTGGCACAGGAGTCTTCGCAGCCATGAGTTAACGTCGGGGAGTTATCAGGCTGGTGTAATGAGTTGCTTTTTTGCTTTGTTAGGTTTTGGCTGGATCGTGTTTCTGAACTGGCTGACCATCGAGTGGGCGAGGAAGGGGGTGGGAGGTGGGGCCATAGCAGCTCTGACTTAAGGTTGCTTGAGCTTCTCTGGAACTGTACCTTTCCATTGAACGAGCTGGGTTAATAAAGACCTCTAGCAAGCTGTTCTGAGTTGGCTTGGCTGATAAAAACTCATATTGGAGAGTGTTCTTCCATTTTTCTCAGCTGACATGTTGGTGTGGAAGGTAACAGGGGCGCAGGACGGGTGAGGCGCTAGGGCCAGGCTAAGGGCAGTAACCTCAGGCTGACACAGCTGTATCTGGAAGAGGATGTTTGTTCTCACTTTAATTGTGGTATCTATCAAATACCCATTTTGAACTGATGTTCTTTACAGTGTGTAGTTAAAGCAGACATTGCCTCAGAAACAAGAAAACTTTCATAACAAACAAGATCAGGAGGATCGTTCCACTGTGCAGTAGGCAGTGCTCTTTTTTTCATTGTCATTGATTGAGACTTGAACTGATAAACTGGCAAGCATTAATAGGCTGCAATCAATCTGGAAGTACAAATGGCATTGCATCACATGTAACTGCAGTTACATGGTCACCCAGAGTCCTTTTAACTGAGTTGGAAGAGATGCATCTGTGAAAAGCTGAATTGCTCCATTCAGAATTTGTCTTTACAGAGTAAATCGTTGTGGACCTGTGATGCTCTGTAGTTATCAGATCTGATGTTTCTGGAGAATGATTTATACGTCTTCTGTTTGTGCAGTGTTGTCTGAAAGGGTGTCAGGATAAATTGTTTGTAAATGAGACTGAAAGAGCAGTAGGGATGCCGGAATGTAAAGGTATGCTTGAGGAAAATGTGAAGCCATGCATTTCAGAGTTTGGGGGTCAGAAACAAGTTCTTGGCTTCCTTGAGTGCTACATCTGTAGGATTGTTGGGTTTTGATGTTGACACCAGAGCCAAAGCTCTTAGCCTTCTAAGTGAAATACTGGTTTCAAATACAGTGTGTTAAAGCTTGGATCAAACTGTTTGGATTTCTTTCTGGTTACCTTTCCTTTTCTAGGAAACAACGATCTGGAAATTCCTGACGAATTGAGTTGTAAACAGTACTCTCTAATAAACTCTCAGGGCGTACATAAAGATTAATCAGAGCTGCTTTTTTTAGATACTTGGTCACTGGCTTGGGCTTCTTTACTGGGCACAGATCTAGGAACTACAAGTACTATTGAGGCTCTTAAGAAAAAAAATGTATACTGATGTGCTTGGCCAGAATCACTTCTACCGTCTGTTAACCATTCTTAATCTGAATGTGACCACTTCTATTCAGTTTATTTTTTCTAGGGGGAAAAAACAGAAACAAACCTTAAGGGTCCCTCTTCTACTTTTAATGCTGCTTAAAATTGATTGACACTGTTCCAGTCTGTGCCTGGGCTTCACTCTTAAGCAAACTGATTTTAATGTGTTTTTTTTTTATTTAAAAAAAAGCTCATTTCTGTAATCTGCCAAGACCAGAGATGCTTTGAGTTTCCCAAGGCTGTGCAGCTTGCTGATGGGCAGAACTGAGCATCTAAATGCCAAACTCTCATAGGTACTTGGTTTGTAAGGCTGGTCAGTGCTTTGTGGTTGTTACTCTTGGGTCTTTGGTTAGCTAATATCTTTGTGCGTTGATATAAGGTTTTGAGTGAGGATAGTCTGCTTTCAAAGGCATTAATTCATCAACTGTTAAAGTGAAAATCTGTGGAGGCTTGGGAGTTAGCTCCCAGTACAGAGCAATGACACAAACAGAAGCTTGGTTCACAGTCGCAATAGGCCAGTTCTAACTTTTTGGTAACTAATGGTAAATGTGTTGGGCTTGTATTTTACTTTGTAGGCATGGTATGAGAGGGAAGAAAGTATGGGCCTTCCTTCTAATGTGTTTAACAGAAATCTTCTAATCTTGTTCTTGGATATCTTTTTCTGGAACTCAGTAGCATTCAAACAGTTTGAAGCAAATAGCCAAATACCATAGTCCCTAGAAACTTTATTGCTGGCTTTGCTTTTTGCTCTAATATTTGTTTCTTACTCAAAGTAATAACCTAAATTCTATGGAGAATAATCATTGGATACTCTTTCTCATAAAACAATAGTTGATGTTGTGGCTGGCCAGTGTCTCCGTAGTGAGAGATGTATTTTGCAGCCTTTTCCCCTGGTGTGGATAGCTTTACTAATATGTTTTCGTAGAACATGTTCTTTTTTTTTTTTTAAGGCTGGTTATTTTGCTGTCAAAGATTGCTTCATTTGATCTCTCTGTTTTTTTGTTTATGCTAAGTGATTTTGTTTCTAAAAAGCCTGCGAGGCTTAACCTGGTCTAAAACACCCGAGGGAGAAGTTGCTCGTGATCCAGGTGACAGCAGTCACGGTTCCGCGTTCTGTGCTCGGTGCGGGGTCCTGCACGGTTCTGCTGGTGTTCCCCATCAGCGCAGAGTCTGCGTTTACGTCGGGTCGTCGCCCGTCAGGCTCAAGCCCATCACCTTTGTCCAATTCCTTAACCCAGCCTGTAAACATCATCTTTGAGAATTAGTGTCTGCTCTAAGGTCTTACATAGGCCAGCTTTTATAGAATTCAGCGATTATGATATTGGTTTTGCTTTTCAGATTTTGGCAAATGTTTACCCATACGGTGGCTTTTTTGGATTTCCTTCATTTCCCTCCCTCAATAACAAATTATCAGTAGTCTTGTTAATGGTCAGAGTTAATTGTTCACTATTTTCTGTTAACAGCCATTGAACATTATCAGAGGTTAATTAATAATAAATGTTCAGTTTTGCTTGGGCCTATACATTTTGGTATTTCTGTGTGGGTTAACATATCTCTGTGAGAAACATCTCTTAGGTTGTGTTTTCGAAAGTGGATTTGCATGGGGTGGCTTTGAAGGTGTCATGACATTTGTATACATAGTATTTATTTACACGTTAGGATTACTCACTGTTTTCTTAAATTGCATGAATTTATTTTTCTGAGGCAACTTGTTAATTTAAAGCACCTTTCAACTCTGCCAAGCATGGATGTTCCTGTGCAAAGAAAGTAGCCTGTAAAAAGCCGTTCAGCCTGAGCAAGTGGTCAACCCGTGTGTTTCTTGGTAGCAGAAAGTCAGCCTCATGCAAGGGAATGAAGAACTGCATTTTAATCAGCCTGCATCTTTTTGTCCAGGTAGCTATCCATATCCTTCCATAAAGTACTTGTTTTAAAACAGCCTTTTCATATTTGATTATATATTCTTCATCTAAGCGGTGTTTTAGATTTGATATATGCAACTGGCAAATAGAAGGGAGTCTTAATGCCCTGTAAAACCCTCTGGATGTGTTTTGGTTAAGGGCATCACGTTACTATAAAATCTGTACTGCTTATCATTTCATTTGCATGTCTGTAATAGGGTTATGTGGAATCAGTTTTCTCTTCAGGCTTTATTTTGTTTGAGCAAATTCTGACCAGCCGGCTGAGATGGCCTAGGGACTTCTCTACCAGTCTGCAGTGAATGGGATGGTCGCTGCATTAAGGCATTCCTGCACTGCCCACAGGAACAGCACAGTGGTACATCAACAACTTTTGGATTTTTCTCTTGGCCTTTTACAAACCTGAATATTCCGTGTCTCTGATTTTCGTGAGCAGTACTCAGTCTGACAGCCTTCCAAATAAGGTCACTGTTATTTTTTCCACAATATTGCAATACAAAAGTTCATGATTGTTCAAAGACACTAAAGGAAAGCTGGTAAGGTTGGGCACAAACTTGAGCAGCCAAAATATATAAATATTTCTTTGCTGTCCAGTGAGGTGGGTTATGCCTCTTTACGGAGGTGTATGCATAGTATTATGTGAAAGTTTTTCTTGTTCTTTAAAGTACAAAATTTGTGCCTCGGAAATTATGATTTTTGCTTGAATGCACAATCTTAGTGAGCTATTGATACAGACATAATAAAATTTCATGTTAGTTACCTCACATTTTGGACACAGTCCTGTACTTCAATTGTATTTTCAGTTGTAATAAGTTATTCTCTGTGTAATTAAGCCTTGTTTTGGACATCACCTACTTTGCATGTGAGAGTTTGTTCTCAATGTAGTTGCATACAGATAGTCTTTAGTATCTTGCCTGCACACAAACTAGAAACATAATTTGGGCTGGAAAAAATCAACATCGCTCGTCTGCCTACAGTATTTGTTAACTTTAAGCTAAGGACCCAATTCTGCAAATCTCACAGAGTAAACAATATTCGTCATTCAAGTGAAAAAAAGAATTTGGCTCCAGCACATAGCAATTTAGCAGTTGTTAAATTAGTATTTTAATACTGTAGATTTAATTCTTCCCTCTTTCTGTCTGAGGCAGGCAGGGCTGAGGTATACAGATGCACTAAACACAGTGAGGTCATGTGAACTGTGGAAGTGTTATTCTTGTTATAAAAATACTAAGGATAATATAGAAGTTGATCTATTTGTTTTTATGAAATCTAGGGCAAAAAAAATCTGAGTCAGTCTTAATTTCCTTATTTCTCAATTTCCTGTCTTAATTTCTTAATAATGAACTGCAATGCTTTGCAGTGAATCACAGAATCACAGAATATCCCGAGTTGGAAGGGACCCATAAGGATCATCGAGTCCAACTCCTGGCACTGCACAGGTCTACCCAAAATTTTAGACCATGTGACTAAGTGCACAGTCCAAACGCCTCTTAAATTCAGACAGGCTTGGTGCAGTGACTACTTCACTGGGGAGCCTGTTCCAGTGTGCAACCACCCTCTCAGTGAAGAACCTCTTCCTAATGTCCAACCTAAACCTCCCCTGCCTCAGCTTGACACCATTGCTGCGGGTTCTGTCACTGGTGATTAAGGAGAATAGGTCGGCGCCTGGCCCTCCGCTCCCCCTTGCAAGGAAGTTGTAGACTGCGATGAGGTCTCCCCTCAGCCTCCTCTTCTCCAGGCTGAACAGGCCAAGTGACCTCAGCTGCTCCTCATACGTCTTCCCCTCTAGGCCCTTCACCATCTTCGTCGCCCTCCTCTGGACACTCTCCAGCAGTTTTATGTCCTTTTTGTACTGTGGTGCCCAGAACTGCACGCAGTACTCAAGGTGAGGCCACACCAGCGCAGAGCAGAGCGGGACAGTCCCTTCCCTTGACCGGCTAGCAATGCCGTGCTTGATGCACCCCAGGATACGGTTGGCCCTCCTGGCTGCCAGGGCGTGAATGAGCATGTTCACTTGGTTGGAAAAAAGTTTTCCACAAAACAGCTTGCCTTCTGGTATTAGATGTTGTCTCTGATCTGCAGGAATTTGGTTGATTTGATGGTTTATTACTCTTTCATCTCCTGTGTTTCAGAAGAAAATATTTTAGCTATGTAGAGGTAGCAAAGTTTTTGGAAATGTGATGTATCCTGGAATTGTCCAAGATGCTGAATTGTGACTGATCTCCAGTCTTGTCTGATGATGGCTAAGCTTCTTGCACTGCTGAATTGTAGTTTAGGATCCTAGGACTACTGGCGTGTATACTCCTTTCTTGAATCAGTTCTTGTCCAGAATGTTTCTCTGTTGCTGCAGCCTGGTTTGGTTTCCAGACCAATTTTATTGGGTGGTTAGTTCTCACTCTGCTCCTCAGGTAAGGCCCTGACTAATTAGTAAGGACCCACACTGGGTCACCTCCTTATGCATGTGAGATCTAGGAGCTCAGCCTGATAAAAATGATTTATTTTTTTTTCCAGGTTTGTTTTCAAGAGGATCAGTTCCCTGCTTCTGCAAGTGCTAGCACTGGAGCTTTGGGTGGGGGAGAAAGAACAGAGGGGCTGTGCTGTTGCTAAAAGGAAGTGACACGGATCCGGTGCATACTGCCAATGAGGCTGTGAGCTAGTTTGTTCTGGAAGTGGTCCTGCCCACGTGCCTCACCCTCACAAGGGTCCACCTGAGGTGAAGATTATGCATTTGGGAGCTCTTTGCGTGGAGTTTTTTCTAGATGCATAAGTGATCCCTGCATAGGAGAGAGGCCACCAATAACTTGGCACAGGTAATGAAGGCTCTGTGCCTCTATGGTAGAGAGGGATTTGTAGCTCTGGTTTTGTGAGCAACCAACTACTGGTTGTCTTGCACTAGGACATAGGCTCGTGTGATGACACTGCAACACATAAACAAGAAGGGCATTGCCTTTCTCATCTCAAATCTATCAGTGACTGTAGATCTCCTCATCACTATGCCATTATCTTCCTATCTGCTCCTAGTAGACGGCAAGATGTTATCCGAACCAACTGGGTTCTGTTCATTGCCTTACTCCTTGCTCCCACGATAGTGTATCGCAATCTAGTGGCCAGACATTAGTTCTTTCCCTGAACATAATGACCTTAGAAGTAGGGATTTCTGCCAGTAAAGTCTGTGCAGCCCTCTAACCAACAGTAAATATTAGTAATCAAATGGATGTCTTGCTTTTTACAGCGTTAGATCAAGTGGGATACGGAACAAGTTGGTGTGGACAGAATGTAGGTAAATACTAAAGTGATTGAAGAGGCGATTGTGAAGATACGGTTACCTCTTGCTAATGATAATGTTACCTTAGGGGGGGAAAAATCTACTCGTAAAATCTTCCGTTGGTTAGATCTTCCTCAACAATGAATGGAACACTTCATTTCTTAAAGGACCTAGGCTGTGGGGTTTTTTTTTGTTGTTGTTCCCCTCACATATATGTGATTGCCTCTGGCTCCAGTTATATCTGAAAATTTACAAATATGCTTACTGCAGTCTCCTTAATGTGGCTTTTACATAAACGATTGTTTGTTATTCAGTTTACTGCTTCGCTGTTTAGTTTTGGTAAATTCTGCATAAGCTCCCTTTCTGCTTTCAAAGACGGTCTTTCAGCTTTCTACTGCACATCTTTCTGCTCTAAGACCTATCATGTGGATAAAAAGTGATTAGCTGCAACTGTTTGCCTCTTAGCTTCATGAAATAACTGATGATTTATTTACTCATCTATTTGAGATGACATTATATCCGGTCTAGTTCTGTGCATAGAGATACTAGATCAATCTGCTGTGAATTGCTGCCCCAGTTTCTTCAGTGGGAAGGGACTGGCATCTGCCAGCCTTGCGTCACATCACCCCCAGATCCCGAGGACTGCTGATCTATGTTGGGTGTAAAATAGCTGTAGCCACAGCACTTTGAAATTCAGGTTGGAATTAATTCCCTCTTCCTGGACTTGTTTTCAGATATACTTTGTTACTTCAGTGAATATCACCAGCAGTTCATGGCAGAAACATTGTTTTTTTTGTTTGCACTGTACATTCCTTGGTTTACCCTGTGGTGCAGTGTTTGTCAGGCAGGTATGGCTGGCAGGGCCTTAAACAATACAGGCCTGAAGCTGCAGGCGTAATTCTTGGGACATGCTGTTTACACAAAGTGGGGGATGGTGCCAGTACAAAATATGCTGGGAATTGCTTCTCCAGACAGCTGTTTTCAGGGAACTGCGGATAGCTCTTCCACTCGGGACTTAATAGCTCGTAAGGCATGAGCAAAGCACTTTGTTGATTCCTGGTCACTCTTTGCTCTTTGCTTCTTTTAGGCACATCAGAATGATTGAAGGCAATTATTAGTTTAGGGAAGTAGCAATGATGGTCTTTTTTTTTTTTTTCCAATTTATTTTTTTCCTCAGAGCACCACATTAGGCGTTTTCCTCCTTTAAAAACAAATCAATAGCAGTCACCATGTCAGATATCGCTCATGAGTACTTGTTCAAATTCAAATCTGTTTTTTTGTTGTTGTTTTTAATTAAAAAAAAAAAAAAGGATGTAATGTTCTAGTAATCCTGTATTGTTAGATATCGCATTATTCTATGTTTACTTTGGGGACCTCATTATATGCTATTTTAAGTTTGGAAGTGGGTTACAGGAGTTTCTAGGTTTTAATTCTATTTTTTTTCCTTCCATGCAATTTTTAAGTTTATTTTTTCTAAAATGGGAACTCATGTCCCCTCACTACCCTCACACGTCTGTAGTCCCAATAACATTTGCAAACCCAAGAGAACTGACACTGATGTATATTATTTTCTTAGTTATAATTCTGTAATAGAGTTGGGATCATTTAAATTCAGATGCTTGGAGAACATGTTCAGTGGCTACTGTTTACACTGTAACATACTTCTTTACTGTGTGTTGTCCAGACAAAATTAGGGAAGCTCTTCACAGTTATCTTTTTTTTTGTGACTCATCTTTCTTGGAACAGAGATATCATTTACTGTTTATCTGAAAGGCGTCGCAGTAGTTTCTTTTAATGTGCTTGAAATTCTCCTTTATTTGGTAGTAAGTCTATATTGTACAGTGGTCTTTAATCAGGTAGCAGAACTTTTCTTTAGCTGTGGCTAGTAGAAGCTCTTAATATTCAGGTTAACAAGAAGTGTGAGAGGCAGAGGTGCAGCAGATTTTATAATTCTTTGTTCAGTCAGTGAACTAAATCCGATCTGTATGTCTGATTCAAAACAGAATTCTTGTGAAGAATGTTCAAGAAGGATGTGAATGTTGTGAAGAATGTTGAAGAAAATTGCAAATTATCTATGTATTTTGCAAACTGAATGATGGATTCCCCCCCCCCCCCATGGAAACTTCAAAGGAAAAGATAAAAGTTATAAACGTTTACTTTTTTAGTAAAAGACAAACTTGTCAGGTCTGGCTTCATTTTATTTTGTTCTCCAGATCTCCTGTTTGTTAATATTATTTGGGGTTATGTCCAGAAAACTTAAGTTTTGCAATATTAACTCTTAGGTTCCTGGCATGCCAGGCTCAGGGTTGTGAATCATGTTTTGATTTTTCGTTTTGATGCACTGTGGAAAGATAAGCGTGTGAGAAAGTCATTGAATACATTGAAAAATATTTACCGCTCAGCATAGCAAATAAAACAGAGACAAGAGTCAAGTCCTTACTTTCTAGGGTTAAGGTGCCACACTCTATGCTGCAAGATGCTTATAACCCTTGGGTTTTATAGTTGTTAAGCCTCATTTGAAGTTTATAACATTTCTGTGGTTCACAGGTTGTTCCTTCTAAAGTACCGCTGGAGGAGGTGGTAGGTGAGCCTCTAGGCAGTATTATGACATTCAGAGAAACAGCCCAGGATGTGAGCTGTAAGCTCGAAATTGAATTTCCCCAGCAAGTTTTGTTGCCTAACAAATATTGTTCATCCTGGCAATGACACTACTGAGGAAGTCCAAGGGTGTCCCTGGTCATCTCATGAATTTTCAACCTGTTTGCCACTACTGAAGGAAGTGGTCTCATTGCTGATCATGTGCTTCTGCAGCATCTTTTTTGTGTTTGACTCCTTGGTAAACCATAGTCATTCATTAAACCATCAGGAAACTAAACCAGAAAAAAAAAGTGAATCTTTTGTGCTGGTACGATGAGCCAAATTATCTCTGAGTCATCTGGCAAATGCAGGTGTAAGGGAGAAAGGGAGCTGGGGGGAGCAATGGGCAGTTGGATTGGCATAGGCATCTCCTGCAACCTAGTCTTAAACATAAGGAAATCATCGCTTACATCAGATCAGGTTCTCCAGTGCAGGGAATCAAGAAGATTACCTGCAGCTTGTAGTTAAAACTAGCTCTGATTTCCATATGGAAGGGGCATGCTGCTGATTTTGGATGGTAGGAGAGCAAGAAGGTTGTTTATGCTTTGAGGGGGGGAAGTTGCACAAAGCAGTAAACAAAAAAGGAATTGCCTGTGAAAAAGTACAGCGTTTCAACTTTTTATGAGGGGGAAGTGCTTTATGTCATTACTTTGAGGATGTTCCTCATTGCAAAAATGTAATGCAAGATTCACTGGACTAGAGAGGTGGGAGAGGGCAAGCAGGGCCTTCAGGCCCATTTCTCAGGACCTCCTTCTGACAGAGGAGGGGAAGGTGGAAGTCCTGGGGACCAGATATGGGCTTTTTTCTTTTTTCTTTTGTGTACTTTTTTAACACTGTTACTTGATGTGTGGGTTGTTGTTTTTGAATGAGGGTTCCTTGGTCATATGGAAGGTGGGCTGGTGTTAGGAGGGTAGTGGTGAGCAAGTGCCAGCTTTGAGGAGGTCTGCCAAGTGCCGGAGCTGTTTAGCTGTGGCTAAAGCCAGCAAGCTTTAGGCTTGCGTGGGAACAGGTGGCTTAGACAACTTCACTTACACAAAAACTTAAGCAATGGCAAACTTATGCCGTGAGAGGAAGGAAGTTATTGCTTGTGGGTCCTTAATGTTTGTTTTCATCTCTCCCTGTTGCTGCCTGTTATTCTCCGTGCTCTGAAGAGATGGGAGAAGAGCCTTTTGTGTGTGTAGTCTGCTGGGGAGACCTCATTTATTTCAGGAACTGCCCCTTACAATACCGAGCTCAGTGAGCATTGATTTTTGAGACGTGCTGTAATGGAAACAAGTGCTTATATATATATGAGGTTTTGAAATTTCTTGATTTAATCGTCTCCTGCTTTCAGGAAGACTGAATCGAATCTTGGTAGGATTTGTATTTCTGTGTTTGAAACCCTGAGGTACTGTGTGTGAAGGTGCAGCCACTTGCCATAAGTGTTCTGTACAATCTGTAAAATCCTGCGTTTTACTTCTTAAAGGTGAGCTTTTCTAGCTAATGTATTAAAGGCCATGGCTGTGACACAGTTACTCCGTTACTGTGTCGTGTGTTATTGAGGCATCAGCTCGGTGCCTTTAATATTGTTCCCTGTTTCCCTCTCTTGCAAGGTGCTGTAGCAGTGCCAGGTGCTGTATCCAGACTGGGAACGTTGTTGCTGGTTGTCAGGGCTCTGAGTTCCCAAACCAGCTCTGCCGAGAGTATGGGATTTCTGAAAAATGGTTATCTTTAACCAGCCTGTGCAAGGAAACCTGAAGTATAGCTGAGCTCAATTAAATTTGAAAATACATTGCATGGACCGGTTATTATGAGGTAAACACCTTTGTATTTATAGAAGAGCTAAAGAATTTTAGCCATGAAAGAAATGTGGTATGATTATAGACTCAGTAAAATGTATTTGGGTAGGAGGAAGTGTTTAATTTCAGTCTGCTCCAGCCAACTTTCTGTAATACTATATGCTGCCAAATGCCAATTTGAATCACTGTTTTTAAATGTTATTTCAAAGTAAACTTGCATTATACCTATAACTTAGCAGAAGAAACTGAATATTAAGTGCACTTTGGTCTGTTTCCCTGGTAAAGATGTCTGCTGTGTTTACTCAGCTATACCTTAGTGCTTGATCCTTAACATCTGCATGGAATTTTCCCACTCTGTTAGGTCATAGTCTCTTTTTCTTTAAAGAGCAGTGATTAAGCATTGCTGTGTGCAAATCTGACTTTCTAAATAGGCAGCAAACAGCAGAGTTCAAAATATGCAGTTTCCCAGTTTGTTTAGCTCTGCCATGAGGAAGGCTGATCTAGAAGAAAATTTATTGGATTATATGTGATTTGATTTTATTAGAAGGAGTTTGGTTTTGCCCAAAACTTCCAATGTAACTGTTGTGGGTTTGATTTTATAATGGTGTATCCAGTTCTGTATCCATAATAAAGTCCAGGTGCTTTTGCCATTTAAACGCTATTCCTACTCTTTGCTTTAAAAGCCTCTAAATTTGTTAGTAATTTACTGATAGGATGTTATTTGGGCTTGAGTTGTAGTAGCAACAGTCAATTTTGAGAAATGAGAGTATATGCTTTTCTCCCCTCCCCTTTATTCTGGTGCATGACACCAAGTGAGCAGTGTGTTTGCTATGGCACAGCTGTGATTTGGCTCTTTTTGTCTGGTGGAGTTGTCAGTTTTCCTGTATGTTAATACTGTAAAGGAGATCCAATAACCTGTGTGTATGTGTTGGGTAAAGCTAATTTTATGCCAAAAGTAACGAGGAGTTATTTGTACTATGGTGTCTTCAGAAGTGGGTGTTCTGGTGTTTCTAGCAAAGCAGGATCAAATATCCCCTCTCTGTTTTGCTGGAGACAAAGATCAAAGTTCTTTCTGAATGTGGCAAGTAGCTCTTGCATTGTTTCATGTAACTGATTTTTTGTTACTTTTAACAAGCGTCAATGCCCTCATCTTTGTCAAATAGGTTGTACGTGGGTACAGGGGTTCTGCTGATAGGTGCCAGGGTGAGCTGCCTCAAAGTGAAGTATGAGACTTGTGTTTAGATAGTCCTGCAGATATACCTTAAGAAGATAGCTGCAGAGAAGTCTGAGCCTGGGGAAAACTATAAATAATGGATGCCTTTGAGCACTGTTTGATACAAAGGAGGTGTTAGGGTAATGTAAGCGATTGATGATCCAAGCTATTTGCTGACATCCTCCATCCTGCAATGATTACTTGCGTAACTCATTTAATTTTCTTAAATTATAGTGTGAATGAATTGCTGTCCGTGAGTTGCCTTCAGTCCAGCTAGTTATCCAACTTGTTTACCTCTGATAGCAGTTACTTCAGATTCTGACTTTGCAGCTTGTTTTGGTGCTACTTCTCTCAGAACAAGCTGTTCGCTATGAATGTGAACAGGTTTGTTTCAAAGTGAAGTGTCTAATAGAAATTAAACTAGGAAAAAGGCTGAGAACCTTCAAAGCAAGAATGTATATTAGCAGAAACGTTGTGTGAAGGCTTTTGGAGAGCAGTTCTTGTTTGATTCTGAAATAGTCTGGATGAAGTCCACCTTTTTAAAGTTGATATTGAAAGGGTTTTTTTCTTTTCTACTCATTTCATAAGACTTAATCATGAATAAAATTCATTTTCTTCTTGTCAAACCCAGTCTTCCATTATTCTTCAAATGGGAAAGCTTAAGAGTTATGAACTTTCAGAAAACTTGAAAGGGCAGATCTTATCCTGGAAAGCCGCACTTTCATGCCGAGTAGATGAAACAACATTTCCTGCTCATTTCTTAATTGGAAGTGCTTGCTCAGAACAGGTAAAGCTTAAAAAGAAGCTTTTACCTGGATATGGCTTCCAGCTCTCGTCCCTTTACATCAGCACCCTTCCTCTCAGTCCCACAAGTGCTTTCAGAATGACTTACTGCCTGCTGTAGGTTAAAGCTCAGGTGCTGGTTTCAGAGTAACTGATAACCTAGAGGCTGTAGAAGCCTCTGACTAAATTGTGCAAGTGAAGATCTTCCTGCAAAAGCATTGGAGGACTAGGTTGTCTCGCAGCACAGTTGTTTTCCAGTGAAGTGGTTTATTTTAGCACAGAAATGCTGGTGTATGCACCAAAAAAGTATTAGTAACAGGAGTGGAGGAATGTGTTACTTTAAACATTGCTCTTCAAGGTATGTTTTACCTTTTGGTTCTTAGATCATTGTCAACAATGATCCTAGAGCAGGCAGGTGTAAGACAAGCTTCTTCCTCCCACGATCTTATTTTAAGTTTGATCTTTTTTAATTTTGGGGGGTTAAAAAATACATTCTTTCCTCAAGACGAAAGGGTGTGTCCAAAAGACACTTCAAGGGGGAATACAAAATACAAGAAATAAAGTAATTAAACATTATAAGTAGGCAGTGAGGACTAGCTATTTAAGCAGAGGTAACTTGCAAAGCTTGTGTGGTTTTTTTCTTTATGGATGCTGGAGTCACAAGGTCTACCTTGATGCTTTTAAAATCAATTCTGGATACAAAAGTGAGGGAAGGATCTCACAGTTATGGTAAGTCACAAGTCTCTAATTTCATTTTGCAATTAGTTCAGCCATGCCAACTGAAGCTTTTCAGGCTCATAAATTTACCAGTGTTCATGATTAAATCTATGTATTTTAACACAAATTCTAATTGTTAGATTAAACACCTAGAAATCCCCTGTGACTGCAGCTTTGCTGAGAATGAGGATGTATCCATTGAACCAGACAACATGATTCTTGAACGCTGGGTAAGCTGGAAAATAACAACGATGGAAAATGAGTAATGCTTTTCAACTAACACGACTTAAAAAGTGAAGCCTTGTCTGTAGGAACCCTTCCTCTAAAGGCAATTTCAACGCAGTTGTTAGGAGAACCTTGGGTCAGCTGGTAGCGGCAGGGATGGAAAAATGGCCATTTCCAGGTTCTTTCCTGAGCCTCAACTCTGCTGGGACTGTAGCAGTGTTAACCACAAGTACCGATCTAAAATGCTTAAAAGGTATGTGGTGATGGTTTTTCAGTTCTGACTATGGCAGAATGTATGCAAGCTGACACTCCCAAGAGAAAGTATTTATTAGCAGCCTTGAGAGCTAGCCTATTAATAAATGACAGCATCAACTTTCAGGAAAAGGGCTTTCTTTTTCGATGAGTAAGATGATTTTAGGGATCAGTATTTGTCTGAACAGTACTAGCAAACAGACACGAAGTCTCTGTCTCTAGATATGCTTTGTAACAGACATCTACTATCCCTTGTACAGCTTTCAGTGACAAAATAGAACTTAAGATAAAAACAGTAGCAATACTGGAAAGAATATAGATGTCTGGCAATTGGGTAATATACTGAAACAATTTAGTATTTGCTATCCTTACATCTAGCACTTTTGTCACAAGCAATTCTGCAAAAGGTGACTTTACCAGTAGAATTTGAGTCTGTAAGTTCTGGAGACTTGCAGCGGAGGATCTCCTTGCCTTTGGAGTAACTGTTTGTGGAGGCAGATTATTCTTTACAGAAACATAATCTGTAAAATCGCTGAGACATACTTCACTAGCAAGGCGCAAAACTGCTTGTATTTATTCTATTCTATTGTGCTCCTAAACTTGGAGGCAATTTAGGTGTCAAGAACAGAAAAGGCTGAATTTCTCACAGGCTTCCTTTGCTTTGTTAAACTAGGCATTCTTTAAAATGTGCATTCAAATGAAAGACTAAGACAAGGTCTAGTAATTATTAATAACACAATAAAAAGTACCAAGTTCCAGTTATGTACAAATGTTCACTTAAATGCATAGTAAAGCAATCTCTACTGCTTTTCTGCCTTAATTATCTTAATGAAGGCAGACATCAGTTGCTTTGAAATTGTGTGGTGGTTCATCTTTCAAAGGTTTGTTCTAATAACCAGGGGAGGATGTAGCCAAAGTCCAAAAGAAATTGTGAAATGCAGTTTATAGTATCGGTGTAATGTGTTTTAAATTTTGTTTGTGAAGTCTACCTAGTAGAAGAACTACTGGCTTTAGGAAAAACTATTGGTGCTAGCGCAGTCACAAACTGGACAAATGAAGACAGACTTCATCATTTAACGTTTCACTCCTAACAGTTTGTACAGGTCTACTGAAACAATTCCTAGCATTGACAATATTGCAGTTGACCTCTTCTCAATGCTTTGTGCAACAGTGCCTTAATTATAGTGAAGCACAAAGTTCCAAGTGGAAAAGATTTTTTTTTTTTTTGTCAGCACTGACAAACCGTAAAAATCCAGATTTTGTTCACTCTTCTGGGGATATTAACATGTTTTTGGTGCAGTGGAGTAAAAGTATGAGCTTACAGGCTGTGGGTTATCCTCTGTACTTTCTGAAAAACATCTACCGTAGGTTACTGTTGGTTCAATCCTGGTATGTTAAGCTAGTGGTGGCTGCTGTACTTTGAAGCCTGCTGGCTATAGCAAAGATAGCCAGCTGTTAGTTTAGGGTCCAAATCCAGCCTTTCAGACAGATTTCTCTCTCCATTTTTAATTTGTTTTGTTTCTGACCCTTTGTAATGCCTAAATATAGTCAATACTTGCTTTTCTTTTGGGATTTTATCTGGATTTCTGAGCAATAGATGCATAGATGCAAAGTCAAGTCAAATCCTGCAAGGTCTATTAGCTAGTGCTTATTACTGTGCCTCCAGACCAGTGATGCTTGCAGGTCCCAGCTGGGCTGTGGAAGCAGTACAGCTGCTGCTCTCGAGCTCCGCGCAGAATGACAATTTCCACCCAGAGCTGGTTCTGTGCAGAGCAGACTTGTGTGCCACGGTGCTACTCTGGTCCTCCTTAGCTGCTGCACGGCGTTGGGCCTGTCACAGAGGTGCTGCCTTTCGTAGAGCTGCTCTGGATGTGTCATTTCACTGGGCTGCCCGTCTGCTTTTGCTTTTTGCAGGAGCTGGGGGGAAGCGAGAAGGGGTTGCTCAGGTGCGTGCAGTGCTGGGCCCCTGCTGGCTCCACGGTGCTGCTCAGCGTGGGGCTGGTGCTGCGCCCTGCTAATCCCCGGGGACAGGACGAAGGTGCGAGGAGGCTCTGTCGCTCCCTGGCTTTAAGAGCAGTGAATCTGAGCTGACTCGACTTGGGTGGGTCCCAGGCTTTGTTGCGGGGGATAATGTGTGCTATAGCTCAGCTTGCCTTTGTCCTAGGTAATGAGAGTCTGTCTCTTTGTATTGATTCAGTCTGCAAACAGTGGGCTGTGTAAAAGTGGGTCCCAAGCGTACAAAGTTGTCCACTCTCAGATACTGCAGCTGCCGTAACTCTTTTTCCCTTCTCTGTTTGGAGAAAGAAAACAAACTTTGCATTGTGGGATCTCGTCTTCCATAGCTCTATAAAGCTCTGTGGTGTGGATGTACTTTAGCACATCTCCAATTGAAGTAATCTGTTTCTAGTACACTCTCTAACTAAAGCTTTTTTTTTTTTTTTAAAAAAAAATGTAGTGAAGACAAATCCTCAGACTTATAGTGAAGTGTCTCCTAGTCCAAGGTTTGAGTCGCAGGCAAAACTCTGCTTAAATACAAGTTTTGTGGGACTTGTAGTACTAATTTATCAAAATTTGATACAACTAACACCTCCCTTACAGTTTCAGATGCTCCCGATTCAGGCTAGCGTACAGGTACTGTGCTAGCTGCACATTTGCTCTTTGCCTGCACGGAGCACACCTCAGGTGCTGGCCTTTATGAAATTCCCTGTCAAGATAGTAAGGTACAGAGTTCCCTCGTTGTCTGGAAGAAGGAGCCTGATACGCGTAGAGTAAGTGTGCTTATCTAGAAGGTCCAAGTGTGTTTGGGCAGATGTCCTTAAAGAACTTGGCCAGTAATAGTGCTGAAATTTTTGTCTGGAGGAAAAATGCTTAAGAAGTGTACAGAGACAGGAGAAGAGTTAGACAACGTGTGTTAGCTTATATAAAGGCAAGCACACCGAATGGTGACCTAATTTGGCCCAGTGGCTTTAGGCACTGGGTGCATGTTATCTCAGCCTGGGTCTCCACTTGCCCCCTCTCCCCTGCAGAAAGGAGAAGGGTGGCACCTTTAAAATGCAGCCAGTCTCGTCTCTGGTGTGTAGACATCCGCTGCTGCCTCTACATTTACCTTCTCGATGTTTAGATAATGCCTGTGTTGAGTGTCTTTTCCTTGTTTTGTTTTCTTTCTTTACGGCAGCATTTCAGACCAAACCAGCTTAATCTAATTGCATATCTTTTATTAGGTCAACCTGTATTGTAGTTAGAAATTAGATGCTGTACAGTTTCTTTTGGTGACAATCTGTGGTAAAAGCTCACACAAAACAGACTTAAATCAGCAAAGCCATGTTTTGTTTGAACTGTAGCTTATGCTGTAAATCAAGTTTTCTTTCTTTTCTTTTTTTTTAAACTTCAAATGTTTGATTCTCATATGCCTTGGCAAATTATTCCAGTGGCTAGAAGTAAGTATACAAGTATTAGTCTAGTATCAAATGACAGCTACTTGATCTAGCAGGAAAAAAAGCAAAAGATGAAAAGAAGTTTTGAAGTCTTCGTAATTTAGATTATGATCAAGTTGTTACTTAATTTTCTGCTACATATTTCAGAAGTCAATTATCCTGAGTATAAGAACTCATTTTTTGTGTGTGCATGGGGAATGAGGACCTGATATTACAAAGCTTGTCTTAAAATGTGGACAGAACCGTGGGCAATGCTTCAGTAATAAATGTGATGGAGATGCAGTGATTGTGCTGCTGATAGCTCTTACCCTGGTCACACGTTCCTTCTTCAGTCTTCTGCAGCATCCTGTAGTCACCTGGTCCTCACTCTCTTCTCAGCATAACTGGAATCCAAGATAGTACCTGTGATGGAAATGTGCTTTGTATTCCTTCTTGAGTATATACATTTGTATGCTTGATTTGCCATAATGCATTTTGGAAAAAATCACTCTAAGAAGGAATCTTTCAACATAACTAGGCCTTTATTAGCTGTGAACTTGTCAGCTGCTGATATTTGCAGATTTGTACCATGAATTACTTCTTCCCAGGCATAAGTACAATACAAGCAGTGTTAAGCCTAAAGCTAATCTCCGTTGGACACAAATAGAAGCACCTTCTTTCCCTTTCCTTAGTGGGCTCCTGTTTACCTTTTAATCCAATTAGTTGGTCACACAAGTAAACATTTAACCCAGTTGAATTTAAGATTGTGCAGCTAAAGTTTATGGATGTTAGATCCTTTATTTACCTGCGTGAAATCGTGATGATGAGGCTTAGTTTGTGCTGATGGTGATGCTTGTGACAGAAAGAGTGAGACTGCACTTATTTTTTTTGTGAAATATTAATATCATGGAGGTTGGGAGACTTCAGAATACAGAGAAAAGAGAGATTTTATTGCTGTATGATCTGATTCACTTTCAAATTAGTAATGTAAGAAACCATGCTTAACATATGAGCTTTTAAGCACTTCCTTTAATTTGCTGAATAGTTGCTATGGCCATTGCAAGAGCTTCCAAAATGAGAAGCAATCACGTGTGGAGTGTTCCTTCTAAAAATATTGTATTTTCTGAATGTAGTAAGACTTGCAGGAGAAAAAGCAGGTTATAAATCAAATATTTCTGCAGTGTGGATCTGACAAAATTGTGCAAGGCAAAACCTGTCGTTTCTTCTCTACCAAATATGAACTGATTTATATTTACTCCAAATAATCCATAGAATATGTTTCAAATTACTCTATTTTAAGTTGTTTAGATGAACTTCCCGTAGAGTAGTTCTTACGAAGATGGAGTTTAGTATTGCATTTGAATGTTTAAACATGCTTATTTTTCCAGAGAATCTGAAAAACCTATTGTACTTAAGTGCTTTTTTTAATGCAAAGTGTTGTCCAAACTTTTGGAAATAAAGCCAGAAACAGCAAACCAGAATCTTTAAAATAGTATTTCATTCCATACATCTGAAAGCAGTTTATGAAAAATGTTGTTAGAAACCTCAGATGGCACCCTTCAATTTAAAGGGATAGTAAAATGACTCATGCTAAAAAAAAAGTCTATAGTGCTTTTTGTCCAGTAATAGGAAAAGGGATTGACTCTGGATATAAAATGCTGACCTTTATTGCATTTGCATTAACCAGAATTATTAACATTGTATTGTAGAGGCTGTGGCACATTTTTGGCAAGCTGGTACATTCCTTTCTTTCTCCGTTGCTTCCTCCCACTCGAGAGCTTTTGTCTTTCTCCATCTGCTTTTTGAAGAGAAATGCTGTACGCATGCAGACCTCTGAAACTGTAACTTGAGTTTGGGTTTGACGTAATGCTAAATTGTTACCATAAATTCAGACTACAGAAATATGCAGAATTAGAGCTCTGTTTTCTTATTTAAATAAGAGCAAATATAGTTAAGCTGTGGGATCAGCCTCTAGGAAATTAACTGCCCAGACTTTTGTAACCAATACCCAGCAGAGCTGAGAAACATTTGCTGCGCAAGTTGATTGTGCCTGTTCTGTGTGTGTGTGTGTCATTTTTCTCCATTGAGAATGGGCTGCTGTGAAAGATGACAGTGGGTTAAATAAATTAGATGTGTGTACATATATCTAAAGCACTTGCCATAGCAATGCAAGTGTCTGATAGTGATGCAAACTACTATGATGCTCCGTTTTTAGCAAATATGAACTTGTTCCATGTTTTTACTCAAAAATCTTAGTCTGTTGGATGAGTTTTTGTGGAAGAACAGCAGAATCATTTGCTAGTGTATGTTTTCATAGTTAAACCTATAGCTGTGGATGCCCCTTGGAATGTAGCTGAAAGTAAAGACAGTTATGTGCCATGAACTGATACTCAGGAGGATTCTTATATGTTTGTATGCAAAAACCTGTTAACGAGGTTCATGGGTGGCTCCACACTCTGCAGGCACATGAGATCTTTTATGAACAGCTTTGGAATTTTACATGTGTGGTTGTTTCTAAAACAAACAAAGTAACTATTCCCCTCTCCCTCTGTTTATATGTAGACATACAGAGTAATTAAAAAGCTTGATTCATCTTTGGACTGTTTTTTATTTATTTTTATTTTTAAAAAGGGTTTGTAAAAAGTAAAGTTCTCCTTTAAATACTGAAGTAGTTTAGGACTAATATTTAAGCAAGCAATTGTTTTTATAAAGCTAGTGTTATTTTGCTTTAAAGATATTTCTCTGTGGTATTTAACATCTAAGGCTGAAGAATTGTATCCCTGACATGAGAACTGAGAAATGGAGGGAAAGAAGAACAACCTCACAACTAAAACAAATCAGCTGAATTTTCATAGCGAAAGATGTCTAAAAATGGGGCATAAATAATATTTTCCTTTTTATGTGCTCTTCAAATTTTATGTAGTGCTAACAATAGAAAGTAGGTCTAATCTTTGTTAGGAGAAAACAGTAAATGTTCGTCTGAAACAGGGAGAGGTGGCCCGTTCTTTTATGAATGTTGCAGTTTCTCAAGATCTATAAGCTTCGGTGGTCTTAAGGGAGGACAGAAAAACGTTCTGTAACAGAGTCCTGCAGGTCTTGGGTCTGTGTGCACAGCAGCACTGAATCTTACAAACAATTAACTTCAAACTGAGTAAACTAGGTGCTTGTTATAAAAATGAAAAAAAAGTCGTCTTCTGTTTCTGTAGATTGCATACGTCTTCATGGAGCAAGGTCTCTGTCTGTCAGTGTGCTCTTGGTCATTGGAAACAGTCATCCATGAATGTCTTTACGGTTGTAGCTATTATCCCTAGCTGAACATTTCTGAAAAACAAAATAGCTAATAATTTGATAATGAAAAGCATCTGGCAACTTTCAGACATGGCTTTTTATGTGCTGGCAAATATTTTATTTAAAAAAAGGGGAGTTTCTAACTATTTTCTTTAAGAGATTGTCATGAAAGTTCAGAGATTCTTAAGCGGGGTTCACCTCCATGGGTGAAGTGCTGCATCTTGCTGGCTCTTGTTATTTGCAAAACTGTTGGTGTGGCCAAAGGTTTTCAAACATTCGACAATCACACAACCCTTTCAGCTGCATTAAGTTCACATCTTTAGTGATATGCTAGCATAATGGCTTTTCAGTCTGATCCATCACCTTAGCCTACGCTGGCTAGCCACCATTTCTGTTTTCTGCCTTTCACATATTCAGAAAGAGAAGCTACAGACCACGTGAGATACTATAATCAATGCAGTCATTGGGTTTTCCTCAAGAATGGATGAAATATTTTGTTCACGTTAGTAAAGCTGAGTTAGGGAAACATTGGTTGGGCAAGTCAGACTTTTTCTTTTGTCCATGTGGGCAAACCAGTTTTTCTTGTTCAGTGGTAACCAGCATAATGTAAAATATGTGTATTTGCATTGTAGTTCCTTCTTTTCATTTGTAATCTAGTATTCTGGGGGATTGTTGTAAGTTTTCCTGTGCTGCTTACTATCAGTCTTTACATTTCAAACTCCAAAGCCATAATGAAACCAGTAATGTGCTTCAGGAAAGCTAGCAGAAAATTCCATAATTCAGCGGCTGAAGACCTTTCATTTCTGTTTTTCCTCTTTCTGAATGTCTGCTGCTGCTGTTTGTTTCCTCATCAGTCGTGCACACAAGTCACAGTGCACTCATGTTCAATTTAATGCGGACAGGTGACCTTGTGGGGACTTGAACTGTAATATTTAGTAGCATTGTTCTGATCGTATCAATGCTTTTGGAAACAATGTCTGTAAGCCCTTTGAGAAATCTGGCCTAGCAGAGCTCCCTGTTAGTGCTCCCAGGTAGTGCTCAGGAGAGCTGTGATGAGCTTGTTGCTGACTTTCATACTGAAGACTGACCTGTGGTATTCCTAGTCCTGGAGAGAAGCTCCTTGTTAAGGATTTGCTTCTTTTCCTTGTATATACTGAGATCTGTAAGACAGACTAAGAAACTGTTGGTAGGGCCTTCAGCTACTGGGCCCAGTTCTGTTTTTTGGGAATACTGTAATTAAAAACAAGTCACAGGAAAAAGCATTCCCCAAACTTAAGGTGCTTTGATCTTTCTTCAGACTGATGTAGCATAAACAGATAGCTTGCACAACACATTTTGTTTGTGTTGATGATTGTTAGCAGTGGCCATTAAGTAGGGTGAGATCTAGTAACAAATGTGGAGATTTTCTTTGGGAAAGAGATGTAATTCTATGGAGTGGTCCACAGCATGGAAATGATCACTTACGCTAGTTAATCCGGCCTTCTCAGTTTTGTAAACTACATGCCATTTCTTTAGAAGTCCAAGTAGTGAAGGGACCAGGTAGAGTTGTCACATGAGCTCTGTCTGACCTGTGGATCACCAGTAAAAGCATTCTGCTTTGCTGTGCTGAAGCTTTTTTGGAATGCGTGTTTTGCTAAGAAACTAAATACTGCGAGTCTAATAGGGTTGTGGATCTGCCAAATTACTGAGTGCTACTAGTTTCTGGAGGAAAATAGTTCTGTTAAAATCTTTTTATAAAAGTGCTTCTTGTTAGTCGATAGCACTTCTTCCGTGCATGTGTGTGGAAAGGTTTTAATGGTACAAAGCGATCTGCTTTCCATGCTTAAATGCCTGCTGTAGACATAGGAAATAGGTGTTGTGATGCACAGTAGGGTTTCAAGTCAGCTTTTCAAATACTTGGTCAGAATGGTGCTGATATGAACGCAACTTTGGGTGTGCTGGCCTTTAGGGAGACTTGAGATGTCATGGTTCTCGTATTAATACCTGGGTTTTCACTTGTATTGAGAAGTAATAGAGTTGCGCTTTTTGAATGCTTGGAAGTTAATGGTATCTAGTGCAAATCCACTTTAAAAAACGATACTCATTTTTGTAGAGAAAAAAAATGAGGTTCTACTCATTTGCTTTTGGTATTTTGTTTTGCATCTGATAGGCTAAAAAAATAGTTTGTTCAGGTATGGTGCATTTTCACTAGTAAAAATACTTGCTCAAGCATAACTTTGTATTCACTAGCACACTTAAGCAGGCACAAAAACCTCATTAACTTGTTTCTGAAGGTACCACTCCCAACATTTCTTCATCTGGCATGATACTTTTGTTCATCTGGTTGTGGAAATTAGTTGAAGTAGATGAAACAGCTGCCTGCTAGCTGTTTCAGTTTTAGTGTGGTTTGGGGTCAAACAAAAATAGCAGTACTTACGTTGGAAATAGGGAGGACTGCACTGAACTGATTATACTTGTAAATGCACTGGAGTTTTACCTAGAGCACTGAGCCAAAATGGTTGCTTGTTTTGGAATAGACTTAATTAAAGTTTTTGTTCAAAGGCTTTTCTGGTAAACTTGTTAAATCCGTTTGGGAGCCAATGGTTTGAAGGGTACTGGTTAAGGATATACTGCTTTTTTTTTTCCTCTTTTTTTTCCCTTTTTGTTGCTGTTTCTACCGGCGTTCAGACTCCTTGTGCATTTAGCAATAACCATAAGACACACAGTGAAAGAGTGGCTGTGATGCCTCCATCAGGAGAGGATTATCCGAGGGAACAGCAACGGTGGCACAACATATACCTACCTATAAGAGGAAGATGAGCAGTAGGAGAGCGACATCCATGTTGTGTAGATTAGTGAAAGCGATATACGCACGTGTGTAGGTGGGTTACTTGTGAGCTTGAGGGAGGGAAGATTCTGGTGTGGAGTCCTGTAGCCACTGATTGTTACCCTAAGGATTATTTTCTGATATGTGGCACTTCTTATCAGTCTCTGTCAGAGGCTTTTTGAAAATCCAAATACTTTTTTCATCTTAAACAACTTAGCTAAATGTAGTTGACAAATTCTGATGGATGACAAAAGTTTATCTGAATTTCAAAAAAAATTGGTTTTTATTTGTCCTACTTCTGAGCTTCAGAATAACTTGCTATTTCAAGAGGCTAAAATGTGGGAATAGGTTCTTTTCTATAATTGCAAAGATGTTCTAATTTTCATCCGTCTTGACAGATATCAAGCTGTTAATATCAGCTATCCTATCCGTCTCTGAAACTTTCACTGCTGCTGTTTGTTCACAATGCTTTATTTAAACCACCTTATCACCCTAAATTGGGGTTCATAAGTCATTCTTAGAAGTGCTTCTAGCATCCTTTAAATGTAAGTGCAACATTTACTACCCCCTGGCATAGAAGCTGGCTTCAGCATGCTTGTATTAGTAGTTCGGTCATTTGTTCTGTACAGTCAGAGCTCTTTAATGCATCCTATCCAGACCTAGTGAGTTGGTTGTATCATTTGTTCTAACATTACACCTCTTGCCATATGTGTGACAGTGCTGTGCCCTAGAAACGTGGGGCAGGCTGTAGGGTGTGAGTTGATAGGTAAGATGAAAGAGCTGTATGTTCTGAAATGCCAACACGCGTAACCACTGGGATGCATCATTTCAGCTTCCTGAAAGTCAGAATTCACTTTCAACACGGTTATAAACAGGGAAGTTGTGCTGCTGTTGGGGAGACAGCTGTCTCGCTACCTAATCACGTTCATTCCAGTGCGTATCACAGCTGTCAATCAAGCTCCCTATTTTTGACTGCAGGAGCAAACTTAGCCATCATTAACATATTTGTGTTGTAAGGTTATGCAGGGCAGAGAGGCAATTTGCAGCTAATTCTGAACAGTTGGTTAAGGTTTGTATTGTATTAAAAAGATTGTTAGAATACACCAATTAAGAAGGTTTTCGGGAGGAAATCTTTTATTTTGTGCTTTTTGCACCTGAATTTAACTGCACCTGCTGCTTGTGTGTGAGGAATGGCAGTAATGGAAGGTGGAAAAGGTGTGATTGAGAGTGTCTTTGGACCTCCATGTTCAGGTAACTGTTGTGTTGCTATGAAGGGGAAGGAAATACTACTCATGTGAGTAATGTTGTGCTGCCACTCCCCACCCAAAGATCAGTGGCCAAAGGATGTAGGGGACACTTTCTGGGGTCTGGGGATGTTAAAGCAAGACTTGCTTTTGTGTTTCCATCACACTCTTCTAACTGCAAGTCTTTCATAAGCTTCTTGCAGATCATGAGTTGCATGTGGCTGCACTTTCTTGGGGATAACTTAATGCTGCATTAAGTTCTCAGGAAAAAACAAGATGCTTCTGCAGCTCTTTTGCTGTCCTCTTGTGAAGGGTATATCTAGCATGGTTGCAAGAGTAGAATACGTTCATGCTTTGGCATGACTATTGACTCTAAGCAAAATGTTTAGGGTCACTTTGTTTAGCTTAGAACAAAAATAACTAGTACACAAGGTAGTAAGACTATATTATGTTAGTGCCTGGAGGCACTCAGACGAAATGTGAGGTGAAGTAATACTCTTCAAAGCAAGCAGTAAGTCAATTGCAGATCAGAAGAGGTCACTGAAGTAGAGTGAAAGCACTTGTATATCCAGAGGACTGTACAAGCACTTAAGGCTAGGTTTACTTAATGCTGAAGTATTTTAAAACAGCATGCATATAGCAGTCTAACTTCATGTTCATTTCTGAAAGTAGTTTAGGTCTAAGATCACACCAGGAGGAGCCTTAGGTAGCGATTTTGACATGTGTTTGAGCCAGTAGTGCTGCTGATAAAAGCAGCTTTCTGTTCAGTGCCCTTGTACAAAGCCAGCAGAGAGCTGCTTTTTGGCTGGATGCTGTCCCTTATCCTTTCCACCATGCAGCCATGCCAGTTAGGCTGCTAGTACATAAATAATGTACACCATTCTGTGATCCATGGGAAGGTGATACAGCAAGTTCTCCTGGAAGCCATTTCCAAACATATTAAGGACAAGAAGGTGATTAAGAGTAGTCAGCATGGATTTATGAAGGGGCAATCATGCTTGACCAACCTGGTAGCCTTCTGTGATAAAATGACTAGGTTGTACGTGAGGGGAGAACACTAATATTGTTTGATTTTTAACATTGATTTTTGACATTTCCTCCCATAATGCCCTTGTTGACAAACTGTTGAACTACGGGCTAGGTAAGTAGTGAGGTGTATCGCAAACTGGCTGAACTGCTGGGCTCAGAGTTGTGAGCATTGGCACAAAGTCCAGCTGGAGGCCCGTTACTAGTGGTGTACCCTTGGGGTTGCTAGTAGTGCACAGGCTGTTTAACATCCTCATTAGTGGTCTGAACAACGGGACAGAGTGTACTCTCAGCAAGTTTGCAGGTGATTCAAAACTGGGAGGAGTGGATGATACAACAGATGGTTGTGCTGCCATTCAGAAGGACCTTGACAGGCTGAAGAAATGGGTTGATGGGAACCTCATGCTCATCAAGTTTCTGCAAGCAAATTTACTAGCAGGTGCCTGCATTCCAGCACTGTCATCCCCGTACTTCCCTGTTCTTACCATTGCCTGCTGTTGGCAGACTGCTTGTACTCAGACTTGGACAACACAGTGCCATTTAATGGTGATTAGACTAAAAATATGCAAAACTGTTTGGAGAGAGCTGTCGAAGTCCTAGGGAAGAATGTGGTAACAAAACTAAAGCATTTATTTTAAGGGTACTTGAAGTGTTGAGGAAATGATTTTCACAGCTCTAGACAATTATTTAAATGTTACTTGATGCCAAAGTTCAATGAATGAAGGAATGTGGAAGTGCTTAATGCACAGCTTATGCAATGATTTGCAAGCTGAAAAATTTACGGGGTCGCTGCTGTCTGGCCCTGTGTTGCTGAACCCACAGTATATTATGCTTTCTTGGTACAGGCAGCCCTGCTGGCACAAGTCTCTTGCAGTTTGTAAGTTATTCCTTTGTGAAAATGAAGTATTTTTCCACCTGTCTTTAGGTCTTTAGTGCTAGTGTTGCTACTTTACATTATTGTTTATTTAAGCACATCTTTTTCAAGACTTCAGATGTTCACAAAGTCTTAGTTTGCAATTCTTATCTTCAGAAATACTTTGTCTGGAGCTAATGGTTGCATGAAAAGTAGATTGTGAAGAGACAAAGCATTCGAGTATGAAGGCTAAGAGGAGTTCTGGGAGCAGGCTCCTTAAATTGTGTTGGTGAATAACCAAAAGAGCTCTAGTAGAACTGTTGGGGTGTATGTAAAGCATATATACATATAGGTAACCATGGAAAGCATTTGATAAAAGAAATTGGAAGCCAAAGGAGGAATTTGAAGAATATGACCTGGACTGATTGTCACACCCAGACTTGCACAGTAACTAGGGGTTGTGTGAATTCTGGAAGGATTTCATAAATCTTTTAAAGCAAAATTCTAACGCAACCACAGTCGCTTGTAGGAGTGACAAGTGACAGTTTGTTGCAGCAGTGCTGAACCAAATCTTAAAAGCAGGTAATAGTTCACAAGCTTCGGGAGGAAAGTTTGAAATAGCTATATGCTATGAATAATGCTCTGTTCTGCTAAAAAGCCCGGTGTATCGATCTCTATTACTTCGTTTTGTGCTGGTCTGTTGTAGTACATCTTCATCACAGTGTGAGACTGACATCTTTCCATGGCTTTATTCTTTAATGAACAGTGTTATATGACTGAAAAACAAACATCACAAGCCTCTAAATTCTAGGCAGTCTCTGGAATAGAGATGCTCATCGACATAGTTAAGCCAAAACAACAACGACAAAAATACAGCTTGACTAATGCGATTAGGCAAAGAAAAATCCAAACTCAGTGCCACTAATACTTGAAGATGTTCATCTATACACACAGCACTTTCACGGGCTTCTGTGGTTATCTTTTTACTTAACGGTGGCTTGGCAGATTTTGTATAGACAAGAGTGAGTTTTAACAGTGCATCAGAGTTAGATGTCCACACGTATTCAGTTAGGTAATTAGGTAGTTAGGTTTCCTCTTTAATATCTTTATAGATGATCTGGACGAGGGGATCAAGTGCACCCTCAGTAAGTTTGCAGACGACACCAAGTTAGGTGCGTGTGTCGATCTGCTCGAGGGTAGGAAGGCTCTGCAGGAGGATTTGGATAGGCTGGACCGATGGGCTGAGGCCAACTGTATGAAGTTTAACAAGGCCAAGGGCCGGGTCCTGCACCTGGGGCACAACAACCCCAGGCAGAGCTACAGGCTGGGGGATGAGTGGCTGGAAAGCTGCCTGGCAGAGAAGGACCTGGGTGTGCTGGTTGACAGCCGGCTGAATATGAGCCAGCAGTGTGCTCAGGTGGCCAAGAAGGCCAACGGCATCCTGGCTTGTATCAGGAACAGTGTGGCCAGCAGGACTAGGGAGGTGATTGTCCCCCTGTACTCGGCTCTGGTGAGGCCGCACCTCGAGTACTGTGTTCAGTTTTGGGCCCCTCACTACAAGAAGGACATGGAGGTGCTCGAGAGAGTCCAGAGAAGGGCAACAAAGCTGGTGAGGGGTCTNGCTGTAGTGAGGTAGGGATTGGCCTCTTCTCCCACGTGCCTGGTGACAGGACGAGGGGGAATGGGCTCAAGTTGCATCAGGGGAGGTTTAGGTTGAATATTAGGAAAAACTTCTTTACCGAAAGGGTAGTTAGGCATTGGAATGGGCTGCCCAGGGAAGTGGTTGAGTCACCATCCCTGGAGGTCTTTAAAAGACGTTTAGATGTTGAGCTTAGAGATATGGTTTAGTGTGGGCCTTGTTAGAGTTAGGTCAGAGGTTGGACTAGGTGATCTTGGAGGTCTCTTCCAACCTGAACAATTCTGTGATTCTGTGATTCTGTAATGAAGTTGCACAGTATCGCGTGTTTTTATGAGAAGGCAGAAGCCAGGCTGGCTGACTGGAGGTTCAACAAAACAAATAGTTATATCATATCTAGCATGCCGAATCTTCAAATAATGTTCCATGGACTGTGTGGATTCCAAGGCACTGTTTTACAATCGCTTTTAAAGGCACATTCTCAAGCTTTTTTTAAAAATTAAACTTCTGAAGACTTAAATTTGCTTCAGCATTTTCTGTTGACAAATACACTTAAATGTCTATACATCGTCATACTGCAATCAATTGCAATCAGTTTGGCAATTTCTTAGATAATCCTTGTTGGAAGGAATGTGTCAATGGAAAGAGGTTCCTGGTTTAATCCTAATAATGCAAGCTGGAATGTGTGTTGTCTGCTGGATTGTTATTTGAAGTGGATGCCAGAAATTCTTACGATAAAATCAGCGATAATCATTCTGCCAATTTAAGGAGACAGCAGCTCCACCCCAGAAGTTCATAGGAAACAATCTGGAAAATCTGATCCATGATGAGACTGTATGTTGGTCCTGGAATACCTCTCGCACATCCAGAATTTGGGTACCTGAATTCAAGAAGCCAGTCTGCCTGTGTGACTTTTTTTTTTTTCAGTGAAATTGATCTTTGAATTTTGAGATGCTTTTGGCAAGGAATAGATAAGAAAAATATTTATACAGTTGCAGCTGTATGGTTCTTGCTCATGAATGTACTTGATTCCAGATGTCCAGATCCAGGCAGGAATTAAATGGGGTTGATTTTATTTTTAAAGGGATTGTAGTCAGTTAGCTCCCCAATATGTGCAGCAGAATGACTGCTATGGAATTTGCTGAAAATTCTGAAGTTACAATGTAGTTTATTTTAACAAGATTTTAACAGGGGTGGTTTCTCACTTAAAATAGGGGCAATTATGGCACAATGCAATGTGTGAACCATAGCATTGCAAGGAGGTAAGAGGTCCAGGAAATTATAAAAATTCAGCTGGAGGTTTTTGATAAACTTTGCTCAGCCTGTAATTGGTCCTTGAGAGCTAAATTTTTCATTTAGATCTTGCTTAGTGCAATTTAAACTGAACTGTAAACATACAGTGAAAACAACACAATTTTCTAACAACTCTTTGAAGAAGTGATTTTTTTTTTTTCTGTTGCTGCAAGCTTGTACAAAGCCCAAGTACTGGCTTGTACCTTAACTGTACTTTCTAAAAATTTATTTATGGATCTTTTCCACGTACTAACATTTTATCACTATTCATAATAGCATTTGTGAATGTAGCAATTTTAGTTTCTGAAAAAGATATCTTGAATCTTACTTTGCTTTATAGTAGAGTGTATGTATTATGAGGAATTTAACTGGAATCTGTAAATGTTCACATAAACCAGACTGAATAAACCAGATGTAATTTGCTTTGTCATTGTGTAAAAAGTACAATATGTAAGTGCACTTCAGTGTGAATTAGGATTTAATATAAACAAGCTCGAATTTGACTCAGTAACTTGGCTCTATATTTTGCTGTCTGTCACTTGTACAACTCTTTTTGCTATTTGAGAAAATGATATTCTGTCCCTCAAAAATTCATAGCTGTTACTTTAATCTGATGCTGAAAACTGAGGTAATGTGTTTTATCTAGTGCATTAAAAACTTGAACTGGAAAAAATATTGACTGTTTGAGATCATATCTGCCAGCTTTTTTCCTTCCCCATCTCAGTTTCAAATGCAACCATCTAGAAATGCAAACCGATTGCTGACGCTTGCTAATTGAACTAAATACAAGAGAGGGCTCATCCAACTCTCATTCAAGTAAACATTTTAAGGGTTTGTAGCACTAAAACAAAACTCACTGACTGAAGCTTTTATGTGGTTTTAGTAGAAGTTTTCTTTAAAATAAAATGGGTGTTATTTTGCGTATTTCCTCAATGCTGTTCATTTGCGTAAGCTTCAAGAAAAATGCAGAGATTAGTGCTCCATCTCGGGGAGAAATGGTAACTAAATATCAGGGTCTAATATTTAAAAACACGGTAAAACTACCTTTAACGTTGGCCCCAGCTACTTGATTGGCTGTCTTTTTTTCCTAATTGTCTACTTGAGAAGATAGACTTTTTGACCAGTAAAGCACTAATTTCACATAGGGGGAGGAATTAGTAAAAATAAATATTGCCAGTTCACTTATGAGCCCTGCAGTTTATTATTAACCTATTGAACAGCTTGTTCTGTTGGGACTTAGTGCCAGTATTCAGGAACAGGGAAAATGAGCCTGATCAAAATACTTGTTCCTTATGTCTTATTCATCTTCTTGCAGGTTTGGGGACCTAGTCCTAAAAAAAACAAACGCATAAAAAGCCATAAAAGCATCCCAATCCCATCTTTCCTAAACAGAGGAATACAGTTTTCTTAGTGAACAGACATGGGCTATATTCTGATAAATTCTAAATCTCTATATTGGAAGAAATAGCAAATATTTTGTTCTGCTAAGCCAATTTCAAGAAACATGTAACTTCAGAACAGACTGATAACAAATGGAAGCTTTGACACTAAAACATCCCGTACAGAGCTTAACAAATATACTGTTCTAGTTCACTGGAGCTGACGTGTTCACCAGGATTTCTGAAGTGGGCAATACTTGGTTAGAAAAGCCTACATGTTCTTAGGCAATTTTTTTTTTTTTGAAGGCTAAGTAACTAGCAAAACTGTATTTATTATCCTGATCTCCAAATTTGCACGCTTGTTCCTGCTTTCCTGACAGGATGTTTTGAAGGACAGTGTGTCCCTCCCTTTAGGTCAAGGCAGGACAGGGAACGGATCTTCATCCTTAAGAACTGGAGCCATTTTAAACAATGATGCACCTTTGATATGTGATTGTCTGAAGAGACGAGCGGTATCAGCTAGAACACTTCCTCATATTGTTGCTTACTCAGAAACACGTCACTCTGAAGGTCTCAAGTCTTTACAAAGTCCATGTTGTAATCTGGAACGTGTGCAAAGTTGTAATTTATGAAAGCTCTATTTCTTGAAGACCTTTGTACTAGTCAGTTTAAAGCTCTACCCTTGCTTGGCAAATATAGTTTAGGAGGTTCATTTACTGTGTGACATGACCATTTTAAGCATAGCAAGATTGATCTTGATTTTTTTTTTTCCAAATCATGACTCTGATTTACAGCTCAGATCCATATAGACCGACTAGTAAACAGCTTCATAGTAGAATTAGAGGGTTACAGGTTTTGTATGTTTTGCTTTTAAAGATGTGCTTTCTGCTGAAACCCTCATCGTGAACTTACTACTGCTGAGCACCTCCCTTCTTTGGTGCTAAGCAGGCACTGCTGCTGGATTACTTCGATTATTTCTGCTTATTACATAGGTTTCCCAATTTGAAGGAGTGTCACTAGTTTAATTTCAGTGACGTGGATGTAACATTTCAAGAACTACTGGGCACAAGGAATGCAGGAGCTATCATGCCAGCTAGTGAACACTGGGCTTATTTGCTCACACATCTGTACGCTGCTTTTTGAGCCAGCAGTTGAATGGTTTTCCTAGGTGTAGCATTCTGCTATGGGGGCGTTGGACTTGAAAATCTGTCCTCAAAATGTTCTTCAAAAAAGCTGAATCCCATTTTGCCTGCGACATATAACAGGCTTTCACATGAGGAGGAGGAGCTGTCTTTGCAAATTAAAATGAAACGGTGAAGCTTTGTGGGGGATCGTTGTGCTATGTTTTATTTTCCTTAAAATCTCTATGTAAATCTGATTGCTGATTACAATTAAAAGGGCTGCAAGAATATCTAATGGCATTTTGATAAGTGGTTAGCTCTTTTGAGAGTGGTGTTGCGATTGAATATCAATTTTTGTAAGAGGTTATGTTTTTCATGGGGAAAAAAAAGCTGCTTTATTCAGGCAGTAGACAATAATGTCCTTTGAAATATAAAATCATTGTTGATACAAAGCTATAGACTTCCTTCAAAATAGAAGTTTTAGGTATTGATGCTTACTAGGAATTTAGGATTTAATTAAATTGCTGACTTGCAGAAAGCTGCATGCTGGCCTAAGCTAAATGTATAGAATTCTAATAGAAAGGTAATGCAGAAACTAATAATGGCTAGAAATTTCATCAGGGATTATCATGATTTTGTAAATAATTCTAAGTAAATTAGAAATAATTTTGGTGCACTCATGGCTGCTGTAAAGCAAATATTTTCCCTTTAAAGGGAAGTGGGCAAAGCATAGGAGAGGAAACCATGGGAGACAGGGTGGATAGGCTATTTGGATTGCTTTTAATATTCACAGCATAGTGGTGTGTTGGCTACTGTGATGAAAACTTTCTATTAATGCCTTCAGGGAGAGGGGGAAAGGGGGATTATAGCTGTGACTTTCCTACTGAGTCTTTAATTTTGGTTTGTACAGAAGTGAAGAGGACAATTGTCCATGGCTGAGCTTTGCTGAATATAAATGGGATGTTGCCTGTCGCTTACTGGGTTGATACAATTTTTTTTTTTTTTATTTTAGCTGGGAAGTGCTTTCTATCTTCTGCTGTATTTAATGGGAAGGAAAACAGAGATGAAAGGAATGAATTCTCTTGAGCCCAGAGTTTGCACAGAGGCTCTTCGCTCTGCCTTCCCGTGCGTGGGTTGGAGGCAGCAGGGCGGTGGGCAGCCCGCGTAGCGCTGAGGTGCAGGGGCACGCGGGGCCTCTGCTGTGCTGCGTTCCCCGGGGCGCTGGGCGCTCTGAAGACCTTTGTCTTCACCGTAATGTGCATACAGCACTAGTCCAAGTTCTTCTTTAACCCCAAGCATGATAGCAATTTGGATTGATTAAATTCAGCAGCCTTTTTATGTGTGGGTGAGGGGAGCGAGATAACAGTGTAAGAGCTCAGCATTATTCTGCAGTGCAGCTTTAGGTTACCAGTGACACGAGGTAGAAGTCTGGCCCTAACGTACCTTTTGCTATTAATACTAGCACTTTGGATACCTCAAGTCTGGCATAAAGTTCTTTTATCCCCATGTTTGCCTATAGGATATTTCGCTCTGTGTGGACGTGTTCTAAGCACCACACTTTGGTATATGTTTAAATAGTAATTGATGTTGGGGGTGGGTATTTCCTGATACTTAATGATGATTTATAAGGGTTAGTCACCAGTGGTCAGGAAATACCAACTCCAGATTGGACCAAGTTCAGTTATCTTAAAAATGTTTTAAAGGTATTTCAGTGTCCATCTAAATGTGGTACGTTGTCAGAGACATTCTGTGCATAAGGGCAGCTTGTTTTAGTGTTTAATTATAGAATAAGTAGTGGAATGTGGGTTCTGTGTGCTGTAAGTATGTTGTCTTGGAGTTGTTGCCTCTGCTTCTCCAGCTTTTGGGAAGTGATCACACTGTGTTGCCTAAAACCTGACTTAAATTCTGTAAGAGTTGCTTTTCTCAAATGAAAGAATACTTGCTACCTTCCCCCCCTTGGCAACCCCAATTGCAGTCTGTATGTAAGCAGTGCAGTGCACTTCAGCTCAAGTTCAAAACTGTCCTTTGAGGTTGATCAGGTTCCTTCCATGCGCCCATGGCAGTGGTCATTTTGTGAACCCTGCAGGAAGGATTTTTTTTCTTCAAGAGTCTAATGAATCGTTTTATTCCCTGATGATACTTACAGCAACATATGTTCTTCAGTTTATAGATTAACTTGGTGCCTGTATGTACTTCCTCCATGCCATTGACAGAAAGTTAAAGCACTAGTATCAGAGAAAAGCGTTGCTTTATTCTCTCCTCTTTCCTCCCTCCACAATCTTTATACCAGTTGAAGGAGGTGCTTGCTTTGCTTATTATACTCTTTCCTACCAAAGCAAAAAACATTTTAGACCTTAGATTATTGGATTTTCACAGAAGCTTGTCAAACTTTTTTCAAGGTGAATTACCAGTCTTTTGATATGGTTAAACAGATGCCATGATAAACTTCAGATCACTATTTAAGAGATCTTGAAAGATAAAATACCAGCAAGGTTGAGTAATGTTTCCTTTTTAATCCCATTCATCCTGCTTAGCTTAGTTCAGATAAAGATGTGCCTCCTCCTTGCAGGAAAGGGTTCAGATGGGATAAAGCCTTCTGTACCAGCCAGTAGAGCAAACTGGTCGAATAAACCAGATGTGGGGTATACAGTAGATGATGAATAATGAACTTAATAGCTGTGGATATGAAAACCAAAACAACACAACACCCCTCCCAAGCAAAATTGTCAACGATGCACTTATGAATGGTGTCTTGTCACTGTACAGCTTGTGCATTTTTTCTGTGCTGTTTTTTCAAAATTGAGAACTCTCTCAAAGGGCCTGAGATTCCAGATGCAGTGTATCACCTAACATAGCACTATTTAAAAGTACTTCCCAATTTTTATGTGTGGGTATAAATTTATGGCGATATTACTCTTCTGAAGATACGTTTTCAGAATTTGGAATCTGTAAAATGTTTTTCTTTGTTTAAAAAAAAGTGCATATGGTGGCAAAAATTCACTGTTCAGTGTAAGACTGGACTCTGAATCTTTACTTAAAAATGAAATCGAGGTATTGAATTTAAAGCTCCTTCCAGAAGATTAGATTCGATACAATTACAAGGCAAAATGAGTTCTCCAGTTATAGCTATACTGTTCTGCTGATTTGGGGCTGCATAATGCCTTAACATGAGAAGTAGTAATCCAGGGAGGTGCTCTTGTGATCAAATAATTGCGTATGCAATTGAAAAGGGATGGGATATTTTACAGAAAATATATACAGAAAAAGAGGGCTGTGTGTTGTGAATCTTCTGGCATGCTGCAGGGTGTTTGTCAGTCAGGGTGATGCATGTTATCAGTGGATGGCAGCAGTATGTTACTTCCTACAGTAGTATGAGCTGCTGCCTGGCCATCCTTGCTCTTCTCTTCTGCTCTCTTTGGTGAAGCAGGCTCTCTAATCTACATGTAGATATTCTGACAGCTAGTTCCAACTCTTCTAGGACATGTACATGTTATTACTTCTCTCTAAAACTAGTAACCTGTGGGTTACGAACCTACTCTCTTACCTTAGACCTTAGATGAACAGCTCATGCAGGGTTCATGCATTCATACAGGGATCTGCTCCTGCGCTTTTAATCCGTTGTACAGGCCTTAGCCTGCACCTGGCACGATGGAATAAGTTTATTTAAGAAAACTGGACAAAAATGCAGAGGTTGACGTATACCAATAATGAACAAATCATGGTAGTTAGTTTTAAAAGTTACATCTGACATAAAAAAAAAGTCTTTGTAAGTGCTGGGGACATTGCAGATCCTTCTCCCACAGGTATTTAGTCCCAATACTTGCTCCTGTCTTTGCTGTCTAGGTAAGCTATGTTGAATGAATATTTGTTGCGGGTTGGGGCAGGGGGGGGAACGACAAAAAAATACCAGTGACTTTTGTAATTTAAGGCTGATGTGAGAGATTCTGGGAACATCTGGGAACATTCCTGGCTGCTCCTACTGTCTCAATCTCTTGTCTGCCTTTTGACTACTTTCCTTCTTGGAACAGGTAAATTTTTTCCAGCTGTAATCTTGTAAAGAAGCACATTGGGACTTAACTGGGTAATTGTAGGCCTCTAAGCTTCCATTAAGTATTGCACTCCATTGGAGTAGGCTGAAGCTTCCTGCTGTCTAGGCTTATAACTGTCTTATTAGTACACCCAGATATCCTTTCTTCTGCTGTTATTTTTGTAGGTGCATGCTGAACAGTAAAGTAGCTTTATCAGTCATACAACAAACTTGGATACTGCAGATGAAAGAAGTATTCATGAATAACACTTGACTCAATTTATAAAAGTAAACATACTCTGTTTTGTGAGAGCTGATTTAAAATGTTTTGCTCAGTATGTTGCCCTGCTCCTTGCCAGTTGTTTGTGCAAGTTTTCTTAGGTTATCAACAAGCGCAGCTGGAGATGGCTAAACCTTGCTTGTGACTCGAAGGCGCAGTGGAAAATGAGGTATCTAGTGTAGAGAGCAGGTAATGTGTAGTGGCCTCTCCTGCTGATGCCATGGTTATTGCATTGCAAAAAAAAAGGCATGGTGGCTCTGAAGGTCTCGCTTACAGTGTAATGCTCAAAAAGGGGACTGTTGTTGCCTGCTAAAAACCATTGGTTTCCATCCTCCATCACAGAAGAATGGAGTTTATGAGCATGTTAATTGCAAAACAAAAATAAGGGGTGTAATACATTTTATTTTTAATTGTATGTCGACAGGATAAATGCTGCTTTTGATGGTATGTAGTGAATGGCAGTCACAGTAAGCTGTGCTAGTTTTCATAGCAGGGTATAGCTACTGCTTCTAATAGAGATGTCCTGATGTATTATGATTGTAATGGTGTCTTGTAAAATGTTTGCCTGTAAGTCAGGTGTCTAAGAACTGATGAGGTGCTACCAAAACCTAGGTAAAAGCAGACAGCTGAAGATGGCTTTGGTTTGTGTGTATCATGGGATCTTGGAGATCTGAGGAAGGTAGTAGCCGAGTCATAGCTAGCAGCATAGTCAGTGCAGCTATTATTTTGACCTGAGGTCATGTCCAGTTTATTTAGGTTTCCCAGAACGATATCAGTGTACCTGACCCAGAAAGAAGACTGTGAAGGCCCTTCCTGTTGTGTCGCTTGTGTACCTAGCACGAGGGGATGTGGGTGGTGTAGGGAATTTGTAGGGAGTGTCTCAGGCTGTCTAACACAGCGTGCCTCACAGCTGCGTTCTGCTCTGTCTGTTGCAGAGGTTTCCCCTTTCATGCTGTGAATTTTGGAGAATTATACTGGTGTATAGTGCAACTGGCCAAGTCTGTGTGGGGACTTCTTAAAACAACAGACACTTTTCACGTGGTAAGTTAAGTACTATGGAAACCAGTGACTTCACTTTATAAGTAAAAGTGAGAATTCATAGGAGGCTTTTCTTCTCAAATCTGGACGTACTGGATTCAAATTGCTGAGGAAGATATTTGCTAGTGCTTCTGGTTGAATTAGATGCAACCGCGTACTCTCAATTTTGTTCAGCTTTCTTTGACCGGTTGAGTAATGTGTTCATTCTCTGACCTAACTTTGTGAACTTGTCTTTCATTTCTGAAAAACTGAGTACTGTATCTTTTTACCTTAAGATTGTGGGAGTTCTAAAGTTTGAGATTTTGTGAAAGATTGTGCATGAATTTCTAGGCACCCTCAGGAAATTTATTCTTTTTTTTAAATGTGAATCCTAATGTAGCTGAGGACATCATGTAGCAATGCTTTTCAAGTTCTCTGAACTCATCTCTACTAAAAAACTTTATTTAATGAGATCACTAAATAATATTTATCATTGTACTCACAATGGGATTCTTTATCCACTTACAATACAGTCAGAAAACCAGTTTCTGGTTACTGATATGTTGTAACAGTTTGAATCTTTGAAATGTATACAATAAATGCTTTATTTTAACATTGTATTTACTAGAGCAAGCTCAAATGTTTCTATAGTTAGCAAATTTGAGCCTTGCTTGGATTTCCTTTTGACTATCATGTAATATACTCAATACACTGATCCATAATTCTATTCGTGTTCAAAATGCATTTCTTTTGTGATGTCTGCCAATAATTAGCCACTTTAAAGCTAGATAAGGTGCCACTTAGCAGTAGCTGTGCTAACTATGAAGTAGGTTTTTTTACTCATTTCAGTCTGTATTTCTGAGTTTTACTCCTCAGTCCTAGGATACAATGCAAAGTCAATAATACTGACACACATTGGCTGCTCCCATAATCCATGGATAATCTGTATTCTAAAGATTCAAAAAGCACTTTTTTTCCTTGCTTCCCCACTCCCAAAATAATTGTATGAAGGAGAATTGGAGCCAGAGGTGTTGGCTTTGATTTTGCACCAGAATGGGCATGGATTAACTTTACATAATGTGCATCCACCTGGGATGCTTAGATTTTATAGAGGTGTTCAGTCATCTCTTGTTGATGTACTGGAATTCTCTTAGTCCCTTTCAGAGCCCCTTTTCAGAAGGGGAGCAATGCTGAGAACTTCGCATGTTGTAGCTATTTTAATCTTACCAACATAGCCATATTTATGTGTAATGTAATATTACTATCCAGCAGGAAATATACCCTCCTACTGTGAACCTCCAGACTATGTAATGTTTTAGGAATGCTTTCTGACCTTCTCTCCAGCATCAAGGAGATCACTATGTCAAATATCCCTGTTCTGCACAATCCCCACCTCTCCACCCACTTAGGAAAAAAAAATTTACAAGCTTGCTTTAGATGTCCTGATTCTTATGAAATTTAAGGTTTTTTTTTTGCTATTCAGATTTTAATTGCTCCGTAAGTCTAGACAGAATTTCATAATTCTAGGTGCTTCTAGAAGAAGGCCTTTACAGTAATAAAATTTATAAAAATCCCTCTTAGTGGAAAAATCACTTTACTTTTCAAAATATTCTCTGTAGCTAAAGTATTCTTAATAGAACAACATCCCTGGGAAAAAAAAAAGACTAGGCAAAAACTGATCAGATGTGTGTTTGTCTATGAGTAGTATCTTTAACTACGGGCAGATTTAAGTATGTTCTGTGAAGTTACTTTAACTGAATAATAAGGTCACTCAAATCTTTTTGGGTATTTTGCCTTATTAGGTAAATAAAGAAGGATGGAGTTGGTGTATCTGCTCACCACTGGTGTCCAAATCAAGTTTAAACTCATGCTGTTTGAAAACTTGTAAAGATTAAGCTCAGTTATTCTGGAAGTTGCCACTAGATCAAGTATTGCAGATGCTCATTTTAATAAAATATGTGTATTCAATCTGAGTGCTTTGTCAAATTAGTAATCTGTATTAGGATTTTTTGCTGCAGAAGCCATGCAGGAATGAGGTGGAGCAGCTGCTCGCTTTACAGCCCCTCTCTGAGGGAGAAACGCGGAATGCCTTTTGCTGCAGACTTGGGTTTGCAGTGCAAAACCCAGAGCTCGGGGGAGGCTGCTGGTGCCCCATAGCCTGGCCCCGCGCTGTCAGACACCTTCTTTGTCTTCGTCCTTGTGCCTTGTCTTACAAGACAGCCCGCTACCAGTTAATGTGCTTTTTTCACATTCTTCTATCTGGAAAAGGTAATTCAGCAACAGGATTGTATGCATCGGTATGTAATATATGGGGAAATTTGCCTGTAGCCCTAACCCCAGATCCCTTCCACAGCCTTATCTACCTCTTGCTCTGCTTTCACGGGAGTTCTGAGTGCGTGGGCCTTAGCGTAGGCCGCTTCCCGAATCTCCTCTTCTTCCTTAATTCTGTATTGCTGTAACTTTACTCTGTGAGCAGTTATTATCTGGGTCTCTTGCGTATGGCTCCAATCTCCTTCTATATCTACAGAGCTAGATATTTATAGCAAGCCAGCCTAAGTACATTATTCCAGCGGTGAGAAACCGATTGAGTACGTATTGTGATTCCTCTTGCGCCTATGTCAGTGAACAACTGTTGAGTTTTGGCATGCGTTGCATTCCTGGGTGTGGCTGTGGGACAATCCAAGATAGCCTTGGTTATCTTGGCTTTGTTACAGCAGCCCGCCACAGCTTAGATGTTCACATTATAGACAGTGAAAAGCCTTTCATTGCAGACTTTGAAATCGTTTTGTCACCGTCATCCTCAGTTCTTTTTTCTTTTTTTTTTGGTAAGATTTGGGAGGGAGAAGTTACATGAGTGATAAGAAAGGCCTGGCATAGTTCACAAACTCACTGTGTTTTATGAGAAAGAAAATGAGGAGTGAGCATGGAAAAAGGAAACCCCCAGTGACCGTCAAACATGATGCATGGACTGCGGCCTCTTCTTGTGACAAAAAACTCCCAACAGGCACCGTGAGTATGAGTGTGCTGGAAACTGTTGTCACTTCGTAGTGTTGGCATCACTCAAACTCAGGACTTGCAAAGGCTAAGAAAGTTTGTGTTGTCAGACACTGTGTACTTTATAGAAATGTTTCTATATAATCCCTGTATAAACAGTGCTGAAGGTCAACTTCCAGTGGTCTTAACTTCACGGGTGAGAGAGAGAGAGGTGGAAGAGAATCTGATGTTTGCAAATACGGCGTTTTTCTTTATAGGGTATTTTCTCATAGCCAATGAGGGAACAACAAAAATATAAAAGTCGTTCAAATACTTAAGTTCTTGAATAACAGAAAAGATTGAGTGACTAAACTAGGCTGCCCTTGCAAATTCTTCTGTTACTTGTTTTGCAGTTAAGGCTTCTTTAATGAAATGTATTTAGGTATGGTAAAACGTTGAGCGTAAATAACTGAAAAGCACGTTGTTGCATGGATGAATGATCTTTTTGTGTAATGTTTGTGAGTTTACCCACTTTGCCTAACCACTGGAAAAAAACAGTTTGGCATAACTCTTAAAAACCCTTGGTGTGAAAGCAGAGTAAAGGTGGTTTGTGGCTTCCAACAGTCTTTTTGAGGCATGCAATTCAAATGCCTGTAGTCATTTGCATTAATTTTACTGTCATGAAGCTAAATGGGCCAAAGAAACATACATGTAATAGCTACTTAGCTTTTTCTCCTTCTAATTTATTCCAGTTCTCTGATGCTGCTCTTTTTAAGTAGGATTCCAACTTCTCAGTCTTGATGCTGGTAAAATAGTGTGATAACATGCTTATATTTAGAAGGGAAGGCTTTATATAAATGCTTTCAGCATCTCTGTCTGCAGTGGTAAGCTGGGCTGCTATAAATGCCAAAAGAAACCTATTGTAGAGAGATGAGAAGCTCTGTAGTTCATGTCTGAGCGCCCTTGCCCTCTCCAGAAAAAAATACTGCTGGAAAAGACCACTGCCTGGAATAGTGGCAGCTATCTGGAGTGATGTGTGCAGCTCGAGAAAACTGCAGGGAAGATGCTGCTGTGCAGATGAACTCAGGAGGTGAAGTTCCTGCAGTTAGTAGCTGGACACAAAGCTTGGACACAAGATTCAGACACTAACTGTGTCTTCAGGTTTGGGACTGTGCTCCAGCAGTGAACCTGGGTGTTATGCTGCTACTGCAACCGAGTGCATGTTTGAGCTGAGAAGAAACAGAACAAACCATGAGCAGAGTAGAAGGATGACATTGTAATATAGATGATTGGCATCTGATAGATGATCAACCTTTGATGCAATGAAGTTATCCTTTAAGAAGCGACGGGAAGTGTTTGCACCCATCTGCGCTAGGAAATGCAGGCAGGGAGAGCCTACCAATTCGGATGTAGACAACCGTTGGTTGAACTTGGTGCTTTGGTGATGTACGGCTACAAGACAGTAGTTGCCATGAGTTAACCAGGGGTGAACAGCAGTGCACTTGAGCGGACTTTCTGCCATGTAAACTTATGTTTTCTGGCCAAGTGATACATAATGTCAAAGGGACATAAGGTGATGATTGGTCCCCCAGGGACTGCGGTCAAGATCCACTCTTGCAGCACTTACCAACAAGAACGTATTATGCCAGCTCCTGAGGAGACCTGATTTTTCGCCAGAGTGGAATAAGTTGTTTTTTTTTTATCTCAATTCAGTACCTATGTCACTGACTGTCTGTGTGCATCCCCTGCTCTGCTCCTAGGTTCATTCCTGTGAATGTAGTATGTAGGGTAAAGTGTAATGTACATAGAAGAGTTACAGGATAATTGAGGAATGTGTCATGGCGATTCCCGGTGAAGGAAGGTGGTGTTATCTTCCATGTAATTTTAACGCCACTCTAAGTGGTGGTATCCATGTTACCCATGCCTGACACGCTGCCTAACATATGAAGGACAACTGCACGTTCTGCGAGGAATAGAGAATTTTTTATGGTTCCTGGACTTACAAAAGGAAGGCAGAAGGCACTGCTGAGAAAGGTGATCTGTGTGTAGAGTAGTTATGCTTGGGTCACCTGCCACAATAATTGAGTTTATTCAATGTACTGCTTGAATCAGTGGACCCTGTGACTAGTCACTGGCGAAGGTAACACAGTTGTGGCTTTTATGCTGGTTTGAATCTGGCAGCGTAATATCCAGTAGCCTTTGCACCCAGTCCCTATCATGCCGGCCCCGCTGCTGGGTGCCAGCTGTTGCATTGCAGGCTTTTTTAGACTGCTCTCCTGTTCATCCTGTTTTCCATTTCCCAGATCAGTTGCCACCGCAGGACGCATCTATCTTCTGTAGAAGTAAGGCAGCGTGTGGCTGTCTTGGTACTGAGAACGGGGCGCGTGACATTTCATCTTCCCACCTGCACAGCAGCAGCCCAAACTGTGGAGCTCATACCGCTTCTGTTTCAGACGTCTTAGTACCAGGAGCGAAATACGTCGCCTGCCACTGCAGCTGTCCATCAGCAGGCAATGCACGATATGGCGAAGGTGGAATCTGAATGTTCACATATTCAGAGGAAGCTTCTCAGAGCAATGACATAGTTGCTTTGATTTGCTGCTTTTGGGGAGGGTGGCTGCTAGCAGCAGGCATGGAAAGGCTGCTGCTGGGTGCAGGATTGCAGGCTGTCAGGTGATATTTCTGTCTGTGCTGAGCTTGAAGCTTCATTGATTGCTCTGATGAGCGTGAGGCAGAGTGAGAAGGAAGACAATTTTCCTGGGTGTTTCCTTTTTGCCTTTTCTTCTTCCTTTGCCAAGCAATTTAAAGCTGGGAAGATGGCAGCTATCTGTATGATTCAAGAGGTTACAGCAGCCACATGATTTTTCAGCATGTGTTACTTCTGGGCAATGCACTTTTTGGCGCACTCTGCCACCAAGCTCTGAGCAGCACAGGGTGTGTTGCAGTACATCATTATAGCTGCTTTACTGCAGTGAAAAATAGTTGGTTTTCAGAGGTGAGAGGCATCTGGGATTTCACTATTCCAGCCTGACTGAGGTCATGCAGTCACTGATGTGCTCATGAGGACCGTTGGCATCCGTGGAGTTGCTGTATTGCCACTGTTCTTGGCAGCCCTGCCTGCGCTCCGGTACTGATTTGCGGGCAGCCTGACCTCCCTCTGGGAGAACATCAGCCGCCACGTGGCTGTGGGATGTGTTTAACCATCCGAAAGAGATGGAAGTGTGATCCCCAGTATGATAAATAGGATCCTGTTTTGCCTGAGATTGTGTCAGGAGTGAGGGAGGCAGTTTCTGTGCTGGTAACATAACTAATATGAGGGCAGCTTTAGCGGGTTGTATTCTGGGTACTTACCTCAGTAGTTCAGTGTGATGTTGATATTGGACTTTCTTCTTGGGTTTGAACAACAGAAACAAGAAAGCTAAGAGCTCAAGATGTTTGTTATTTGGACAACTTTAACCTAAATTTCATTGGAAGCAGGTTTGATGGATTAGTTAAGCCCTGATTTGTTTTTTAGTTAATGGTATTTTTTTTTGCCTGAATGTAGTGATGCTGAAATTACATTAACTGTCTGTGAGACAGTGAGCTTTTTCCATAAATCCGCTCTTTCTTTTTTGGGGAGTACATTTTTGTCCAGCACCCTCTACTTACAGCATTCACCTGAGTTCCCCAGGACTTTGCTCTAGCAGAAATGATGGGAAGAACGAGTAATTAGAAGTCTAATTTTCAGTCAGCTTTTATTCAGGCCTGTGGTATCTCTCCTTTAGATTCAGTAGTAATTCTTGAGACCTGAAACATCGGAGAATTATAATGCTGGTAGCTTCAACCAACTTACCACTTCTCCCAAACAACAGGTTAGGCCAGGCCATACACCTTTGTTTTAATTAGCATCAAGTAGAAAAAAAAATCTACCAAAGTTCATCTCACTTCACTGAAGACTTTGTCTTTTTGTTCTTGTCTCAGCTGGCATCTTATTTTAAATAAAGTTGATAGGTGCTCAGTTGCAGTACAATATGTGATATTTCTGTAGCTCTCACCTGGCCCCAGATGACAAAATCTACTTTACTGATGGCTTGAGATATTTCTAACTTATTTCAGGAGGTATTGCTTGTAATTATCCTTTCATTTGAGTATTTTGCTGAAATAAGAGGCACTTCTTGTGCTCTTCTGCAGTTTTCCTTAAATTGACCCTTTATTTGTAGATCAGCGCAAAAATAAAAACAGTAGTTTAGAACCTGTTAGTTGGGAGAGCAGTTCATGAGTGATGATGGACCAGGAGCTTTGTGAACATATGGTTAGGGGATTGCAGTATTGATGGAAGAAAGCGATCGTCTCAGCTACTTGTATGGAAAACATACCACGGAAAACCGGGAAACTGAAAGGTAGCACTAGCATTTTGAGATGCATATCCTGACCTTCTTTTGAATTTACAATTGACCTGCTGTTAAATTTTGTGTCACTAATAAGCACTCAGTGTCTCACTGTACTAAGAATATGGTAACACTTCTGTTGTTAATATCTAGATCCTTCAGACAATTTCTGTGCAGATTGTTTATTATTATTACATGAAGGTTAATTTAAACTGCTCATATTAGGGGGCACATTATAGCTTTTCTTAAAATCCATTTTGATGCGAATACGTCTTGCAAGGAAAACAAACATGCAAAGGCTTGTTCTGGCTTTTATTATGTGAGTGTTTGTAATAATGTTCTGTATTGTAGCAGAAAGTCCATGCTGATCCTGAAAGAGATAATAAAGCCTGGATGTTAACAGATGGAATAAATATGTGCAAGGGAAAGCTAACAGAAAAAAGCTGAATTAAAATTCCATTATCTTATGACCAGGAAGGTAGCGTAGTGAGGCTGAATCCATTATACCCTAAGCCAAAGACTTGGCTTCTGTGCTAAGTTACAGTAGATTTAATTTTGACTGGAAGTTGAAATGCTAATGTGAGCGCTTGCAGTGCAGATAGTAGGTAAGGCAGTTTTACTAGTTTGAAGCAGTCTGTCTCGGGCAATGAAAGGGGATTTTTTTTTTCCCCCTCTTTCTCTACTAGAGGATGTCATAGTGGACTAACTGGTTTAAATGTGGTCTACAAACTGGAATTAAGTTCTCATTGTGGTGCTGGAAAGGCCAAGTATTTTGACTAGATTGTTAAACAATCATATTGCTCCCATTCTGTGATTAATGTTTTCTTTTAAAAAGCAACTTCACTTCATGGAGGAATTTTGTAATTATTAATTTGGTATTGGGCAAAAAGGTTGGAAATGATCTGGTAATGTTTGGATATCTACTGAGTTATTTATATAGATAAATATATTTTCATTGTTAGATATACTTAAAGTAGGTTTGTATAACTGAACTGTTTTTTCTCTCCACTGAGACTAAAGGGAGTCTAAATAACTAGTTGGATGTGGACCCCTGGATTTATAGACATCTCAAGCTGTCTTGATAATTCGCAGAGAGTATGTAGTTGCAGATTCACAGTATATTATTGCTCATCAACAATAATGTGATACTGATTTTAGTGATCATAATGAAACCTGGTAACTTCTGTGAAAGGAAATGTCTGAGAGAGTGCTGTCAGTATTTCAAAAAGTAGTGCCAGTGAGGTTTTGTAGCAATAGCTGATTAATTCCTGTCCTTGACATCCATAAACACAAACATTACTATCCTTATAAGCGGAAGGCTTTAAATGCCAAGCAATAGGAAGAAGGAGTATGGAGGGAATGTACCTGTTTATAAGAGCCAATCTGAAAACCTTGACAGGGAGTTCTTCAAAACAAAAACCAAACTACCAAAAAACCCTAAATGCAGTCTGATTGATTTGTCTTTCTATCCCTTTAATACCTTCTGGCCAATACCCTCCCCCCCCACACACACACTTAGCCTGTTTTAGCCCATATTGGACCTGACTTTATCATGTCTGTGTTTTTTTTTCAGCCCATAGGTTCACATCTTTTTGTGTATCCATGGAGTCAAGGTTATAGCTCCAAGAGAGAAAAATTTTGCGCGAGGGATTTTAAGAAAAGTGCTATTGCAGGACCTGAGAAAAAAAACGTAAGTCACCAAGTCAACATATTCTTGCTACTATATGAAAGTTACATTCTAGTGATTTTGATTCTGTGATACTTGGGCTTGGGGAGTTGTTTTTGCCGCAAATTATATAGATCAGAATTTTATGAAGATAAATACTTTTAAAAGATACCATCTCTCTTCAGTTATGTTGCTACATCTGATTCTCAAAATCACTAAGTGCACCACTGAAGTTGTGCTTGGATTTAACATTTCTCACAGCAGGCAGATGTGAGAAACATGAAGCATGAAATGAGGTTTTACGTACGGTGTAATCATAAGGAATACACGTTGTGTATGTACAAAATTGTACCGAAAAGCTGGTATTGTGTTAAAGAATCCCCTGATTAGATGCTTCTCACAGGGACTATGGTGACAGATTTCTTAGGCGTCTTGTGAGTTCTTTGGTGAAGGAACATGTGGGTTGTATTAGAATCTAGAGAGGATGCAGAATATTTTTAAACGTATTTAACTGGTTTTCTCATTAATACCAGAGGAGGAATTCAGAAAGCATTGCATCCTGTGTGCTTAAAAGAACATGTAGTTAGTTCATACCTTATTTCATTAAGCTAGCTTCTGATTTGATTACATTTGTGTAAAACAGATTTAGGAAATAATACTGTTAGTTCCAGATGATGTTTTGCAAAGAGCTATTACGAGAAAACAGTTATGAAACAACTCAAACTTGCACTGAACAGGTGTACAAATGTTGACATTAATTCCTAATGTAATAAATAAGAGTCATATTTCTGGTGAAGAAAATATTTGTTGTTACAAGTCAACCACAATTGCTGTGTTGGACATCATAGAGACTTCTCTAAGAAGATTTTACCTATCTATTATGTGAAAATGAACTTTTCTGTATTGCTAGGCTTATTGAGGGATGGTCAAATGTTCTGACTGCCAGAAAAAACTTACTATATCTCTTCTCTAGGGTCATTTTCATCATCAAAACCCGCCATTTTCACAAAAGCTTGACACAAAGCCTTCACAATTTTACTTTGAGTTATAAATTAATATTTAAAATGCCTTTGGTAACACTTAGTCTTCTCCTTGCATTGACTGCAGTCAAAAGTGTGGCTGATTGAGTGTGAACAAGCTGAAGAAAATGCAGAGATGAAAGGACCTTAATTATATTTATCCAACTGTTGGAGGATGGGATTGAGTGAAGTGTGTTGAATTGCTACATAACAGCTGCCAAGCAGTAATGGACATGAGTGCTTGGGCCTGCTGCAGTAACAGTAGAAAATGGAGTCATCTGTCATCTTGTGAACATACTTTGAGCTCATTTTTTCCTCAAACATACTTCATGGTAGTTTAAGCAAACTTTGACTTTCTAATTGAGATTGACTAGCACACACATGGCTTGTTGCCACAGTAGTTCGAATTTGGTGAGCTATCTGTAATATACAAATTCACATGCTGGTTTTCATTTAAATGTCTTTAGCTGTGGAAACGTCTACTTTTGTGGGCTTGGGAAAGAGAGATCCTTACCACATGCAGTGAGCCAGCTGTTGTACGTCTCAGTGTAGCTGGATGGCAACAACTCTGGTGCAATGCTGTGAAAACTCTAGGTCAAGAGCTTGGCCATCTGATGGCTTCACCATTCGTGGTGAATGGAGCTGTGCTGGTTCAGAACAAGGGCTCTGCAGCACAATGTTCTCTCTGATCTGATGCGGTCAGTAGTGGATCACAAGGAAAAATAAAAGGTTAAGGCAGATATGAAATAAGCCTTCCCAGCTTGTCATATTGGACTGGGTACCTCCAACACGGTTTCTAACAGCCTTTGGAATTTCTGATCAAATAATCTTTTTTTTTGAATCCTGTTATATTTTTGGTTTGCAAAACATTCTTAGGCAGGGAATTGTGCAAGTTAATTGCACATCATATGAGAAATACTCTTTTATTTTGAAACCTGGACTGCTCAAGAATTTGTTTGTCCCCAGTTTCTAGAATGTAAGAACTGGAAAATCATCATTCCCTGTTCATTTTCTGGCACCTGTGGTACTATATTTTTTGTAGCTCTACCTGCCAGCAAGTTGCTTTTCTGAGGTAAAGGCCTTTGTATCTAACCTTTCCTTGTACAGAGGCTGTTATGTAGTTCTAATTACCCTTGTTACCCTTCTGCACCTTTTTGTTTCATGTCAGAAATGATGAAGTAACTACAAGAACTACGCAGTATTAAACATGAGTGCAGCTTGTTTTATTTGTTGTGGCATCTTTCTGGTTTTGTCCTATTCCTTTCATAATAACTTGTAACACTGTTTGCTTATTTGACAATTACGTTCTCTATTTGTAGAGGACTAAACATGTGACTAATGATCTTTCCTAAACAATAGTAATAGCTGAAATCATATTCATTGTTATTTATAGTTAGTATCATTCTTCTTACTCTTCTTCCATTGTGAGAGCATATGTGAATAAAATAAAAATCCCTGTTTCCAGGAGAGATCCCTGTGTAGTTCCCTGTTCACATCTTAGCATGCTGCTGTTCTTGTAGATTTACCTAGTTTGATTTACTAAGTTTCTCTATACATGCTATACATGCTGACAGACTTGTCAACACTGGTATCCATTTCCACTGAAGATTTCTCATAACGCTAATAAAAATTTATAGCTTATTGTTCCAAATACTTCCAGAATGTGGACCATGCAGACTTGTGGACTGGACTTAAGGCTGCTGTACGCCAGTACAGAACATTGTTGCTGGATCAGTTGTCCAAAATGCTGTGGCTTTCACCTTCGTGTTGAGCATGTCCATTATATACAAAGCATTGCATAACCCTTCAGTATGAATACATCTTTTTTTATCGTGCTGAAATGGATCTTCCAAATAATCTGGATTAGAGTGCACAGTGGTTCCTGAAATGTGTGCCCCGGATCTGTGGCTAGTTTTTCTGCTATTTCTGCTGTCACTTAAGATCCAGAACCAAAAAGAGTGTGTGCCTTCATATTTTTCAGACCTAACAGTAAATAGGTAACAATCAGGTCAATAGCACGGAAGTACAATTTATTTATTTATTTGTGTTTGACCTTTTCTCCTCTTAAGTAGGAGATGTTGCGTCCTGGATACCATTCTTTGTCTATTCAAACATTGATTATTTGGTTATGAAACACTCACAGGTATTACTGAAGTAACTTTTTTTTGCAACCATAGATTTCTATGACTGACTTACCAATCAAGTAGGCTTATTATACTTATGAAAGAGATTTTCTTTCAGTTCTGAAAATGCATTTATTTTTGTGAGTGTTGACATTTAACTTTAAGCTTTGGTTCCCGGATTTGGGTGGTTAGAGGAAATCTTTTTCCACTGTTTCAGCCCTTTCTGTACTTTTTTTTTTTAACTGGTATCTCTTCTAAATTCAACATGTGTTTAGACAGATAAGTTTTAAACCTGAAATGTTCATTTTTGAAAACTGGTTAGCTATCCAAGAATTAGCTGCCCTAAAAATAAATGATTCTCTCGGAAGCAGAATGGCTTGGTTAGTTAGCATTCGTCACATGCACCCAGATGAGCTGCAAAGCAGAATTGCTTGAACTGCTTTCCCCAAGGCACAGCTACTGTTTCTTTAGAAAACTTGTGCTTATTTTCAGTTGTTTTAGGTAGTATAGTTCAACTAGCTTTGTATCACGTAGAGTGTTTAGGAGACCTGATTTTCGCTATAGGTTGATGGTCATTGCAGGGTATTTTTAGAGTGAGCCTATATAACAAAGGGATTACTGCCTTGTATCTCCGCACTTAAACACAGCAGCAAATTGTATGGGACTGTAGTCAGAGCTTGCAATGGCTGTGGAGTCTGATGAGTTGGGACATTTGCTTTAGAATGGTTGCTGATGGCGAAAATGAGGATCTTTTTTTCTTGTATTTGTTGAATTTCTGCACAAGGACAGGCAAGTGGTTTGTTATGACTGGTAGAAACAACATTATATATTATTACAAATATCTTCTGCCTTACAATGATCAAACTTGTATTTTTCTGACAGTTTAACTTTTAAGAGTCTGGAATGGGGTTGCTTAGCTGTTACTTCTGTTGTATACTGTCATGGAATACTGAGTGCTGTTTAATTGCTGCAGCCTGTGAGTATTTGTTTGAACAGGCTGGCGTAACTTAAAAAATTCTGAGCTTTAGGACAGGGCTTATGGTAGCTGAATGTTTTAGCCACCAACTGTTAATAGTGTGTTGGAGTACAATTCATGATTTCATTTCCTGGTATTTCATAAGCTATGTGCAATTTTTTGTTTAACTCTGTTTTTTTTTTTTTTGCCAGTAAGACTTTGTTGTTGTTTTAACATTTTTTCTCCTTTTCCCACCCTCATCTGTGATGCAGATAAAATTACTGAGTGCTTGGAAACAGCTGTGGAGTACTCACATGATCCTTATCTCAGGTATGAGACAGCACAAAGTCTGGTAGATCAACATCTTCAGTGACTACAGCTGTTTCTGAAATGATTGGTTTAACTTTTAAATGTGCCACCGTCTGCACCCCCTGGACAAATGTCAGCTTTGTGAGGATAGCTAGTACCTCACATTGTATGATGTCAGAGCAACACAATTTCTAAGAACAGCATCAGCGAAATTGGTATTATCATTACATCTCTGACCTCTTTGGACATGTATAAACATTTGAAGGCAGCAATTTCTGCTGTATTTTCAAGCTATGGTCTAAACATTGCTTTCGCTGCTGGAAGGTGGGTAACTAGAATCACAGAATCATAGAATGGTTTGGGTTAGAAGGGACCTTAAAGATCCCCTAATTCCAACCCCCCTGCCATGGGCAGGGACACCTCCCACTAGACCAGGTTGCCCAAAGCCCCATCCAGCCTGGCCTTGAGCACCTCCAGGGATGGGGCATCCACAGCTTCTCTGGGCAGCCTGTTCCAGCGCCTCACCACCCTCTGAGGAAAGAATTTCCTCCTAACATCTAATCTAAATCTGCCCTTGTTTAGTTTAAAGCCATTACCCTTTGTCCTATCACTACGCTCCCTGACAGAGTCCCTGTCCTGCTTTTCTGTAGGCCCCCTTTAGGTACTGGAAGGCCACTATAAGGTCTCCCCAGAGCCTTCTCTTCTCCAGGCTGAACAACCCAACTCCGTCAGCCTGTCTTCACAGGAGAGGTGCTCCAGAAACCATCATAAGTTTCCCAAACCGTGAAATGTACAATCTTCTACAGCTGATATGCTCATTTTAGTGGTCTTTCTGTTTTGTATCCAACACTTTATTTTTCTGCAACAAGGAAAATACCCTTAACTTATGCGCTAATTAACAATAATAATAATAATGAAATGTATTTACTGGCTCAACAAATGAACTCACGCTTCACCTTCATGTGTATTTTGGTGTCTTAGAATGCTTACTTGTAGTATTGTATTATTAGATCTTAATTGGGTAATGAAAGGGTAAATGGGTTGGAAAGCCATGTGGTGAATAATGTGGTTAGTCATACTGTATTGCGTAAGCTGAACTGTTAACGTTTTGGTGAGAATGCTCATATGGTTACATGCCTTCATTTGTTTTAGTGTGGCATTGCTGGATTTAATTAGATTTTATGGGATCTAAACTTACAAAAAGGCTCAAAGTTCTGTATTCAAAACCTGACACGTGGGATGACCTTTTCTTTCTTGGAAGATAAAGGTACTCTGTGTTCTTGTGCTGGTGAATAATTGCAGTGAAGCTGTTGCAGGGCAATTGCAGCAAGTTTTGGCTAACCTTTACAGTAGACTTGAAGAGATAGGGCATTACATGTTTTTGTGCTGTGTAAGTGGGAGAGGAGGGGAGAACGTTTATTTAGTAGCAATGCTTAACACAGATTTTTCAGAGAAGTAAAACTTCATTCTTGCAGCTTTGTAATAGACAGGGACATGCTATTTACCTTGGCTGCAATATGCTTACTTAACCAGCTCGCCTTTTTCTTAGAAACGAAACATTCTTACATTGTCATCTTAAATGTAGAGATTCAAACTGTGCATTAGAATAGATCCTAATTAACATTTTGAATCATTGTTTGTACTTGCACTCATACTACAGTTATGGCTGCCAAAACAAAATCTTGTCAAGAAAATGACTTGAAATAAGCGTGTTTCTTCATTGATGTCGTCATGTCCTGGTTATAACCAAGACTTGCAGTAAGGTTAAAGTATCATCAGTGGACTGATTTTTATAAGAAAAAGCAATGTGCAATACTGTTCTGAAGTATGGCTGTTAGGGCTAGTTGCACTTCTTGGTGTGGATGGACACTTTTGGATTTCATAGTAAAGTTCGTGTTTTAGTAATACTAAACAATAGCTGTTAGGCATGAGTCTTTAGACAGGTGTGACCAGGTGGTACTTGCACAAAAACGCAAAGCCACAGAGTTTTCTGAGGATACAGATCTTCACAGACATGTCGAGGAGTGTTTCTGAAGTGTTCTCCTAGTAAGTAGGGTAAGCAAACATTTTTTTTCATGTTCTCTTCAGTCTGAAATATCAGGTAACTTTGGAACATGGTTTTTCACAAACCTTTGATATAAAGAAATGCCTGGTATTTCTTAGGCAAAAAACCAGAGACTATTAACCTGTTGCTCTGGGTTTTGAGCTCTGTTTGGTGTGGTCCTTTGTATTAGCAGTATTAGATACATTTCACTGGGAAAAAGCCCGCAGGAGCAGATAGCTGTGCAGCTGCTCCTAACTCACCTGCATGCGGCCAGCAGACAACAGAGGCATGAACAAGACTTTTTTTTTTAATAGTCTGACTGTAACATGTTTATTGAATTCATTTTATGCGAATTATTTTTAAATGTTAGAATGATACCTGTAACACATTGTTCTTAAGCCCAGATTTCTCTGTTGTTTGGAATGTATACTTCCAGGAATTCTGTAGATGTGTGAATTCAGTCTACTTGTCGTGCTTTATGCTTGCGGGAGGACCTGAACTTCAAAGCAGGAAGATTGCAGGGCGGGTGCTCTCTTCCATACCCTGGCTACTCTATTTGTTGCAGGCTGTCAGGAGTGCTTTGCCCTTATTTGACCCATGACTTTTTTTTTTTTTTTTAATTGGTGAAGTAAATGGGAAACCGTATTTAGCTCTCAGAGAACACAGCAAGTAACCACAACCCCTCTGAATGGTTTCAAAAAAACCTGGCTGAACTGAGAAATTGCTTTAAATCAGTTTTTATCCGTTTCCACTGCAAACAAACAAAAAAAAAGATACCATCTAACTGAGTGCAGATTAAATAACCTTTGTTAAGGCTGAAGTTCAGAAGAATGTTAAAAATGGGTTTGCACCAGTTTTGTTGTCCTCAGTGTTGAAACTGTAAGTGGTTGCTTAAAGTGTGAAATTTGTAGCACAGGTAGTCTAAAGTCTAACCGCTTGAATTTGTGAATGCAGTTCGGGTACCAATACTCATACTAATTAATACCTTTTGCCTGCAGATCCTGTAGTGTGAATCAGCTTGTAGCAGCATCTGCTCTGTGAGAAACGTTTATGCAAAATGTAAATGAACCGCTTATCTGAAGGTATGGGTACATGAGTAAACTCCTGCAAGGCAAGCTAAGCTCCAAATTTGCATCATCAGCAACTCCCATGTGATCCAACGTCAGTTAATGTGAAAGCTTACCCAACTCTCACTGAAGGATAAATGGCTCGTTTGCATTTACGGAAGGGTAAAAGTGAACACATTTGTAAAGCAGAGCAGCTAATAAGGCATGAATAAACATGCTAGTTTATCGTGCAGTAATTTGTTCTGTAGACATAACTTGATGATGCACAAGGCAATGAAGCCAAATGAATTCTACTTTTTTATTGTAAACCGTGTATTTTTGAACACTTCAACATGCGTTTTTCTCTATGTCTGTCACTGTGCTGCCCCTTAGTTGTCTGCAAACTGGTTTGGGTTAAAATGAGATCTTTTCAAGTGATGGAGAGAATAATGGTGCCAAAGCTCTCCTGAAATTGTTTTGCTACAGAAAAAGGGCTTTGGAGCTGTGTTTTCAGAGTATAAAAATATATCGATTTACATTAAAAAAAATGGCAACATAAATTTATAAACTCACTATGTGAGTAATTTCTGCCTTTTCCATGCCTTTGGTAGATGCTTGTATGGTGCTTTGGGAACTAGTCTAATGTTTAGTCTAATGTTGTAATCTCTTAGATTGCAGAAGTGGTGGAGGTTTTTTGTTTGTTTGTTTGTTTTTGCATGGGGCATGACATTCAGATGCTGAGCAGCCTGCAATAAGCTTTGTGTTAAACATAACCTTGAAGTGTCGCAGAACTCGAAGTGGATGTTTCCTCTTCTCTCCAGACGTTCTCAGTGCTTACAGCCTTTGTTACCCGTTTGACTCTCTTTTTATTTTAGACACTACTTTTTATTTTAATTAGATTTTGAGTTTTTCATCTTGCTTTTTAACCAGGTTTGTCTTCAAATACTATTCCTTCACTGTCCTTTCTCTTGGCCCAAGTTGGATTTTGGTTTGTAAAAGTGAAAAGGAAATAGTTTTTGTTAGTGGTTTGGTTTACTTTCTTCTTGTGGATTTTAACAATATTTTTAATTACAGGACAAAAATCAGTTGCTAAATATAGAAAAAGCAGTGACAGAACTTTCAGTCTTCATAATCCTAAAACAGAGTACAATACTTTTTAGTGTCAGTAATGCTGTCAGTGTAGTCGAAAATACCCTGGTAGCTGGTTGCAGCCTAGGTTGGTGTCTGTCATTGTATCTGCAGACATGCTATGCTTAAGTGAAAATGTGAAATGCACTGCAGAGAACTCAAGTAGAAAATGCTCACTTGGATGTTTTCTACAATTCCTGGGTAAGGATTTTGAGCTTAGCTATATTTAGTAGGAATTTCAGCATTTAATTGCAGCAATTCATGTGCTTCTCTCCTGAATCCTCAAATATGCAGCCTGTGTGAATTGTTTTACTTAACACTTTTGCATCAGGTGGCAGTTCTAGTTATATTGGGATGACATGCATGTTACCAACAAAGTAGTTGTTTGTAGGGCAAACTATTTGACAACCTACTCAAAACAGTCTGACGTCTCAGAAAATACAAGCGTGGCAGTTGGAGAAAGCTCTCTGGTCACCTGACCCTAAGTTAATCTTGCCATTTGTCAGCGTTTCTACTAAATAGAAAAGCTATTTTTAAACCGCTTGTTGCCAGCATGACGACAAAATTAGAACAAGGAGGAAAATGGGTTTGGTTTTTAGTAAAAAGGAAATACTTTTGGGCAAAATGCCACTTGAGCTTATCGTAGGAAGTATAGTTTGGGAGCTCTTATTCCCATGCTTCTCTGTGGATTGAGATTCCTGGTAGTAGTAAACTGCTGATAATGTACCAGTCATACAGGCAAATACATAACTAATACTTCATGGAAGATGTCCAAGGAAATATATAAGTAAATGTTACGATAAGGTGATGAGGCTGTGATTTCAGAACTGGCACAGTGGCTGTGTGTTGCTTTAAACTCTTGTTTTGTTGTTTACTGAAGCTTTTGAGTGTTGGAGTACCTTGAAAACTTTTCCACAAGTTGTTTTTACACGTTTGTGGGTTTGAAATTTCTACACAGCGTTGTTTCGTCGGTCATATCGAGAATACTGGCAGATGAGCCTTGCTGCATCTATTGTAGCTGGTTAAGAGTCCGTTGCTCTTTTTGGCGGAGCTGCCGGAAGGGAGTGCGTATGCCCATTTCTCAGTCACCCGAGCGCAAGGTCTGGCGGTTGCACTTTAAACTACATGGCTGGCCAGGCTTGTGAACTTTGCACTGACAGCTGGAGCAGTGGCTTTGCTGTGGGACTGTGGGGCTACCAGGCTTCGGCAGGGACAGGAGTGGTGGTCTGTCCTCCTGAGCTGAGGTACCCTGTGAAGAGCTGCTGCAGTACGCGTCACCTGCCCGAGGTGACTGAAAGGCCTGCTTGAAATTCTGCTTCCAGTAGACCGAGTGATCGACAGACTCCTTTGTCTGCAATTTGTAAAGCAAAATATAAAAGTGATACTGCTCTAATGACCCTCTGAGCCTTAATGGAGAATAGAAAATTGCACCTCCTCTTAGAACTTCCAGAATTTCCTTTGCACGTTCAAGCATTTAAAAATGGCTTTAGTTTGTAATCTGAATCCAAAGAATCCATGGTTGTAGAGGAGCTGCTTCAACTTGTTTAGTGATAAGAAATATGCATACTTTTTAAATTTTATTTTGTGTGTGTCTTCTAATCTCTAAATCCTACCAAGTAAATTCAGTAAAAATACCTTGTTGTTTAGATCTTGTGGGTGGCTATTGGAAGTGCTTGTTCCCTTCCAAGGACAGTCACCTAGCCTTTGCTGTACACCTTCACTGAATTTGCAAGAGAGATTTGGATTGCTTGGGGTGCTATACCTTATTGCCTTCAAACACACATCGAGCAGCTTTGAGCACAGGTAGTTGCTGCAAAAGTTGGAGTTTGTTTTGGTTGTTTGCTAGTGTAGAAATACTTGGTGAATTGTCTTGTGCTCAGAGAATGCCACACAATGCTAAGGGTCCAAGTAGCATTGCATTAATTTGTCACTGAACTCCTGCACGTAAGTTGCATGCTTACTTGCACTTCAAGTATTGGATTCAACACACTTAAATTTCCCAGTTTTAGTGATATACTGCTGTTCTCTTTACCCGTGGTCCTATCTTTAAATTATCAGTTATTTTACAATATTGCTTTTATTAATAGATTACAGAGAGAAGGGAGTTCTAGAGGACTAAGCCAATGCCATGCCCATAAGACCAATGGGAACCGACTTGCCTAATGGCTTGCAGCTTGAAGAGGAAAGTAATAATTGCTGAAGGAGGGCTTGGGAAGTTGGTGGCAAAACTCAGACTTTTTTGTTATTGGGAACAGCTAAAGTGCTTCATGAGATATTAAAACAATTGAATGTTTTTAATTTGGCTGATCGGCAGGCAGTGTTTTTCTGTAATGGTTTTCATTTCTGACTTGTGTTTACCTTTGAAGTTGTTGCATGTTGAATTTAAGCTTCTTAAATGTCAGATACTGTAAACATGAATGTGCTGATTTTTCTCACCTATATCAAGTAGTTTTAACTGGAAAGCAATGTAGTTCTTTTCAGGGTTTAAAACAGTGTAAAAACTGATTTTAAAGCTGCTTTCGTTCAAAGTCCACCTAGTGACATCCATAAATGTGTATTCTGCAGCTTAGTTAGTGTAATGGGAAATAAGTGTGTATAATCCAGTTAGATTTTGCTGCCTTGCATTCTGCAGCATCTTTGTTATACCAAAATGAGATACGATGTTTGTGTGAGAAGGTTTATTCTTCAGGAAAGAAGAATAATATCTCAAAAAGCCTCTTGACAAGTTTTCTATATTCCACACATTGTATCCCATGTAATTTTACTTTTGTAGCTGAATGTTGAGTCTTTTTATTAGTACTTTCTCTGATAGCTTTTTTGCTAGTTGTAGTTTGAATCTAGTAGAAGTGAGCATGTCTGAAGTGTAGTTTAGCTAGTATACAGAAACTGAAAAATAAGCATATAGTGTATAAAAAGCATCTAAGCCTAGGCTTTGGGAATGTAATTACAGAACTGTCTTCCCCCTTTGAAGAGGTAATTGTTTAGAAATTTTCCCAGGACATGGAAATCAATGCAGTGCCTTCCTCAAATGTATTGCTAATTTTGTCACTCACTGCTTGCAATTGCTACATTTTGGGGTCATCATTTCTTGAGCTTGTGGCTCCCTTTACACACACATGCACGCACTCTTGCATGTAACACAAGTGTTGGTGTTCCCAACATCATCTACCAGCATCATCTACCTCAGTGGGCCTTTAAAAAAAAAAAAAGCACGAGCCTATCACCCATACTTAAAGAACAATGCAGTCGTCTAATTTTAGGAGACGTCTTAGGGCTATGAATCCTTGTCTTGCATGGGTGCCTTAGAAACTTATGCTATTCATGCCCTGCTTGGTTGCTCTAGGTGTTTAAATTCAGGGAGGCAGGATTTCATGCCCATCACTCTTCAGAGCTTTTCTGTCAGCTATTTTAGGTAATTTTATGCTCAGAGTAGCAGTTATTTCTGGGTCCAATGCTTCAGTTGCTGTGGAAAGATATTAAACAAGTAATGTGGATTTGTGTTTTCTGCTTTGAAGTGAATATCTATCTCTCTTTCTCTGAATCTATATCCAAAATATTTTCCTTTCACAGGGACCTCTGTTCGTATTTGCAGAAGCTCAAATGTTTCACAGGGACGTTTGTGGTGATCCTAGTTGACCCAAAGTGACTAAATGTGTGTTTTGGTGCCTATTGGCAATATATATTTTTTCTTCTTCTAGGACGTGAAGATCTGAGAAATGAACAAATTACGGCAAAGCTTTAGGAGAAAGAAAGATGTCTACGTCCCAGAGGCCAGTAGGCCTCATCAGTGGCAGACTGATGAAGAAGGTGTTCGTACTGGCAAGTGCAGCTTCCCTGTTAAGGTAAGAATTTCTGTCTTTCTTTTGGATATCCATGAGGCACTCTTGCCATGAATTATTATTTGCTTTTTTTTTTTTTTGGCAAGCATAAGCCAGAAGCATGCTTCATTACACATTGACCTATTTTACAGTCAGCCCTCATTGCAAAGGATGTGGCGCTTTTTTTTTTTAAAGCCAGATGAATCATCTAACAAATGTCTTGTCTGATATATCGTACAGTATTATTTAGCTGAAATAAATCATCTAGCTAGGCAGAGGAGTAATATAATTTGACTTCATTTTTCTGGAAGGGCAGAAATCATAAACCCCTTGGATCACATGGAAAGGTGCTTGGTTATGTCTGTTAAAAGTGAAGTTACGGTTACAATTTTGCTTGTAAGGTAAGTGGTGGGTTATACTTGGAAGGGAATCCTTCCTCCTTTTTGATACTTGAAAATGTTGCAAAGAAACGTGGTTTTCCTTCCAGTGCTTGAGATATAAACGTTTGCTAAGTTTTGAGTGTTGGTTTTTATGTGTGTGTGTTTTACAGATTATTAATTCATGTGAAATTGAAATTACCTTTTTTGATTCCTAGAACTCATTCCAGATTATCTGAGTACTATAAATAGGTATTTTCTTTTATTGTCTTTTTCCATTTCTTTTTCCACCTTTTTCAAGAAATAACACAAAATAAATATTAAAATTATAATAATATTTAATATTAGTAGATAAGAAATAAGTAAGGAATTTAAGGTGTCTTGCTGCATACGCTCACCTTGTAATCATAAGCTCTCTTCCCCAAGGTACACTAATGCTAACTCTACAGTAGATTGTAAACAGATGACATCTATGGAAGGCTAACAGTTTAAATATCTATGCACAAGGAAAATGATGTCTGTGCTTCTGACACCTAAGAATCTTTTATTAGTTTTTATCTGTGTTATACTTAAAGTAATTCTGATGTTAAACAGGTGATGTTGCTAGGTGGAACTCTTGAAACTGACTGTTGCATATTTTTGTAAAGCTGTGGGTATGTGCAGATGCACCATAAATTTAGAGTAACTTTCACACTATGTTCCTACCCTATTTTATCCTGCTGTACTTGCTTGTGTGTGCTTTTATGCATGCTCTAGGATATACAATGTGGAAGCTAACTTTCTAGTTTGTTATGGTTGCCTGCTTTTTTGTCTTTGTCTTATGTTAGTTTTCTGCTAGAATGAAGGAATTGTAATGTAATACTAAAGAGAGATGGTGTTTTGCCAGAGCTTTGAAACTGAGTAACTGTTTTGTGGAAACTTGAACTTAGATTAGGCTTTTTAAAATGTTAACACTGTCTAGGAGAGAACAGAATTGTGAGCTTGAGGATCATCATTTTAATAATTTAGCCATTACACAGGTGCAAAAGCTAAAATATCAAACTCTCAGTTTTTAGACATTTAGTTTAACTCAAAATTCTTTCAGTCCTTTACTGAACACAAAGGCTGTGAACTACTTCTTGCTGTTTAAAGACTGAGGCTTTTTTTTTAAATTCCTGGTCAGGACTTGGACTTATAGTGACAAGCACTTCCTGTATTTAAATGAAGCATTCATCTATTCTGGGCACATGTACCCAAAAGTCAAAAAAGGTTTGGGGCCATTCTGCGGTAAAAAGGCATAGAAATGGATGAGTCTTTGCATCCTGTCCTCACAATGGGACTTGTTTAGCCTTATTTGCCTGCTTTGTATTAGAATTCACCAAGTTAATTTGGTCATTGGAAAAATTACTCTTAAGTAGAGGCATCTTTACTTAAGTTTCTTGGTTCAGTCAGAATGTTCAACTACTACCATTTAATGATCTTGCAATTAGATGAAAACTTACAATCAGAACAATTGGACATCGAGGTGCTTTAGTTTATTCGATTTGAATTTATCTTCCAAATTACTGTGCCTTGAGATGGGCAGTAGGGAAAGTTATTGGGCTTGAGATGCAAAGTGGGTGTTAACTGGTGTTTCATAGATACAGACGGGAAGTATGCCATTGTGAGCGAACAAGATAAACCAGATGTAGAGTCATCGGTTCAGTGGGTGGTACTGTATTTTGCTCACAAAAAGAATAGAACTTTGTGCTATTGAAGGAGAATATCCTGGCACACAGTTCTTGGGTATTATTCAGAAATACATGCGTTCCAGGAAAAGTATGCTGTTGCCTGTGACCTTAAATATCTGATGGGATGTCTTTTCTTCCTGATGTTCCTCAACGGAGCAGAATAAACTGAGATCTTGCTAAGAATAGTTACCTAATAGGAATGCTTTCAAGTCTGAAACAGTGAAAATATCTTTTATTGTAAATCCCTGTTTGGCATTCCAGTGTGGTCCCGTAGTTGCCTGTAGTGTAGCTTCTCAACCACAGTTCAATATGTGTCTGTGGGGGTTAATCTGACCTTATTCTTTATGGTCTGCCTTGCCTGCGCTCGCTCTAAAAATCGTCAGCCTTAGTTCTTAAAAGCTCAAAACATAGCTGAGTGGCAAGATCGAAGTCTAGATTTTGAAGTTATGATCAAGGTTCTGGCTGTATAGCTGGAAAGATCTGAGAATTGTCTTTAAGGTATTCTGTATGAAAGAAAAATACAGGACAGTAATGTAATAGAAGCCATGGTAAGGGCTTTGTTTCTTCTAATGCTTGCTAATTTATTTAGGTAAGACTCTTAATTTTTTGNGACTAGTGCAAACACAGAGTAGGGAATATTTGCTCTCGGTTTCTCTTGTAAAAGAGAGATCATGAAAGTTTGATGGGAGAAAGATGTGTCACTGTTAAAGTAGTGTTAAGTTGGTGTGTTTAACTTCTTGCCTTCAGGCATATTTTTTTTACCCAGAGTTGGGGTGTTTGTAGAGTGCTAGCACAGATTTATCCTTTTTTAGATTTTACAGAACATGTGGAACCACTTTGAAAGTCATGTTGCAAATAGGATTTCATCCTGCCTCCAGGCTCTGCTCTGTTAGTGTTGGACGGGGACTGCAGTAGCTGTTCATTCTTTGTACTTTGAGGATGCTGTATTGCAAACAAATTTAATGTTATTAAAAGTTTTTCTACATTGGCACTGTTCTTGAAGGTCTTCCTGTGCTACATCCACAACTGATCCTGATTGTTAATTACAGTCTATAAGTGTGGTGTTGGATTTTGAGCAAATCTGATGCATCTAAGGAACATCTGCATTTTGGTAGAGAAGATGCTCTGTGGAAAGTACTAGCAAAATTCCTGTGACATTGTTGCCTTAAAATTCAGGGAAGTGGATTTGATGCACAGTTTGTTCTCTTCAGTGCTGTGCTCATAAATTTGGAGCTTGTGATAGTCCTGGGTTCGTACTGTTACTTTTAGGCAATAACACCTTATTTTTGGTTTAGCAATCTGTACTTTTCCACTGTTTTCAGAGTCTGTGTTGTATGTAACAAGTTGCTGATCATATTTTCTCAGTCATCCTAGTGTGTGATTTTACAGATAGCCCTTCACTGTATTTGAAATCTGACCACACCTGGGGAGGTAATCCGACACATTCAAAATAGAGTCTTGGAATGGTTAGCAACTTGCCTGCTCTGCTCTTTTATGTGAACTCTTTCGAATTGGCTAAAGTTGCATTGAAAGAAGAGCCTTGATACTGGAACATACAAGTGAATGTGTTTTTGCACTCCACTACATCAGCACAGAGACAGGTGTATGTCTGTCAGCAAAGGTATGAAAAGGGTATGGGACTTGTGCTTAGACAAGTGTGACTTGCAGACTCTTACTATCCCATTAGGCACAGAATTGTAAGGCTCTACTAACTTCTGTGGTGGGGAGGCATGATACATTGCGTCTTTTATAGATGTACTCAGAGCTGCCTCTTTGTTAAGTGTGGAGCTGTTAAAACTGCTGAAAAATCCATGCAGAAATACATTTTCAGACATGACCATTCTCTTCCACTGTCCTAGAAAACTAAAAAGTAACCACTGTGTTTCAGTAGTGAATCTTCCCTCTGAGGGGAAAAGAACTGTGCCAGATCTATGTAATGTATAAGGGATTTAGATAGGGACATTGTATTTACAACTATTCAGAAGTAGATTATTCTAACAGACGTTAAAGCTGCTCTTATCGGTGCTATGATTTATTTTTACACAATCTTTATAAATCATAATTGCCCAAAATGAAGTTCATTGACATACACATTTTCAAGCTTGCTTTCTTGCTCCAGACACTACCTCACTGAGAACATGCAGCTGTTCTATGTTTTAATGACTAAAGTATTTGACACTAGGGCTTCTTTTGTCTGAAATGCCTTTCCAAATGTCCCTCTGGGTAAGTAGTTTTTGTTCATACAAATGCACTGTAGAGTAACTGGCCTGTGAAATTTATATCAGGAAAATTAGGTCATTTCCCTCTACTTAGGAGAACTAAAGAAATCGAACATTTGCGAGTTCTTGGTTCTTCTAACCAACTGAACGGAACATTTACAGCTGATTCCTACCTGTGGTTCTAGACAACGCAACAGTCAGATATAGCTGGGATTAACTGAATTAGTTTTATTCTGTCACTTCCAAAGTTTTAGGGGTCAGTCTCTTTTGACCTTAATGTGTCTAAGACTGCTGTTGCCTGTAGTCTGCAAGTTTACTTGTGTATGTATTTTATTCCATTTATTCCAACTGGAAGACTAAAGATATCAATGAATAAAGTCCATGGGGAAGAGTAACATACCACACTTGTGGTTTTGAATCTGAAGTACGGGGTTTGCTGCTGAGTGCATGGTATCATGTGAATTAGCGTTTCCACTGAATCCTGGTTTCTATGTTAGTGTGGACAAATAGAAGTCATATAGATACAGTTGTACATTCACGTATAAAAGAATTAACTTTTCAGATCATATATTCTTCAACTATTTTGTCTAGTCCTTGCTTTGATGGGAGATGTTTGAAAGACACTGTAATGCTTCATATTAATATAACTTAATATATTAATTGTAGTTTAATAATAATAAAAAGAATAAAAAAGAAAGCAAAGACAGGAAAAAAAGGGAGCGACTTGCTCTGTGCCTCATAGAATATTGTCAGTGGGACCTGTGTGTGTTAGCTCCCATCTCTGGGATCCCTGTGACTGAGCTGTGTTTTATGTAATTAGTGTGTATGTGGCCCGCTGAAACCTCCCTTAGTAGGAAATAGGCCACTGCTGTTCCTTTGCTGTGTGCTCTCACACCACTCATAGCTGCCCAGTTGTCCTCTTTAGTTTTGGAATTTACGTATTGAACCTTATTGCTTAAAGTCTAACATAGAAATCTCAGATGAAAAATATTTTTTATATATTTTTACTTAGTTTATAAACATAGCTCGCATGCCATTCTGTTCCTCCAGATCAGAAAGGCTGGTAGTCAGCACAGGTGACTGACTTATTTTATGTCTTAATACATGCACTTCTAGTTGTTTGAAATAATAGTAGCTGTGAAGGAGTTTACTTGCATGTTGATGCTGAAGTGCCTTTAAGTTAGGCATGTGATATTTTTGACTGTGAAAGCTTGAGATGCTTGACTAGCCTTTGAGAACTATGTTAAGCATTTTTAAGAAGTTAAAGTGACAAATCTGCTGATTTCTGAAATGTCACACAGCCTTACACATTAAACACTACAAATCCCTACCTCTTAAGGCATGAATTGATGTTAGCAATGAACAATAACCATTCCTACGGAATGCTAACCCAGCAGCAAGCAAATGTAAATTCTTAAATTCCTGTAGCATTTAAGATCACAGGAAGAAGGCAGCTCATTATAACAGAAGGTGATTATAACAGAAGGTGTGAGTCTTATCTTAAATAAATTCCTATGCGTTTTTGTCATGATTAAAGGAATGGAATTCAATCCCTAATCTTTAAACTTTTCACATTTGTATACAACCTTTAGTTTTGTTTGAATAGCCTTGCAAATAAGGAGTTTTAAATGAAGCTTCTTACTTACTTTAAAAACTCTGTTGTCTTTGGCCAAGGTCAAATTCTTAAATTGTTTAATAAACTTCAAATTGTTTTAAAGATATGAGCATTCATGTCTAGAGCCATAAAAATGGTTTAGATGTCCTTGTAGAAATATATCTTTTAAATGTAATCTAGTTATTGGAAATTTTAAAAAGTTATTATTGAGTTATCCTTTTTAATTTTGTGTTTTTGTTTTTTATTTCTGTAAACCAGAGGATTTCCAGTGTCATAAATGGAGAATGATTTATTTACAGGACTTGAAGAAAAGGTACAATGTGAACCTGTGCGTTGTGTTATCAACACTTGATTTTCTTTTTCTTTTCTATTTTTTAAAGAAACTTTAATGTTTATTTACTAATACTGAGTTCCCAGAAATGTAGCAATTGCACATCAGAGTGAACAATTGAAAACTTAGGTCTAACAGAACACGCACGAAGCTGTAAAGGGGCTAGGAGAAATAGTGGGTTTAGCCTCATCAAGGGAAATTTAGGATAGGCATTTACAATAACAACTCAGCAAAACAACCCCCTTTCTAACAGTGTAGCATGTAAGCTGTAAGATAGATGGTGTACCCTATTGATCTCCAGCTACAGAAACGTAATGCTGCTCTGCTGACTTCTGTGATGTAGATGTGGAAGTATATCCTGCCTTGAGGCAAGCGGTGTCCTACAAAACCTCCTGAGTTCCTTCTCAGCCACATTTTAGGGATTTGTGAGGCTATGAAAAATACAGCATTTGTGTATCCTATATTGAACTTTGCTACTTCATCTTCAATAATCCTAACTGGAAATGTTTTTTATTCCCTCACAGTGTTTTTTCTGTTCACACTGATAAGTACAATATGAGAATCAGTAAGTGAAATGCACAGCATGACTCTTAGATGGGTGTGGTGTGAAGGGACACTAAGAACTACTGGTACAGATATTGCTTCATTTTTAGAGTTAAATTCTTTTGGCCCACACTATTCAGAGACATTTAGTGGTCATAGCTGTTACAGTGCATAGTTGGGGGGGAGTTAAATTAATGAGACATTTTCTATTCTGGTGACTTAGGGAAGTGGAAGAAGTTGGACCGTAAGGGAATGTGTAGCATCATAACCTGTAGTTTTGATTAAGCAGAATTTAGCTTTGTTTGGTGATGCTTAATCATGGGGTTTTTGTCATTGTCTGTGCTTCTACAGCTCTAAGCAAACATCTGCTTCAAACCAATAAATTAAAAAGGAGCAGCATGGATATGAGAGAGGAGAGAAGTAATGTATTGAACGTTTGGATGTAAATCTTACAGAGGTCAGTGGAAGCATAGCTCAGCTTTGAGATGCATCCAGGCTTCTTGGATTTAAGCTTATGTCTAGTTGCAAGACAGCATTTCACCCTGAAACTGTGGAGTTAAGGCTTTAATTCTTGACCAAAAACTGTTCTAGAAGCATATCAACATATACAGATTCCAAGTATTCAGTCTTCATTTGGGGTATTATATATAGCAGTAGAGAGAATAGTATCTACACAGAGGAAGAAAGAGGAATGTCACTGCCTCTAGGAAAAATACCGAGGAATCGGTAGTGTCGCTGCTCTCGGTGGCAGTTAGTTCCCGAACACAAGACACCTTGGCCAGGACTTACAGTAAGCTCTTTTCGTGTGTCCGTCTAGTTTGAAATATAATCTGAAGAGCCTAATCTGTTATTGCAAATAAAACAGTGCAAGCGAAAATCTGCTGACACAGAGAAAACTCTAGTAATTTGTGTATCTGCCTCTGTTTGGAAGAGAGACCAACTGTGTATTACTGAGTTTCCGTAAATGAAAACGGCTCCAGTGAGTTGGCCAGGTGGAGGGAATTCTGGTGAAGGACCTTTCTGTTTGCCAGCAGCTCTTACTATTGAACATTGCATTTTTGAAAACTGAGATAGCCAAGTATTTGTGAAAGAAAAGACAACAAAGAAAGAAGACCACGGTAGTATTTCTTGTACTAGCACACAAACTGTATAGTGGTTTCATTTCTGACCAGCAGCATTTCTGGCCTGATATGTCAGGTCTTGTTGTTTTATTAGGAATATTTTCGATAGTATATATTTGGGGGAAGGCAATAGGACAGCTTCACCAAAAACACTTGATGTGGTAACTTACATTGTTCATTTTTAGATGAAATTGGGAAAAGCTTAAAACATTGAAAAATAATAAGTTTTTCAAGCACTTTTCAAGGGCATTTTGCTGAGTGCCAGCTTGACTTGTTCCTGTGTTGATTGCTTTGTAGTGTTTGACTGAAGAGTGATACCAAACACCTCTGAAAGAGGTGTTTCATCTGTGAAAGAGAACAGAAAGTTCATTGCCTAGAGGTGGAGAGGGAAGTTTTGTATTACTTCCTATACCATCGTCTCATCTTTTTTTTTTTTTTCTGAAAATATTAATATAAGAAAAACCTTTATTTAAAAATGCTTATGCTAAAGAGTTCCGCAACAACTCTTGGAGGTATTTTATTTAGTTCAGAGCTTTTATTTTGTGTTATGCATTATGTCAATTCTGCCCACAAGGATTTTCACTTTCCATAAAAGCATTGTTAATTTCTGATATGATGATTAAATCTCTCACAGAACATCTTATGGCTGAGAATTGCTGATATGGCTATCATTCAATGGTTGCTATGGAAATTAAGTAGGAATGCATGCAATATTAATACTGCTTTCCTATTATTTGCACTTCCATGATGGAAACATACTTGCTTTCTCCAGGAAAGTTAGATGCTGTGATTCTTGTGATGAAGAGAGCTCTTTGCAAGTATGTCTGGGGTTCCCCCTTCCTTACTGTTCTGCAAAGTCATCAGCTGCCATGATATGGCTTATGCAGTTCACATCAGTTCTGTGCAGCCAGTGTCCCAATCACTGAGTGTGTTTGTGGTAATATGCCATGATGGATTTGTAAGAGATTTTACTTATATTTGGCAGTCTCTGCCCAGGCACTTCACTGTATGTTTTTCCTCCTTTAGTTTGAAAGGGAAGTTTCTTTCAGAGATGTTGAAAAATTGTGTATAGAAGCATGGGGTGTATGTGTCTGCTTTTTAAAGTGATTGCCGTGTGATCTCTTTGCCGAGGCAGAACAAAGAATTTGATTTGTTTTTTGTTGAATGGAAGTTAAACACCAGAATTCAGGACTTAAAGCTGTAAGGAGCAACCATGTCTTAATCTAACTAGCAGCTGTATTTTTCTTACTCTATTAAACTTTGAAATGTCGTTCATAAAATGCTGTTACACTAGCAAGTTGAGCTAATGTTTCAAATTTAAGGTTAGGTAGTGATATAACTAGCTTAACACTTCTGATTGAAAATGTAAGGCTACTAGAAAAGTTTCAGTCTATAGCTGAGCTGTATGCCAAGTTTCTTGAAGAAATACTTGAGCCTTTTGATTATTACCAGCTAAAAGTCAGATAAGTAGAAGTTATTGCAGCGCTGCTTAAATACAGGAGCCATGTATATACCTGTTCATAGCCTGATGGGGAAAAAGGTTTTTGAAAATAAACCTGAAGACATGGAAAGGGACTGGCTGCTTATGGGAGACTTAACTCGATATAGCAAAAAAGAGAGGACTGTAGCATTGTGATCACACAGTTGAAAGTTATTTTTATAAGAAAGAAACTTAAAAATATATTGGGACCTATAGCGAACTCAAAAAATAAAAACAAAACAAAATAAAAATAAAACAAAACAGAAAGAACAATGTTCAGGAAGACTTTTGAAACTGCCCATATAATGTATAAGGCCACTGACTGATAGCTGTGAGCTTCTGGCTTCTGCAAAAATGGTGCATTGGGAAGAATAAGTTTTTTTTGATGAAGGGCTTTAAGTGTAAAGTGTAATTGCAAACAAAGCACCTTTTGTCCTCATCATAAAGAAGTATTGTGTGGCAGTGTAATTTCTTTTATAATTCAGAATTGATTGATGCTCAATGAGGTCTGGGGATTGTACCCTTTTGCTATGGGTAGATGCACTTGATATGTGCAATAATGTCCCCATTCACTGGAGTGGAAGCAGTATTGAAAACTGCAGCTAAACTTGCTGTCTCTAGCAGCAGAGGCATGACTGATTGCCGAAAAGTTGGAGCATGTGACTTGAATAGAGGTTTGGCAACGTACGGGAAAACGGTTGTCTGTTTTGGAGTGTGACAAGAGGCAATATTTACCCTGCTCTGTTTCTCCCTTTTCCAAGCAAAAGGCAGGTTGCCAAGTACAGGGACTGAATGGTTTGGATCTTCAGTTGGAAACATTTTGCCTACGCTCGGGTAAATGAGATGTGCAGATAGCTCAGGAAATCTGGAAGTTGTCCTCTAACTTAATAGTAATGCAAACTAGATGGCTCATTCTGTGCATAATATCTTTTTTTCCATCTTCTCTAAACCTCAGCCTTGTTCTTGTCTTTATCTTCCCTATTTAAGGAGAAGTTGACAAACTTCCTTAGCTTACTGAAACCAAAATTTTCCCGTGATAGAGATGCACAAACAGAGAGTTTCTGTGCTCTGGAACTTCAGCATAGAAATGGCAGAACTGCAGATCTGTCTGCAATAGGTGTGGATACAAATGTGTGCTTCCAGACATATAGTGAATGCATCTTTAGTTGTTACTGTTTGTGTATTTTTAGGATTAAAATTTTCTCCTTAGGGAGTGTTATGAAGAAATGAACATCTTGTGCAAGTGTTCAGAAAGTTCAGCTAAGCGAGTACAGTCACCGTTTTGGCAGCTCCAGCATTCAATTACAAGGCTTCAGCTTCAGAGAGCTCATTTTGAAAAAGCTGTAAGGTGTCAGATCTTTTTATTTACCTTGTAGGTTTTATGCAATTTATTTTTCAAGCTGTTCTTCAGCTGTGAGGGCTGGTTTAAGTGAAATTCTTGCAGAATTGTTCTATCCAGATTTACTCTGTTTTAAAAATGCCACATAGTGAGACAATGTTAAAGCCCTCTCTTATTTAAGGTCTTTTACCTCTCACCAGTTTTATGGTAAGTAGGGTGATGTGTTGACAGTCCTTTCGGAGCATCTTGCCTTGCATGAAAAAACCCTCAACTTGAAACGAAACAAACAACAACAAAACAACTTTCAATGTGCTATTAAATCTTTAAAACAATCTCTTTCCAAGTTTGTCCATTAGATTGAATCTAAGTTGAAATCTCTTATGTTATTCTGGTAGAGCACTTCTGTATGGTGCCAAGGAATGAAATCTTTTTTTGTCGGTCTAATTGAGCATGGTATCCTAATTAATGAAACAAATACTGGGAGATTTCAGATACCTCATAACAGAATATTCTGTGGTGGAGTAGAACTTCTCCATTAAACCTAGGTTTACCACTGCATTGTGTCACCAGTGTTGGTTCTGATAGTTTAAAACCCTTTCTTCACTCTCTAGCTACTCTACAATATAATTGCTGAATTGCATGCAATTCTTATAATGCCACATAAACTGGGGTAAATTTCTTTGCCCTCTACCTTTTATTATAAAACTTCAGAAAGCTTTTATTTAATAGTTTCTACGATTTTCTTCAAGAGTTAAGTACTTTGAATAAGGGTATGAATGTTTCTGAGAGAACATTTCCTTCCCCTATCAAACAGAAATGCGATCAGGAAAGGTACGGGGAAACTGGAAAACATACGGAACTTTTTTTTTCCCAGAATATAAAATGGAAGTATCCAAAGTTTCCTGAGCACTGCGCTCCCAATGTATTTCTTGAAATTGCTTTTTCTATGGGCTAATGTTATTCTGGGTCATGCTGTTAATTTAAAAACTTTGTAACTTGAGGTTTTTATTTTTATTTTTTTAAGTAGTGGTTGATAACATAGATATACGGAAAACTGGTAGTTTTTAAAACTGTTAAGCTTTTTCCCCTCCTACTCTCTTTCCCACAGTACTTGGGACATGTCGAAGTGGATGAATCCAGAGGAATGCATATCTGTGAAGATGCTGTGAAGAGACTGAAATCTGTATGTATATTTGTTTCGTGAACAAGCTGACTTTGGGGCTGTGAGTGTTACTTGAAAAGGTCCATTCGGTAACAGTGCTCCAGCTAAAGCCTGAACTTTTGACCCACGTTAGGAGAACAGTTGGCTGGTTTGAGAGCACTGCTGTGGTTAGGGGGACGTGCTAATCTAATGATGAGAGGGAGAGTTACAACTGTTCTTTCTACTTGCAGAAACTATTTGCAAAACAAATGTGTAAAATTCCTCTGTGACCTTTCAGACTAAGTTGGTACCCATATGGGGCTTCAACCATTGTTTTTTAACAGGTCTTTCTCCCTCTCTCTTTTTCTCTCTCCTTCTCTCTCTCCCTCTCCCTCTGTTGCCTGCCACTTTAATAGTGACTTAATTCACCTTTATTATACAAAATATTACTTGATTTAGGCTGCTTTTTTTTCTAATGCACTGCAACATTGTAGTCATGCATGAAATAATCTGGCTTGCATCTGCTCAAAGTGGCCTGAAGGCTGCCTAATTCTGGTATGTCATGAACTGGGCTGCTCTTAGTTTGGCTTCTGTGAACGTTTGCTCGTGTAAATGGCACTCGTTCAGAGCTCTTTGTATTTCTATGGCTCATTTGAAGGGGTCTTGTCATCTCTTTCCTGTAGTATTAATATCGCAAAATCCTGCGGAATTAGCAAACTCCAGAAAGTCAGAGATCAATCTGTCAAGGATCTGAGGCTAAAACAGCATTGAAGAGAAGAGGAGGAAAAAAGACAATAGAATTTGAAGTCTGAATGAAGACAGAGAACTGCTATCCTTTTCATCACTTCTCTTATGTGTCCTAGCTATATACAGTCTTCAGTAATGCCTTTAGTGGAAGAAATTCTTGTATCTTTCTAGCTCAACAAAATTATTGGAAGTAAATCAAACACTTCTACTGCACCTTTGCTAACTTAAGATCTCTGCTACTGGATATAATTTTCTTCCCCTCACCAAATGTGAGAGCTCAAATGGCTTCCAACTAAACCTGTTCTTTCCTTCTTCCTAGCACATAAAAGAGGATTATAGGTTATCTTTTCTTCCTTCTGTTGTGCTGCAAAGTTTCTGAATTGGTTTACTGCTCTGATTAAAATCAAGTCTTTTCATTCTTTTCTCTCTCAGCTAATGTATAGCAACCTGTTAAAGCCGTATACCATCTGTTCCCATTCAGTCCAACGTGATTGGTGATTGATTTTTATTAAAAAGGGCCACACAAAATATAAATGAGTTTCTTTGTTCTATGGATTTAGTTTATGTAGCTAGAAATGCTAGTATTGACCACATAATGAATTACATCCATTTTTGGTCTGTTCTGGTTTTCATTGTATCAGGATACTTTGTTAGCACACCAAATAATGTTGCAGTATCTACTTTATACAGCTTCTCTCATTGTCTTCTCTGGGGAGCTATGCTGTGAAGTATTTGCTTTCTAGGTTTTTTATAAACTTTAAGCCCACAAGCCAGTTAAGTGTAGCTAAGCTTATAAATAATGAGGCATAGTGAAAGCATAGCACCCAATTTATTCTGGAATCCAGATAATACCAGGATTGTGATTCTTGACCATCTGAATTATTGATTCAAATGTAAGATATCTAACTTCTATAGAGCATTCTCTGGAAGTAAATCATTTCCTATTCTGTGCTATATGATCATTCCAAATTCTGGATGGCATCAATTTATTGCCCATTCTCATAAATTCAACATAATTTTAATTTTTTCTCCTGTTTGAAGTTTTTGATGTTTACATACAAATTGGATACAAGCATGTCTCTTAGGATTGCTACTTGCATTGTCTCATTTGTCAGTGCTGGAAGTTGAGAAGCAGGTGTGAAATTCTCATTGGGCCCCAGGAGGAAGATTCAGATTACTGAAAACTACTTTGTGAGCTTCAGTTGCTAGAATCCATCAGACCCAAGGTTCATTTGGAGCTGCTTATTGGAATTCAAACCTTTTCCCCCCTTCCCAGCTCTACCCTGAGCACGTAGGTTTTAAACCGGGGCCATTTCTTAATTAGGAAAAGCCATACCACTAGATGTTGTTTCAACATGCAAGGAATGTGATAAGAAAAGAGTTTGTTCTTCTGGTAGTCTCTTCCTCTCGCAGTGCTTGGTAATTTTGATCAGGCTTTCTCTTGGTCTTGAAAGGACTACAAGGTTTGAGCTGCAGTGCTCAATCTGAAAGACGAGCTTAAGGAAAATTGGAATTCATTTTAAATGTATGTGGCCTATTTTAATCTTTATTGTCTTCTTTGCAGGTAATGGATAGGTTTTGTAAATCCAGTCAATAAATAGTAGTTCTGTTCTCTTAGAGACAGAATTGTTGAAATACTTGTAGCTTCTAGAACTAAATTCTGTCTGTCTTATTTTAATAGATATATTTTCCTCTTAATTCTTGTTCTCCAACAGTTGGCAGTTCATTTGGGGAACTTACATATGTTCTTTTTCTAGGGTTGACTATTGGATTTTAAAACATTTTATGGGATTTGTCAAGAAAAATACAAAATTGTTTATCTTTGTTTTAGGAATATCTTAATTTCTGCTTTGCTTTTTGAAAGAAAAGATGCAAAATCTTTTATCTCTTTATTGTGGGGAAATATTCTTCCAGGTTTTTTATTACCTGCTGGTTTAATATGCCATAATTATTTTTGAGCACTGCATCTTGCAGAACATAAAAGCAACAAATGGTAAGCATTTTGTTCAGGGATTGTTTAATTGACAACTGAGTAAAAGAAGCCATTTTTAGCTAGAGAATCCTTCATCCATACTGTATTTTGTTGTTACAGTTCTATAGCTCTGAAACTGCATTCCAACAACACTATCATGTGCAGGTTACAATTTTGCTTACAATGAATGAAGTCAAACTTGAGTTATGTCCCTTTTGTCTGATGAAATGGCACAGCAGTTTCATTAATAGCTCAGAAACCTATGTATTCAGCTATCACTGTCTATTATGAACATGAGAACTGTGTATACATTTCATATCTGGTAGGATACTCATATTTTGATACTAAGCACTAAATAGTTTCTCCAAAACCATTTCCCTGAATTACTGGAAAATTACTTTGTGAGGACCCTGTAAGGTAGCTTTGTAAACATATTTGACTCAGGTACGGGGACATAGTATAAAGACAAAAGTATACTCTCTCATGTCATGTTTTGATTTTTAAATCAGCTTTAGTGTGTAGTATTGGTTTCTAACTTGCCACTTTTTGTTTTAAATGATGCATTTGTTTTAATATATGTTCTTGTTTTAGCAGGTAAAGAGACATAATTTAATATTTTAAAACATGCATTAGTTATCTCTAAACTACATTAACTTAGTGGTGTTTAAAACCCATTTTGCATGATGCCTTTTCCATTAACATTTCTAGTTCATTAAAAATAAATAAATCTTGTTTAACAAGCATTTTGTTGAGAGCAAAATTAACCATTGCCTAAAAATGAGATAGCTTCTGGTGAATCTCTTTAGCTTTTGCTATCTTTAAAAAGCTGTTATTTAGTGTGATTGCTCAACTTGGCAGCAGCGTCCAGCCCCTTCTCATTATGTATACAACGCTGTGATTAATCCATTAGTTCCCCTCCTAGTGTTCAGCATATCCTGTCCAAATACATGACCGTTCTTGTTTCTAAAAACTGTTAAGCCTTTCAGCTGACTGCACTTAGAGATGTTCTTATACAGTGCCTGTGTTGACATAAATATCTTATAGATACTTGTTGAAAAGCTCTGTGGAAGGACATCAGGCAGAGAGAAGCACTCGGCAGCAAAAGTCAGGAAATGCAAAATTGAGATTGACACTCCCTTCTTAACTTTGTTTCCTGGCTTTTGTTGGCTTGCGTCAGAACCATAGCTTTGTTTTAAATATAACCTTGTTTATCAATCAGTCCTGGAGACACTGCCTCAGGATATTTGTAATAATATTTTTAATACAGCATTGTTATCAGCGATCAACATGTTGGAAATACATGCTGGTAATTTGGGGCCAGGGGCTGTCAGAAAGCCACGCTATGTCTCATGTGGAATTCTCCACCTCCTCCCCATTACTGCTATACCACAGTTTTCTTGCAAGTTAAATAATTTGGAAAAATAGCAAGAGCAGTGATATGCTTCAGCACCAGTTTCCTTCGAGTACTGAGCAGTGCGTAGCTATGCACGCAGGACGCCAGGCCCAGGGAAGTATTCTCTCATCAGGTCAGATGGATCTTGCACTTTTCTTTTCGCAGTCTGGTAACAAAACAAAGCCAGTAAACTAAACTGCGTGCAAATATGCTCAAAATTGTGTCCTGCTTTTTTCTGAATGTGAATTGGGCAATCAGTATAATCACTTCCAGGCTGAAGAAATTCAGGAACTTGTAGTTCAGCTCTTCGTATCTTTGCCTTGGCCTAACTTCTCCCTCTCAGAGCTGACTTTAAAGGGGTCTTGTTCAACCTATAAATCCAGAGTTGTGGAATGGATATGTAGTAGTTGTATAAATTTGTTCAAAGTCTTGACAGGCTGTGAAAGAGAAAAGGAACTCATTTGTGTTTTGGTTAAAGTAAGAAGAAATTATTTACTGCTTGGAGAAGACTGTTTAAGATGCAAAGTGTAAGAGTAGCATGTAAACCAAAATAACAAATAAATGGAATAAAATGAAGCACCAAAAATGCTTTTTCAGCATTAAACTGTGTGTTATACCAGCCACCATACGTGCTTCTCCAGCTTACAAAGCACTTGCTTTGAGAAAAAGTGATCAATACAGAGCAAATTTGACTGTAACTCTGGAGTTAGAACTTTGCATTTCACAAGAGCCTGTACAGTATTTTAATTGTTTAACCACCGTGTCTGCTGCCAAGTTTGGTTTATAACCTAACTAAAGGGGACTAAACAAGGGAGAGTAAAAGTAAAATAACCACTTTGCATGAAATTGGGGCTGAGGTTCTCTTCTTTCCACCATTTTCAGGGCAGTAGCTTATTAGAATTGTGTGTGTGTCCTTTGATCTGCATTTTCATGGGATTATTTTCACATTTGCCTGTCGCACCTTCTCATGGATAACTCTAAAAACCCCTTCCTTTCCCTCCAAACCCTATTCTTGTGTGTGCTTGTTGGTTTGAAACCCTGGGACATTTTAGCTACCTTCAGTAATAGCGCTCGACTTGTCCCCCCTGTTCCTCCAGGAAAGGAAGTTCTTCAAAGGCTTCTTTGGAAAAGTAAGTTTAATGCCTCATTTGTGCTTGCACTATAAGGAGTTACATCCCTGGTATAGCACTGCCATAAAATTAGGGTGTTGAGAATCCCTTAATCTGTTTCAGAATATTTGCTTCTAAAATCCAAGTCTTCCCAGACTTGGAAATATGTTGATCACATAAAGAATATGGTTAAAAAAGTGACCTGAAACAGAAACTTAACTCCATGTGGACTGTATCAGGAATCCAGTGTTCTGAAATCATTTGGTCTTCCTGAAAAAAAATGTGAATTTTCTTTTTAATCCCTTAAACTTGTGCCAGCCTACATCACCTGGGCAAACATCTGCGGAACAGTTGGGGTCTGTGCTTGTAAGCGTTGCAGGTTTGGCTGCCTGGCACCACAAGCTCGCCCAAATGCTAGTGTGGGGAGAAAGCAGTGAGCCTACACATACCATCTCCTAAACCTTTCTTTTTGGAGCACGGTCCAAATTCAAAGATGCATGAAGATGAGACCAGGCATTTACCTGCTGTTTGTTTTTCTAATTGCAGTTCTATTGTATAGGGGAAAGCTTTGCTGTTTATCGTTGTTCTTGTTTTCCTGAGGACAGTGTTGTAGACGTGAAGGGAAGCAACTGTTTGTCCTTATTAAGAATGTGCTGTACTGGAGACTGGATTTTTTTTTTTTTAATTCCTGCTGTCTACATCTCCATAAGGCAGTGTTTGTAAACCTCTAAAAGAGCTCTTTAACCTCCCATCTGTTAACTGCCTCTGTATTTAAAATTCTTGTAAAACATTTGTATGTAGTTTTCACATGGACTAAATCTAAGATACTGCTTTTGAAACATCTTATTATAAGATGAGTCTTGGCTTAAATAGAAACTAACAAGTTTGTAACTTACATACAAAAATCTTTCAGAGCAGGTTATTCTCTGGTCATACATTGGTCTTGGCTTTGCTCGGGGAGTAAACAAAAGCTTTTTCAGTTGCACCTTTTTCACTTTTCACTCAGTTTGTAGTGCATGTCACAGAGGGACAGCTATTTCCTCAATTTGGGTTTCTTCCTATGGTCTGGGAAAGCACTCCTGTAAAGAAGTGGAGTAATAGTGAAGAAAGAAGCTCCTTTTTTTTTTTTCTTTTTTTTTCTTAGGGTCAAAATACTGTATGTAGGAGATCTGTCAGATTAATCAAATCATTCCTACGTGCAAACAAAATTTAAGAACTGAAATCTACAAAGATTGGAGTGGAACATTCTGTTTGTTTTACAACTGAAAATACGAAGTTCTTCTTAGAATTTGTTTAAAACAAACATGAAAGACCCATCTCAACCTGATCAAATATGTTAGTTTTCTTTTTGCTAACTGGTATTAATTTGTGTTAGAAAGTAAAGATGTATAAAGAAAGTAAAGATGTAAAAGGACAGAGCTTTGCAAAGCGCTTAAAAATCTCTTTGACTTTTTTTGGAATTATCTATTAAATATGCCAGCTTCCCAATTTACATCTTTGTCACTTTTTAATGAAATCCAATACTTTGCCATAGCCTTGTAGATTTGTTTTGCCTTTTATTATAGCATTTTGCCAAAGAGAGACCTGCTTCTACTTCAGCCAGTGAAGTTACATTAGTTAGCACTGAAAACACTTAAACCCATAGTGTTTAGATATCCCCACGATGCTGGTATGTCTTTACTGCCACTTTAGCCTACAACAGTAGGCCAAATTAGGGAAAAAAATATAAAGAAAAAAAAGACAGCTATTCTCTTACTAATATTTGAGAAATAGTTGTAACTAGTATCTTTTGTCTGTCTCATCTATAATTTCTCCCCGGCTGCCTTGCTTTGGGATTAATAAAATATTCCAAACCACAGAGTTGCTTAAAACACGCTACTGGTTTTCAAAAAATCCGTCCAGGCAGATTTGCTTCTTTCTCTGTCCATTTTTTCTCTCCCCAAAAGGTAAATCTGACTGATTTGTGTCTGGCAATGTTTAAGAGTTTAGTCATGGACCTGACATTGAAAATACTTATTTGCAACTTTAAATAAAAATAAGATGTCCGTTGCTAGCTCCAGGTTAGATTCTGCTGTTTTGTTTTGTGTACAGAATGTAACTGAATCAAGTGCCCTTTTAGGCAGCTCTTCATATTTTAAAACTAAGCCTTTTCTGTGTTAATGAATAGCAGTACAGATTCGATGATCTTTCTCATGTTTTGCTTCCACTGAGTACGTGTATTTCTTGGCATGCAATCTTTTGTACAGAGAGTGAGATGAACATTTTTCTTTTTGTATATCTCAGGCTCCAGATACATCTTACAGCTGTTTTTAAGTCCCGGGACAGGATAAAATAGGCAGATAAGAAGAAATCTGTAAACAGACGAAAGACTAGAAACAATTTAGAAGTATTTAAAAATGCATTATTGAGCAGCATTCATTCTGTTCTGGTATCCTTAAAACTTTACTTTCCACCTTACAATACAGCTGCTGCTTAATTCCGTGTTCCGATCACTTCTAACAGTCAAATCGTCATGACCAGCGCTGCTGTTCAGGAGCTGTGCATTTCGGCTTTAGTCGGCTTCATTTTCTTTTTTTTGATGCCCATGTCTGGGGCACTGCCTGCTTGTCTGAGAGGTTTCCCTCATGCTTTGTTTTTAGCCTTGCCTTCTGTTCTCAAGGGTGCCTCGCTTGCCCTCCTGGAGGCTTCTGAGGACTCTGAAATGAGTCAAGAGAAGGAGTCTTGTGCTGGAGCAGATTACCAACCTCCTAGAAAGTGCTAAGAAGTGAGCTTTCTATCACGGCTGATTCAGCACCGACAAATCAGGCTCCTGGGAGCTGGTGCCATGAGTGGCTCCCCTCCAGCAGTGTCGTCATCCAAGGGCTCTTGTGCGTGAAGACAAGCTACTGATACGGACGTCTAGATGAGTCCTGATACACGCTTGTCCAGTGTATATCAGGAATGCAAACACAGATCTACTTTCTAATCATGATATACTTGGCAATATCCCACATATAGTAGAGTAGTACATTGATTTATGTAGCCAGTATAAACTAATTTGGTGAAGTTCTTTTATACATCAATTGCTGGCATGGATAAAATGAGTATTCAGTAGATGGAAAAATCATGTGTTTCCCAATGGTGGTAGCTGTGGGTTTGGGATACAGACTGTAAGAACGTATTCTAAGCATTGTATCCACCGTAAATCTAGAAGAAAGGATTGGGAGGTAGAGTTGTTTTGGTTTTCTCTTAGTGTAGCAAATGTGTATTTGGTTATCTTGCTTGAGGAAGCTTATGTTTCCAGTGGGAGAGGAGGATTATTCAGCCCTTTAGCCTTTTATTTTTATTCTGAGAAATATGAAGTTCCATGCCCTAGCTATTTTTAAGTCCTCATTTAGTAAAGTAGCAGGTGAGGAATAGCTCTGCTGGAGTTCAGCGCTGCTTTATGAAGTACCCACCTGAGTTAAACCCAACTTTTTAATGCGAACTTCAGAAACCGTTCACTATTTCACTCTGCAGAAATAAGATTGTTACTGTTTGCTGGGAAAAGACATCCTGGTTTCTAATGATGGTAGTCCAAACCAAACAGTTACCCCTAGGCATTGTCTTCTCTTGATTTTTCATATTCCCTTGAAATGAAGATTTTAAGACTACTGATGGCTTTTAAGAAACTGATACTCCTTCTTAAAACAGTTTGAGGCAAATCTCTACAAGCCATCTCTTGTTGGGATTAACAGGTATTTTTAGGCTATGAAAGCTACCTGAGCACTGAAAATACAGACTATATTTTATGAGTATTGATATTTACTGCCTTTTAGGACCAAAAATTACAGGCAAATTTTAAATGCTGCAATGTTTTTTAACACATATGATGGTAACATTAAATACATCTTCTTTTGTGAATAATATTCTTTCCATCAGACATTCCAGAGTCTGAAAGTTTTACTGTAGACCTTCTCTGGGATATTCAGCAAGCTGGATGGACATTTAGAAACTTGCTTCTGCAAGCACTTCTGTAGCTTGTTTTCATACTGTGCATATTTTCTCTCTTCTCTCTTTTATTCACTGTTCTGCACAAGTTAGTGCCATTCTCTGTTCTCACCAGGCTTTCTGAAAATGCTCTGGTTGTCATTGCTGCTTCAGAAATTGGGGCAGATAGTTCCTCCCCAAAAACAAACAGAAGTCCTGCCAGGCTGGTTTTCTTCTCGCTTTCTGCTTTCTCTGAGAGTGAAACCAATGTGATATAGCAGGTGACTTATCAGTCCAAGATAAAAATAAAAAAAAATCATCCTTACAATGTTAAAATCAGAGTTGCTAATTTGGAACATGCAGTAGTTTATGCCAGAATGCGTCCTTGCTCAGTTACTTGCCATATGAATATAAATTATATACATCTGTAGTGAATTATTAAAAGTAAAATAAAATGCAATTCTTGCATAACGCCACATACCCCCTCATCTTTTCTTGTTGTTGTTGCTCTGTTCTCTTCCTGCAGTGGTCTGTGGCAGCTGCCGTTAGCAGCCACAAACTATGTAAACCTAGTGCTTCAAAAAAAGGTATGGGGAGAATAGTTTATTAACTTAAAGGTAAAAAAAAAAAATAGAGTATGGGACTTCTGAATCAAAGTAACGCATTAAAAATAGTGGGTTTTTTTCTGTAGTAGTAGTTCTCTGTAACAATCGGTAAAATTATGTTGACATGTTGCACCTGTTCAATTAATTTGTTTCAAAAGAATATTGTCTTGTGTTTACACTGTTTTCTGCAACTCTCCCTTTAAAAGTAAACAGTTTAAAAAGAATCTGTAGTTGATATGGCTCCTGAAGCCTTTCTGTGTTTCCCACTTTCACTCGCCCTCAGCTTGTGGCGGCTGAAAGTTCCCACAGTCAGATCTTGGATAAAAGCCAGAGCGCTCCTCCGCTGCTTCCGTCTGCCACACGATTGCTTTTCCAGGATACACATCAAATAGTTAATAAATCGTATTTGTCTACCTCTCTTCCAAGGTGTGACATTCACCTCTTTATGAATGAGTCAAATATGTTTGGATGATTGATCTTAGCATTAAGCTCATAACACCATAACCGGTGATTTCTGGGTGCCTTTAACACTGGTTTAAGGTGATGCCATGATTCTGCCATGCAAGTACTGGGGCAGAGGGTAGGGCTGGTGGAAATATCAGGTAAGAATTTTCCTGTGGTTAAACTTGCACTCAAGAAGCTACCTGGGGTGTAACTCCTTATGAATTAGTGTTATCTGACTCTCTAGTGGAATTCTTCACCCACTTGGTCAGTCTTGAATTCTTTACTCTACATGGATGTACACCCTATTTTTGACTCCACCTGTTCCGTGCCCTCTCCCCATCCCCATGATGTGCTTTTTCTGAAATACTGGCTTTGGCTTTGTTCTCTGAATGTTTTGCGACTTGGATTGAGTATCTGGCTTTGGGCACCCTACTGAACGTGGACTTCATCTACACTTAATGTTATGGTTCTTGGAAAGGGGGAATGGGTGGCAGTCTGATACTGTTGACATAAAGCTGTTTTTTCTTTTTTTTTCTTTTTTTGAAAGACTGGGAAGAAGGCAGTTAAAGCAGTCCTGTGGGTTTCGGCGGATGGACTCAGAGTTGTAGATGAGAAAACAAAGGTTAGATTTCCCTGGACAAAAGTTCAAAGTCTCTCTATAACGATATATATGCTATAACTTTAAATGTACACCAATCTTTATCTTAATGCAGATGTTGGTATTTGAAAGAAAGATATGTGTATAGTCGGTTTAATCATTTCTTGCTTAGTAAACATATGTATGCCTGTTAATTTTTTTCGCTACTAATTCCACAGTACTCTGAAGCCACATTTGATGAAATGTGGCAGGTAGCACAAGCTTGGAGTTATTTTTGTTTTATTTGCCTGAAGAACCATGTTTTCCTGATGAGTTCTGTTGACATTGAACTTGCAGAGAGTCCCTTGACTTTTGTTCTGTACAACTGCAGAAGGCCATGAGAGTAACACATGAGGAAATTTATGTTAATCAATATAATTTTCAGTGCATCCAAATCCTAGAATAGGTATGAAGAACGAGAGCTAGCTTCCAAAATACGATGAAGAGAATAAATGAAATAGGGTTGTCTCCATTAAACATCTTAAATGCCTTTCAAATTTAAGATAAATAGTAACTGGATATCAAATTCTGTAATTCCTAATTCTAGTATCTAAGCTGTTGGTCTCAAGTGGAAGACTAATGTATTCATGGCTTCCTTCTAGGTTGTTTTAGAATTTTTTATTGTGAAATAGCACAATGAGTAGCACAAAAGTGCCTGTGTATAGGTAAAAGCAAGTAATTCTTGGGTTTAGCTAGATGTAGGCAATTAGGAATAAGAGCTTTAGGCTTGCCTCTATAAGGTGACTGGTATTTAAAAGATGACATGGCAATCAGGACAATTTTTACGCTAATTATTCTGAAATTAATTTGTACTATATTCATGTCACTTAACCCTTACTTTGTCAACTTTGTAAAAGATTATTTCTGCAAGCCAATACTGAGAAGCAGGTAGAGATAATTCATATCCCTCTGCAGTACGATTACCTGATGAATACCTGCTCTGTGGATAGACATCTCCAGGGCTGCTGTTAGGGTATGTTTCGTCAGCACTGAAGTTACTGTATTTTAAGAATTCAGTATCTAATACAAACATACTGAGGCAGGTGAATTCAGTCTACTGATTGGCTCAAAAAAAAAAAAAAAAACAAACACACATATATATTTAGAAATGTTACTGCATATATTTAATCCTTTAAAATGAATTGTAATAAGTTGTGCAGACCCTGGAGGTAATTAAAAGAATAGGGCTTAAAAAGAGAATATGATATTGCCTCCTGGTGGTTGAATACATTAGCACAGGTGCCAAGTACTAACCACCAACCAAAAGAAACAATTCTGAAAAACACTAAAAAAATATTTTTTAATGAAGATAGCATAGTTGTTAAACTATACTATCTCCTTTTTAGAAACACTTCTCCCATCAGTTTGTAGGAACAAATCCGGGGTGTTTGATACTACTAGTACTGCTGGTGCTTTTCCATTTCATCCTTGCTTAGCTAATTGGCATATTAGCTTTTGCTCTTTTTGTTGTAGCTGCTAGATCTTTTCACATTTGCAGACTTCTCCTGTTAGTTTTCAGGATTGTATTCTAACCACAGTAAAGATTTTTAGATTGCTAGAGTACAGTAACATTGAAATGAAACAAAAATTCCCTTTTTCTGCATGCTAGCTCCATAGTCTAGAGGAGAGATCTTAAGAATTGTTTGTGTCCCTTAGTTCTTAAGTGGTTGCCTTGTCACACTGCTACCAAAGATGGCTGGTGGAAAATGACGTCTGTCCTTTTTTGTTTCATACTTGGAATAGTTTCTGAATGGAAAATTCATTTGACAGATAATTGTAGCCAAATTAAGTTATCTTTTTAATATAATGCATCTTGCAGCTAACACTGAAAATGACTTGTTCTGTTGTTTTTCCACGTTTCCTCACATTTCTTTTTTTTGGGGGGGTGGATTCTTTTTCCTCTAGGATCTTATAGTTGATCAGACAATAGAGAAGGTTTCTTTCTGCGCACCAGACAGGAACTTTGACCGGGCATTCTCATACATCTGTCGAGATGGCACTACAAGACGCTGGATATGCCACTGCTTTATGGCTGTAAAGGACACGGTAAGTTTTGCTATGGTGTGTGTCCAACTCTTCCTGCTTCTAGCTGGAAGTTGCACTAAGAAAACTTAACTACACAGAATACTGCAATATGTTTTGACTTCAGCTAAAATATTACTTTTTCCTTAAAAATTATTTTAGTTCTAATTCTTTATATCTGAATTATTTGCCATCCCTCTGTGATGTCTTCTTGTGGAGAGAAACGGTGCCCAGCATGGTGTGTAAATGGAATGCAGTCAGCCTCAGATATCTGTAGCAGAAGGGAACTGCTCTTCTAAAAATAGACAGAAGATATTCTCATCTGAAAATGTATACAGCCAAAAACTGAAACAGCAGTGACAGTTTTTCCAGGATAAAATCATAGTGAGTAAATACAGACTGGTTATGAATGTAGCCTCTTGTATGTAAATGTTATCTTGAATGGAAAGTCATCTGAATGCTAAGAGATGGAGCTAAAATTAATTAAATTAGGGTCCTGTTTGCTTCTAATTGTTAGAGATTTTTGCAGTAGAAGATTCAAAAGTAAGTTACCTCTATTGGTCTTTTCCTGTGTAGATTTAAGTCATTTAGCTCCCTGATCTAGCCTTTTCCTTGTGTGGCTTTTTGTTGAGTCCTGCCTATATATCACACAAGGGCTTGAAACCTCATGCAAATTCATTGAGATAACTCCACGTAGCTACATGTTCAGAGCAATTACACTTGTCAATTTATGATTTTTCTTTAAAGAGAAACAATAAAGTTAGGAATTCCCATTTAAACTTATGTTAGAGCTGGAGCGTTTTCATTTTCTTCTGTGCGTAGCAGGTCAATTCATTTACTGATTATAGCAGATGAGTTGAGCTACTGGTAGTAATAGCACCTCTGACTCAACTGCAGTTTCCGTATCAGCTGGATTGCCAGACTTCCTCTGACTTGAATTTCATTTCCTTATTGCAGTTATTGGACGGTGGATCCTTTTGACCTCACTGGTTAATAATGGAAGTGCTTTCTGGAAGGCACTCTCAGTACTAATTTCTGCATTTGGTCAGGGCCATTAAGAGGTATTAGTAGTCAGTCGTACTTTTAAGTTTCATGTTTGCACACAACAGTATTGTCTACCTGCACCATCTGTAAACTTTTTCCATTTGAGAATAGCATCTACCTGTCCTTCAGGCCTTAGACCTGCATAAGATGGCTTCACAAGCATTTCTTTGGGCACAAACGTATCCAGAGGCAAGGGATCAGTGCAGGCACGTTATCACACTACTGTTGTAGTAGCAGTTGAGCTGAACAGGTCGTCTGACAGTCTTTCATTTCTGGGTGGCCTTCGTGCTTGTGCATTAGTAGTTGTAAGTCTTTATACATCAGGTTTAATTTTAGAGCCATACACAGTGGCCAATTACAGTAGTTCTCTTTAATGCCTTAATTAGATTCCTTTTGTAAAGGCAGGTTATCAGTTTGCAATGCACATGGATGTTTCTGTTCCAGTTACTGTATGATGCAATGTTGTCTCGTACAGGGGGAAAGGTTGAGTCATGCCGTGGGCTGTGCATTTGCAGCATGCCTGGAGCGAAAGCAGAAGCGAGAGAAGGAGTGTGGAGTGACTGCCACCTTTGATGCCAGCAGAACCACATTCACTAGAGAAGGGTCATTCAGGGTCACTACAGCTACTGAACAAGCAGAAAGAGAGGAAATTATGAGACAGATGCCGGATGCTAAAGGTATGGGGTGCAACTTACACAATCGTCTATAGTGAGTGGAACCAGCACTGTGGTGAAGTGGAGCCCCTGCAAGGATTGTGACTTAACATCCTTGCAAAATTCCCTCTTGAACCTCATTACGTACAAATCATATTTCCAGATACTTGTCACTTTGCAAGATGAAAAGTGTTCCCAGATTCACTCATAGGGCATTTTCCCCCATTTCCTCAAGAAAAAAAAGTGCAAGAGGCTTCATATGTGAAAGCAACTGGACAAAGCTGCCCCTGCTTTGTTTTGTCAGCCTCTTTTATGGCAGAGGACATCATGGATACCATACTAAAAGGCCTTATTAGGAAAATGTCATAAAAATGTAATGATCTTGCCAGATTTGAAGTAATCCTTTTTGTATTTTAATGCTTATTGTAAATGAATGGAAAATAGTATCCTTTTTTCTTAGAAAATAATGTAGTTTTATTTTGATTTTTAAGGCAAGTTACAAAGTTTATGTATAGTTACATTGCATGAGGGAAGTACAGGTCAATCACAGTTTGCTTTCTAAAAATAAAACAAAAAACAAACACAACCACCAAAAAAAAAAATATTGGTTACATTCAAAAATAGTAACTGGCTGATTTGAGAGGAGCTGGTTTTTACTACTTAGCCACTTAAAACATGCAAGTGTTCTTGAATTCAAGTGAAAGTAGAACTTCTTACCCAAGTTTTATTACACGTAGTGGCGCTCTACAACTAACAAGAAAAAAAGTATTATAAATATTGCCCACAGTCCTCTTTACAGTGGAGCTGAACTTTCCACAGCAAGTTTTATACTGCTACTCTATTGCAAAACTTTAATCTTCATTTTCATCATCCATCTGCTTGTTCCCATACGTTAGTTTTAGAATGTGCTAAATGAAGCTTAAACACAAGGCCTTTGTTACTTGAGGGCATGAGTCAAAGTCTTGACTCAATGAAGGTGTGTGAAATCCTTTCCAAGAAAGACTGATTAGAAAAGTTTCACTTGAACGAGCAGCTGCAGCTCATGGGTACTGAAGCTTACAAGACAACATAATTAGTTCCTCTGACCATTCCAGCTCCTCAGAAATCTCTAGTGTGACTCTTCTGTTACCAGACTTCTAGTTATTCTGTTGATGTCTCAAGAAAATAAGTCATTGTTTTTTGTATGAAGTTTGGAAAGCATTGTAAGCGTGGCTGGTGCTAGCAAGGCCTGTCAGCTCAGGGGCTGGATCTGCCTTGCAGCACACTTCCATCTCTCTGTAATGTATTCCCTGGAGTTGCTGGGGAGCTGCTGTTCGAGCACTGAATGCAGCCTAACCTGTTAAGTGCTAACTCTGGCCTGCTGGAGCTTGTGCAGGGTGTTGGGCTACTGCTGCTGATTCTGCAGGGGTGGGAGGGTGGCTTTTAAAAGAAGGTCCTAGAGCTGTTCTGTTCCCTGCAGCTGCTGAGCTATACCACCCTCATTAACTGAATAAGTTAGTGGTAATATTTTGGCCACGCTCTGTTCTTCTAGTTCTATGTGAGGAAAAATAAAGGTCTCGAAACACACAGTACACTTTTCAGTCTTAATCACAAATGAATAACAGGTATTTCTAGAGCAGTGGTCTCAGGAACAGCTAGAAAGACTACATATATAAGACCATCATTTCTACAAAGAGGTTAGCCTTAGTAAGCTTTGCTTTGGAGAATGGGTATATGTAAAGTGACATGATAAAGACTATGAAAGTACAAAGAAATAATTTTTCTGCAGTGGTATTAGAAACCTGTTTGTTGGAAGACTACTTGTTATGCAAATTCCTGCGATTTCTCTTTTCAAAACAAATGGGAGTAGGGACAGGCAGTTGAACAATACATTTCTTTACTTGTCTAACCTCAGCCTATTTCCTCCAACAGTTGAAACAGAAATGAAAACAGTAGCACCAGGTGCTGCACCAACCAATACTGTCCCCTCTCCTGGCTCACCAGCCTCTCCTACTGCTGATGTTGCTGCCTCTCTGGATAAAGAAATGAGCAATCCCCACGCTATTCCACGAAGGCATGCCCCTATAGAACAGCTTGCCAGGCAAGGTTCTTTCCGGGGCTTCCCTGCCCTTAGTCAAAAGATGTCTCCTTTTAAGCGCCAGTTGTCCTTGCGAATAAATGAACTGCCTTCAACAGTGCAAAGGAAGACTGATTTCCCCATGAAAAACTCAGGTAAAACCAAATGGCTCCAGTGAAACATTACCTTAAATTGTCTCTTCCTCCTTTCTGTGTCTGTGGCTTCAAATGACTCATTATTTATAGTAAATCCTTCTTCCTGTCTCATGCGAATCATTTCTCATGAGCAAGCATTGCCAGGTCAGAAAGCTTCTACTTCTGGAATATGCAAAAATTTCAAATACAATACTCACAAGCAGCTGTAATCATTATCTGAAGTACCGGAGCACAGCTTGCAGTGTTCCAGGAATGGGTGTTGGTGAATCAGTAGGTGCTGCTCTTCCCTCTGAGTCACTGAACCAGTTCCTCCACTTAATGCCAGGGCATCTTGAGAATCAAATCCTGTCAAGGCCTTAACCACAGGTCGTGGAGCATGTGACATTTTTCGGCAGTCTGTCCATCCGCCCTCCTGAATTCTTCTTTCTGAGAGGAATGAAACTGCTTTTCACCTTGCATTAAAAGAAACTTTGCTGTTTAGGTGGTACAACTGGCTGTATCAGTAATGTGTGGTACAGTTTTCACATGATGGTAGTGGGGTTTTATAGTGTCATCCCAACATAAACATCTGGGGTGATCAGTACCTTGCATAATATCCTAGAATCCCTTTAGCTAGGTTATCCTGCAGGACAGCTGTACTCTGACTTGGCAACAGAGCTAGTTCTAGGGGTTTAAGCTTTAAAATAAAAATCTCTGTGGGAAAGGAAAAAGCAACAAAAATACCTAATCTGATTTCTCTTATAATACTTATTTGGTGACCTGTGCTTTAAGACCAGCATTGAGTTTAGCAGTTTAACAGTAGTAGTGTGCTGCTTCCTAGACTTATGCTGACTGAGCACACAACAATCTGAATTCTTCCCGATTCAGAGCATTTGATGCATGTTCTTGTATATGAAACTCCCAGTGCTGCTTCATGTCACACTACAGGTGCTATATTGGAATATTCCTCAAAGAATCAATTTTTGGGCATGCCTCCCCTTAATTGTTTGATATAATGCATGTCATATTCATCCAGCCTATGGTATTTGTACTATTTCTCCTTAATTATGCCTGCTCATGTCAGTTCAGTGCAACGAAGGACTGATGATCAGTACTTTTGAAAAGTTGTGCAATTAGAAATAATGAGAACATCTGGTAAGTCAGTAGTTTTACTCCAAATGTTACTTTATCTACACTATGCTGATATTTGGTTTAAAACTGAGTGGCTGTTTTACTTGAGCATTCAATTTTTGATTTTTTATAATTTTAACACAAGACTAGTGAGTTCAGCTACCCACTGAACTGGAGCAATCAGCACTCTAGACTTAGCTTGCCACTACGTATTGCTGTCATCATGTTTATACTTCATCTAGTTACTATAGAAGTATGTTGTTGGAATAGTTAAATCTATCATAAGTATTTTCATTTCACAAAATGCCAAATCTTAGTGGCAAATCCTTGGTATATTTAGCACTTTAATACTGAAAGATTTAAGCTATAGAAAATATAGAAAAACCTTTTATTTTATGGAATGACCACTCTTGCATTAACACAGAGAAACAGTAATAACTAACTTTAAATCTGGAACACTGATCTCCTTACCCGCTTGACTAAGTCACAAAATACAGTGATATGGCTTTCTATTTCTACTGTCAGGTCTTCAACACCTGATTAAAAAAAAAAAAAGCTGTCATGCAAATCAGTAGTAGGAACATCTAGGAGATAAAGAAACTAATTATATTTCAGTCTAACATCAGTATTTATAAATTGTTTCTGTATCCCTTAAACTTCATTTAATGAATTTTGTGTACATTTTAGTTCCTGAGGTAGAAGGGGAGGCGGACAGCATTAGTGCCCTGTGCTCTCAGATCACCAGCGCTTTCAGCACGCCATCGGAAGATCCTTTCTCTTCAGCCCCCATGACAAAACCAGTGACAGTAGTTGCACCACAGTCTCCTGCCTTTCAAGGTTTGTGATTTCTTTGCTTGCTGTGGTCGTGGTGGATGAGGCTTGAATGCACATAATGTTGCTTTGCAGTAACACATGGTCTTAATTTAATGTGTAAGTCCTGTAATCACTGTTTTGGGGTAATGCATCCTGCTTTATTCATCTCATCTGTTTAGTTGTTCTGTGTTTTTAACAAAAAGTTCATGCACCTACCACACGATAGTTACCTGTAAAAGGGACTGGCTTTGAGATAATGGCTGTTTTAACCATTCTGCCTCCTGAACTGCAAAAATCTTAACAATTGTGTGTCATGGGAACCAAATCCAGCAAGGGAAGAAGATTTTGTGCCACCATGACTACCATTTTTCACACAAGCTCCCGGATAAGCTGTGGAGATGTAAACTATAGAACTCTTGGTAGCCTCTAATCTTCATTCCACTGATGTGCTTTTATACAAATACTGTGGAAAAAGAACCTCTCTTTGTTAAATGTAGTTATTGTTATTTTGCATCCAAAATCTGTTGTCCTTTGGAATCTAAAATTAATCATACTGTAACTTCTGGTGAGCCATATCTCTTCTCTATAAAAACCAACAAATTTAACTTCAGTCAGTCATCAGAACTGAAGATCTCATGAAGTAAATAAAAATCCACCATCCCACAACTGTTAACAAGAGTTGGCTTGGTGAAATGGAATTTACGAGCTTCATCAACTGTCAGTCCAATTTGGCTAATTTACGCCAACTGCTGTCATGTGGAAGTGTTTAGAATTGTTGTATGTTAATAGTTATGACATGGCCCACTAATATTCCAGTCATGTGCATGCCTTGCATGAATTAATTGCACTGATGTTGTCTGCTCCCATTTTAGTTAATGGCACTGCCTCTGCCTTCTGTGTGCTTGCTGCTAAACCATCCCAAGCTGCTGTAGTGTCCACAGCTATGCCAGTTCGTGAAACCAATCCTTGGGCTCATGCTCCTGCTGCTAATACTGGAGCTGCAGCCGTGGTGTCTGGTAAGACTGGAAGTAGATCCTGTGCATTGCTATGAGAACTTGGATCAAAAGCATAACTGAGCCCTTGAGACGCCTGTTAATGCCACTTAATGAAAAGTGGAAGGAACAGTAACAAAAGCCGGAAGTAGTAGCCTTTTGCACAAGTGGATGGAGGGAAGCTATGAACTCCTTGGTTCTGGGTCTATAAGCTAGACTGTTTCTTATTTTGGCAGTGTTTTAGAAAATCTGATGCTAAAAAAGGAAATAATGAAATAGCGTGTTTGGGGATGAAGAGGAAAGAATCTATGTGTACCCAAAATGATTTTTGTGCATTCTCTCCATGAACGTAGATAAGGAGAGATTAAGTTGGGTGCTTAAAGGCTTTAGAAGTTCATTTTTTCTGTTTAATAAGTTTAGTCTGTCCCTCCAGTCCTTGTCTGTGTTAATATCCAATGTAAGGTAGTAATTTAAATGGCTGTCACCCATATGGACAAGTATGCTGGAAAGCTACAATCAAACATTTCCTGGTGTAAGCACCACCAGAAGAAAACAACCTTGCTAGTGCAACAGGTTCTGTTTGCCCTTGTAACAGTACCAATAAGTACCCCGTTACCAGTAAGTCTTCCCCCATAAGAGAGAGACCCTAAGATCTGCCTTCAGGAGTTACCACTGTAAAAGCAACAGTGAACTGATCTTAGGTGGAGTTTTAACTAGTCGCTGTGATTAGACTGAATGAAGAGTACTGAGCAGTAATGGTTTTCCACTTCTCCAAAACACTGAATAACACATGAATTGCAGAGCCACATCTAGCATTCCTGGTTGCTTCTCTCATCACATTGAAAAGCTGGTGAGGTCCTATGGGAAGGACAGAGAATTTAAAACCACAGGGAGAAGGAAGACTGTGGAATTCAGCTAATGGAAGATGGTTTTGAAAGTGTGGGAGGAATGGAAATGATGGTGTGTTTTTTTTAATCATTGAAAATAAATGAGTTAAAATAGAGCTGTATTTATAGAAGAAAAATCTGAAATGTTAAGTGTTGAGCATTGCAAAAGAATTTGAGATGTTAACAGCCTGAGTTATGAAAAGAGTAAGGGAAGAATGGAGATGGAGAAAGAACATAAACAAGAAGTCATAGTAAGTACAGTTTATATATTACGTAGTAATTTGATTAGATGTACTGCCTTAAATGTTCATGTATATAGTAGTGAGTACTTAACACTTCACTTCAAAATGTATGGGACAGAAAAATGAATGTTGCCTTGAACTCCCTGTACCATTACATTGCTGTACTATAAAGGGTAAAGCCTTAATTTAGGAAATAAGGCAAATGAGCCTTAAAAACAGTTTCTTAAAGCTTTGTGTTCTAACAATCCACCACTCCCAAGCTATACATTCAGAAACTGATACTCCCCTAATAGAGGAGTTAGAGGTTGTGGACTAGATCATTGCCACATAGTAATGAAGGCAGCTGGCAGCTCTCCTGCATGCCCTAAAGTGCCAGATGTCTGCTTTTAAAAAAAAAGAACCAGAACAAAATTAAAAACAAACAAACAAACAAAAACACCACAAAACAAAATCTGCACTTTAGTGAGGAACCTCTTCTCCATCCCTTCTTGACCACTGTCCTTCTCTATCAGAACAGTATCCCAGCTGCACAAAGATGCCTTGGCTATTGATAGCAATCTCTCGGCTGTGGAGGGAGGAGGCGTGATGGATCTTGTGTACACTCTCATTTTTTTTTCTAGCTGATAATAGGGTGAGGAATGGAAACTAATGACTTTCCCATGCTTTCATTCCCAGGCACTGAATGGAGCAGCACCTCCTCAGGTGCAGCCTCACCAAGTCTCTTCCAAGGAAATCACAGACGTACTCCCTCGGAGGCAGACCGCTGGTTGGAAGAGGTCTCAAAGACAGTCAGAGCCCAGCAGCAGCCAGCCCCAGCCCCGCAGCCACTCCTCCAGCCTCCTCCAGCAGCTTCCCAGCCAGCACCAGCCTTCCCCGTGAGCACCTTCATTGCGCCTCAGCCTGTGCCGGTTGGTGTGGTACCGCCCATGCAGCCACCATTTATTCCATCTCAGCCCTATGCTGTAGCAAATGGGATGACCTATGCAGCCCCAAGCGTACCTGTGGTGGGAATCACGCCTTCCCAGATGGTAGCCAACGTCTTTGGTACAGCAAGCCACACTCCAGCAGCCCATCCGCACCAGTCACCCAGTCTTGTCAAACAGCAGACGTTCCCTCAGTATGAAACCAACAGCGCTACGAGCAGCCCTTTCTTCAATCCACCTGCGCAGCACAACGGCTCTGCAGCTTTCAATGGAGTTGACGGTGGCAAATGGGCTGCAGAGGACAAGCATTCGCAGCCTCCTGCAGCTGCTCCACAGGTAGATCCATTTGAAGCCCAATGGGCAGCACTAGAGAGCAAGGCAAAGCAGCGCACCAACCCCTCCCCGACTAACCCCTTCTCAAGTGATTTACAGAAGACATTTGAGATCGAACTTTAAGCAGTGCTGTGGGAGGTAGGTAAATTGTACATTAGGCTAGAGGGATAAAGGGAGCAGAGGGGACTGTTACTGATCAGTTTGCTTTGATAATCCCAAAGGTCCCTTCAAGTGAAAAGGGGTTAGAAAGAGGGCGCAATTATGGGGAACAATTATGTGTATGTATAAACATACACAGAGTTTAATGTGCAGTTCTTAAAAGGAATCCTGGAGCCACCCCAGTCTGCATTCCCTCCTCACTTGGAAAGCTGGAAGTCAGAGCAAAGATGGGCACCCAGTCCTGAAGCCTGTTCTGCAGAAACATGGTATCTCACAGAAAGGAAAGCAGATTTTATATTTGTGTCCTTCTGATGCCCTGCAAGTCCTGGACATTCCCCCTCAGGGAAAAATGGGTTGGGGGGGAGTATGGGTGGGAGATTGTCACCGGCTTAGCAAAAGCTAGGTTTGTGGGAAAAGTTGAGCTTCCATTTTGAGTAACAAAGTGAATATTATATGTAAAGAGTAAAGTAAAGCCAAAATCTTTATTTTTATGCATTTAGAATATTTTAAATAGTGGATATTAAAAGCTGTATGAGTTGTAAGTAATCTTGCCAAAGGTTAAAAAAAAGGGGGGGGGTTGGATGTAAGAAATTGTACATAAGATTGATTTATCTCTGATTCTTATTGTAAGTAATATCAAGGGGTGGAAAAAGGGGCTTTAGCTTGTTCTTGTATCTGTTCATTGTAAGTAGCATATTGCAACAACAATCACAACCAGTAAGTCATTATATCGTAGTTTTGAATAAAGAAAATTAAAGAACAGTATTGTCATGGTTGGAAAACCATGGGAAAAATTAACTGTTTTTTATTGGAATCAACCTACATATTATATATATATAGTATGTTTTTTCTTTCATGTATTGCTGCAGTTTTCTTGTCTTAATCTATTGGTTCTAACACTACTGTGACAACTTACCGTAATCATATCTACATCCTGGGACTACCTAGGAACCCATTTTTTGTTTGTCTGTCAATAGATTTTAGAGGTTTTCTAACTTTTGTTTTTATTTTTTCCACTGATTTGTGAAATCTTGTGGTTAAGGCTGCAGCTGGTCCAGGTTCTGCCTCTGGTGAATCGTGAAATCCATCTCATTTTAACTTTACTTTTAAACTTTGGCCTTACAAGCAAATGTAAGTTATATATATTTGTACTGATGATTTATAATCTGCTTTAACAGAAATAAATGTTGGTGGTAGAAGCAATGTCTGTGAAAGTTTTATTCCCAACCCCCCATTCAGTTTCCAGGATTTGCCCTTTTGGGTATCTTCTGGGCTGTTTGTTAGGTAGCTGTAGACAATTCCTGCCTGCCAGCCTGTAAGCTTAGTATTGGTATTTTCACACTTCTCATTTTGTACAGCATGTTATGTTACCTTGAACTTTAATACTGAACTTGCAAATATCCTTTTGACCCATAGCTATTTAAAGCTCTGCAAAGGAAGGCATTTCTGAAAACACTGGATTCTGGGTTTGCATCACTGAATTTTCTAACATTGAATATTTACAGAGAGACAAAGATGAGGACACTAACATTCAAAAAGGGAAAAAAGGAAAACTCAGTTCGGTTTTCTTTCCTTCGCTGTTAAAAGGAGTGAAGATACTTACAGCCACATGAGAAGATAATGTATTTTCACTCCTTGCTGTTCTACCAGTAAGTTGATACCCATCCTATTAGTATGATTGTTTTTTACTTCAGTCTTACATGCACAAAGTAGTTTTAGACATTAAAAAGACTTCTAACCTGAAAGGGGAGGAATGCTCCCTTGATTTGGCCCTAGAATTTGAGCTTGCCAGCAGCTTCCATTTCTAGGCAAGTACTGTGATTCTCACAGTGACATGGTCTAGAAAATTTTTTTTTTTTTTTTACTGTGTTCAGTAGGGTATTAATAGTAATAAGCAACCCTCTGTATGGTATTGGAATTGGTATCAATAGTTATTCAGCCGTCAAAAAAAAGCAAGCGAATACTTAGTCACACATGCTTAGAGATCTAACATTTATAATAAGAATGTTATACAGTTTGTTTGTTTTCATTTTTCCTAATAGTTCCTTAGTCTTTCACAGCAGTGTCCAGAGATCAGATGAAAATAGCCCAGCACTGCTACACCCTTCCCCTGCCTAGGAGATAACGGTAAAAGAGATAGAGATGACCTTCCTATAATCCATTGTTTAGGGAAGAAAACCACTATCTTGATTCGCAAAGCAAAAAGTAAACATTCAGTTAGGAAGTGAAGTGATACTACATAGAGGGAAAATCTCAGCTTGCCAAATAGAAAAAAATATATAAACATACCCCTTAGTTAACTATTATAGTCGTGGCATGTATTTAAAGCAGTGAACTGCATGCCTTCAAATACCATCCTTTTGGATGGTTACACATCTGAAAGGAGGTCAGAGACTAAACAACAAGAAAAAACAAAGTACCTTCACTGTTAAAGTCCAGTCCATCAGAATACAGGTGCCCATTACAGACCTCACCCGTCTTGAGCTAGTGCTGCCTGACCACACTGTGTATAATCATACAGCTTAAATGAAATCTATGTATAATATTTAACCATTATAAAAATAGAGCCTCTGACACAGTAGAAAGAGATATTACAGAAATGACTGCTTATTCTGGGAGAAAGGGATCTGATGTAAGCATAATCAACTTCTAAGACCTTAACTACCCTCTATGCCTGCCATGCATAACTGGAATTTACACAGTTTTACATTAGTCTGTGGTCTCAAAAGGCAGAGTCATACTATGTACTAAAACATCCTGTACAGAAAACAAAAAAATGTGTCATTTTGCTATGTTAAATGCAAATTTATGTACAAACACGATTAGAATTTATCTCAGGACTTTCCTTATCCCTAAATAGTCAATGAGTGCAACTTCACAACCTTTCAATGTAACATTCTTTGACTTACAGCAGAGGAAGTTTTTCCTAATTACCAAATTAAAGGGGCTTCGCTGCAAAGTAAGTCTTTTTGTCTTTTCTAGCAAGCAGAATCTATCATTGACCTCAAAAAAAAAAAAAAGCCCCCATTAGCTGTTTGACTGCCTGTCACCTCTCACTCCTTTACTGGATTGCTTCTAGACTGTTCAGTTTGTTCACATCTTAAAGCATTGTGTCCAATCCTAAAGCCATACCTGTGCTGAAGACAGTGCAATCATTAGGTTAGTAATTCTTATTTTTAGATGCAGCTGAACTGATTTACTGGATTTAGAGTCCAAACCAGCTTTAGGCTGCCAAGCCTGGGGATTTACACCCATGTATTACTGCTGCCCTGAGTGCTGATTCTGGACTGAAGGAGCGGAGAGAAGTGTGATCACAGTCCAGAATTAGATTCCTTCCATAGAAGCCTTAAATTAAAGTAGCAGAAGTAGGAAGAAAAAAGCAAAAAAAAAAACCAACCCAACCACAAAAAACAATCCTTACCACCCACCTGCAAACACCAACACTATACATCAGTGTACTAGCACAGATGTATAGCTACACCTATAAATACAATAAAGGGGAGATGGTGCTAATTCATATGAGTAACCATCCAAGCCTCAGCAGGGAGCATGGAGTAAGGAAGGTGGGGTTGCTGCTAGGGCTGACACTAGGGTGAAAAAATATTTGTGGAGGCTGTAAAAAAACGGTTTTGCTTGGAAGTTACAATTCCATTTTCAGATACTGAAGACACCAAGCGCCTTTCCTGGGTCAACAAATCATCATAGAATATCACTCACCCATATCTTAATGCCTGAGAAATCTTTCAGAACCTCATATGCATGCTAGCTGCCATTCTGTGTTAGTCTAGATATCAGGGATGCTTTTCAGCTATAGGTGCTCCACTATGGAAGTCCTCATTTCTTAGCACATAACAGGAAGAATCAGCCCAGGCTACATGCAGAGCCAGGCATTCCTGGAGTTTACTGAGACTAGAGCAGATCATTGGGAAGATTATTCCAGCAAGTAAAGTACCCCTACACCTATTTATATATGTTGTTTATTCTCTTCTCCAAGCTGACACCCAACACAATGCTACCAAAGGGCCTATCTTTGCATTCAATTCAACAGCACTGTTCTGGCTCTGAGAAAAAAAAAAAAAAAAA
>VXAA01006438.1:115360-145369 GCA_013399115.1 Anseranas semipalmata
AAAACTGATAATCCTTTCCAGAGATATTGATATTTAAATTGCAGCATCTCAGAACAGATAATAATGATATTATATTCATCTAAATTATCCCTACCATTTAGAAAGGGCTAAAAGTACTCTTCCATTTTGTCCTAAGCTTCCTGTGAAGTATTGCTTCTGCATTTCAATCCAAAGCTGAACATATTCAAGCAGAAACCAAACTGACCCAAATAGAAATTTGTCTAAGGACTATTGCAATAAAACAGCTACAGTATGTGACATTACAGCTGTACCCCTAGAGCTGGTAATCTCACAGGACCTGAACACTAATTTTATATGCATCAAGCTGTTTCTCATGGCCAGAGTCCTTTGCATTTAGATGGAAAATGCTCCCCAGGATTATAAATGTTCCTCAGTCATTAGTGCTTTAGTTAAGACAGCAGAGGCCCACCTTCAGCCACTTCAGACTTATTTAAGAGCTATTCTCTCTTCCTTATGTGAAGAATCAGTCTCTCCCTCTTTCATGCTGGTTATCTGCCCTCTCTAAAGTCACAGAGTCCTTGCATTACCAGTGTCACCTTGCTCCACGAATGACAGCAACTACCGTTACGTGAAGAGATGGATTAGCTATTGCAAGGCATAAGGGAGCGGGGTGGGCACGGGAAGCAAATTTTCAAAAAACTTGAGGATGGTGGTTCTCCCACCTTTCCACAATTACACCCACTACACTGTTACATTCACCCTTGTGAGCTTTCAAGCAGGACAGAGCTCCCAAAACAGTTTTATGCAGTAGAAGGACATAGTTCAGAGTTCCTGTCTTGTAATCAGTCACCTGTTGTTCTGTGTGGCCTTGGAGGTGTCTGTCACCCGCTGTGATGAGGAGGGCTGGCCTGCGGTTGGTAGCGAGAGCAGCTCGCGCAGCAGAAGCTGGAGTAGTATTCGTTACTGCAGAGCTGGGCCTGCACGATCAGATCACAGTTGGCGAGGTGTGGCTGGTCCACGCACTCTCTGCTCAGGTCCACAACGTGATTCACAGTTGCTGCAGCCAAGCAAAAGGTAAAGCCAGCTGAAAACACACTGCCAGGGCTTGGTCCCCAGGTTTCATTTCCCTCCCCCAAAACACGGCAGGTTCCTGCTTTCTCCACCCTGCCAGTTCTAAGGGGATTATTTTAAATATAGTCCAACATCAAGGATGAGTGAGAGAAACTGACACCTCTGGTTAGATAAAGAAAGAGAATGCAGTTTCTGGGACTGATTCCTGAGGCTCCCAGTGCCCTGGTGGGTGTTTGTTTCCACCACCCTGCTTTTATGCTCACCCAGGGGCTCTTGCTGGCCCCAGTGTCAGAGACTGGTGGTGGATGGGCACACAACGGGCAGACTTACAGTAACGGCCAAGAGGCAGGCACGGGGCCGGGAGAAGCAGGGAGGACAAGTTGTACTCACTGCTAGGCCTGTTCCTCAGTACTTTCACCTCTGTGCTGGCACTGACAGAGTTGCTGCTGCTGTAGGCGCTGCATGTGTAGGATCCCTCGTCAGCTGACTGAACATTGCTTATGATCAGGCTTCCATCCTGGGACAGGTGGATATGGTGACCATCTGCCCGCATTGGAACTCCATTCCTGTAATGAAAAGCATTTCGTACAACTGTTCCCACCAATGGGAGCTAAAGGAGTGAAAGGGGTGAATTTTTACAAATTCAGTGCAAAGGAAAAAGTCTTCTTTTGCCATAACGTGGCTCTGCAATTAGGTAGTAATATGAGCCTGAGTGAGTCTGCTCATTAGCCCACTGCCTCCGTGGGAGGCAGCTAGCTGTGTGCTCTGTATAAAGACTTTGCCCTTTCCAGTATGACACATTTTTGAGGTTTGAGGAACTAAGAGAAAATCCAGGATGCGTTTCCCTCTCTCCAGGTTGTGGTCTGGCAGTGCTTGTTTGGCTGGCATTGAGAGCTGTGCGTATTGCTTGAGGAACATATGGGGCAGTGAGCAATGCAACCTCCTTCCTCTCCCTTAAAAGTCTGTTTAGAAAAGTTTAAAATATCAGCAAGATTGTATCTGTTCTGTTCCTCCTGGAATACTCTGTGCATGGCAAGAAAACTGCCTGAACTATGAACTCCCAGTTACCAAGGAAAGTAAATTTTATTCACTGAAAAGAGTTTCATTCATGCTCTGATACTTGCATCATTTTATTGACTCAAATACCAAACTTACATATTGAAGAATAGCTCTCTTTGTGAGATGGCCCACTTCAGTTCTACCCCTGGGAGTAGAGGGATTGAAACAATTACCAATCCATCTCTGGATCCTTTGCAAGAAAACTCCAAAATGGAACTGATTATTTTCAAATAGGGGAAAAAAGACCACCAAATCCACCCCATGCTTGCACAAATTCAGTTTCACTGTAAAACATCCAGAGAAGAGGAGACAGCTTTTCCCTTACCTTTACCAAAACACTTTTAATTCCCATTTGCTCCCAGCTGACAGCAGAGGGAGAGAATGGTTACAGCACAAAGCTGGGAGAAGAGATGCTGTTATTGTAGGAGCTAAAATGTTTGCAAGGGTTAGCCACAGACAGTTTTCTAAAGACCAACCAAAAGTCATCCTCTGGTTACTCTAATTTTTGCTATTGTAATGTCACTAGCTTGCCAGCATGAAGCCGTTTTGAACTCCATGAAATCTTAGCTTAAAGTCTGCTTTCCTCTTCATGTGACTGGAACGTGAACTTGGTGACCAGTCCCCCCAGGGATCTTGCCTAGGATTTTTAGGGTAACAGTCATGTTGATCAGGAAAGGGTAGGTGATGCTAGCTGGGGCTGAGAACCATGGGTCTCTCCGTTACCTGGCAAGCATCCTGCATTATTATTTGGAGGATAAGTGATGAGGTTCAAGAAGTGAAGGAAAGGTAAGCTCTGTCTCATTTTTGCTCACCTTGACCACCTTATATTCACATTGTTTCCAGTCACTGTACAACGAAGTTGAGCAGTTTCTCCTTCAGGTACCGTGATGCTTGGCAGAAGGCCAGTGATCCTCAGCTCTCCTAGACCAGAAAGGAAATCATCACTAGCAAGAAGACAATGCCATGCTGCCCCTGGTAGCAGGAGCATTCCCTCATGGGAAAAGTCCAACATATACTGTGATGAACTACAAGCTTCTAGGCCTTTGAAGCAGCATGTTTGGAGTTATGACAGCTATTGCTATGGGAAATGTCATATTTCCTAAGGACTTTGGCCTAAGCCAGGGCAAGCAGCAGAGGTTTCAAAGAGCTTTTTCCGCCAGTGGGACACAAGTACATCATGTGCACAAAACTGCCTCCTTATTGCCTCTTGCTACTACTATACCCATTCCATACCAGCATCCTAGAAATCAGCCACTCTCATTGTGCTAGCAGTCCCTCTTCTCAGCTGTCTACAGCACCATGATCTACTAGGCACATGAGATTACCATTGGGTAAAAAAACTCACTCTTCCCTTGCCCTCAAGCTGCCTGTAAACATTAGGTATGAAGCCAAGAGGCATGGCCAGAGGAGAAAAGCCCAGCCCTACCTGTTTCACAGTTGTGTGCACACGTGTGTGTGTACAGACACGCAACACTTCCACCCATCTGGTACCTAGAGGTCGGAGCAGGACCCGGCGCTGGTCCTGGTCACGTCCGTTCGAGGCAATGCAGGTAAAGAAGCCAGCGTCTTCAGAGGTGACCCGGCTGATCACCAGCGCCCCGTCCGACTGCTGTCTGTGTCTGAGGGACAAAACCAGAAAGCCCTTCAGCCTGTGTTTGGGCCAGGGTGGGACTCTGGCCACCAGAGCTGAAGCTGAGCCTTGTGCACAGCTTTGTAGTAACACTGAGCAAAGGTTTAGCAGCAGCCCAGTTCAATCTGCAATACTACACCTGGTCCTGAAAACCCAGCACTAGTGCTATGGACTCTGGAAAAGTTTTCAGCTACAGCTGGTTTTCTGGGAGCTGCGGGTGAGGGGAGTTGCAGGACAGCAGCATTAGAAGCTGTGGAAGTTCACTGCAGGCACCCTGATCTCTCTGTTTGCTGTGAGTCTCTGCTCTGGTTTGCATACCAGCTGTTTTTCAGCAAATTTCCTCTTTCTGCTAATCTTGTAGGTGAACAAATTTCAGCTTTGGCTCGCTTGTAGACTCTGTATCACAGCTGTTCACTTGAGAGCTCAATGTTCAGGCTCTGACCTATGACTGAAGCTAGGGCAGTCAGGCAGTACTGTCTGGCCCTAACAGATGAAGCTGCCCAGCATAAAGCACAATGGGCCCTATCTCCATGGCCAGCAAATCTTCCTCCTTCAGGGAGGAAACAAGGAAGGAAGGTGGGAATGGGACTCTCCTCCCCACGAACCTGCTTGTAGGTATGGCAGAGCCACCTGGGAGCTCACCTGGGAGAGGAGAGGGGCTGTCCATCTTTCTGCCACTCAATGGTGAGAGCTGGTGATGCTTCCACTGTGCAGGGCAGTCTGACTCTCTCCCCGACGTTGGCCTCCACTACTGAGGGCTCCCTCTTATCCATTCTCAACCTGCAAAGTCCACAAGCACAGCAAAAGGTGCAGCAACTTCCTCATTCAGCATCTGACCTTCAGCACAAAGCCTTTTTAATCACAAACTGTATTTTTTGCCTCCAATGGGAAAGGGTGGTCTCTCTGCTCCCATCAGAGCTCTGATACTTGCCATTAACAACATTCCCTACCCTCAGAAAAAAAAGCAGCCTCTATCAAATCCTGCTCCAGTTCAGCACAGCTTGGTGCTGCACTCCTGCCAGCCAACTTAACCCTTCAGAGACAGCAACTCAGAGCATCCCTGTTTCTTACAGCATCCCTCTGGCTAAAATCCTAGGAAGCGTTAACAACACAAACACCTAGCTAATGGCACAAAGCCCTGGAGAACAAGGCACCAAGCAAGCTTCCCTCAAGGTGCTTGTCTGGCACACAAAAATGAGCAAATATTTTTTGGGGGTATGACCCAATCACCTGCCTGACTGCATGCAAGGGTATCCACTGTATGCACCAGCAAGGCTGGGCACAGGCTCTCACACCACTCATATCCTCAAGCTCTTTGCTCTCTTTTAACTACAGATAAACACCATTTCAGAAGAGAACTAAACCATGACGTTCCCAGAGTCAAAGAAAACATCATCTCCTCCACCCCCATTCTCTGACCTGAATTCTTGATCTCAAAAAACAGTACCAAAGAGCCTTAATTCAATGCTCTTAGTTCAATGAATCACTTCTTTCTGCTTTTAGGCAGAAGCAGCTAAGGAGGTTACTGGGGAGTTCAGCAAATTGGCTGGGTTTTCGGTTGCAAACTCAAAAGAAGAGAGTGATCAGATCACGGTCCCATTTAGTTTGGAGCCCCAACGTGCTGCATTTAAGGCAAAAACAACTTTTACACTTTTATTTCAGCAGGGCCTAGAAGCACCAGAGAAACATGGAAGAAGCTACAAACTATGCCACCCAGTACATGAGAAGACAGTTTTGAGTCAAACTGGTTTGTTCACAAAATACTTAAAATAAATGGGTGGGGGTTAAAGTATCTGGAGCCTTTTTTTTTTTTTAAATACACATATGTTTATTTTGTGATAGTTAAGCAGTTCCCACTTACTCAGCTTTTTTCCAGAATGGGTTTCTCTTTCTGACTACAGCTAAGGATGCTGCCCCTAACATTTCTATATTTGTTTGAACCTAGCTCCTTTGCTGTCAGCCTCCCTGTGCATCTTTGCTGAGGATATGCATCTTTCCAGGGACCCTTGGGAGTACAGAAGACAGCTTGCAACTGGGATCTTCGCCTGCTCCTGTTGTCAACAGTTCAGTATTCCTTGCCTCCCAACTGTGCCCCAGAACAGCTAACCCAGGACCTTTCCAATCTTCAGTTTTTCTACATGAAGAGATGCCATATGGTTCATCAGCTGGGCATGGTGGACAAACTGTTGCTCTATGTGAACTTACCTATATGTGAATTGTTGATGCACGGAGGAACCGGCTGCCTGTACAACCTTCCCGCCTCTGGATAGCTCTTGATGCTGCTGATTTTCCTTGCGAAGGACCTGACCTCTCTCACCCTCTGCCAGAACAGCACTCTGGTACTCTATTCAAAATAAAATGCCATATGTGAATAAAAAGACCCTTCTTACTGTGACCTCTTGCATTGGGTTTCTGTGAGCTTGGGAGAGCTTGCTGAACTGAAGCCAAAGAGCCCTTCAGCCATCTGTTTTCTGACTGACGAATGCAGTAAGCCTGTGCTGTTGACTAATGAGAGTCACAGACCTGCAGGCAAGCAATTTTAGACTCCTTTCTCTCCTCTGTCAGTAAGTATGTTGCAGCATCCCTTAAGCCACATTGCCTTCTGCCCTGTGTGCCATTGTTGTGACAAGGTACATCTCAGAGACTGAAGGCCACAAAGGGGGGCTTGCTCACCCATCTTTTTAGAGTAGGCTTTTGTATTTTTTTTGGTTTTGTTTCTTAAATAAGGCATGTTTTGCGGAACAGGGAATAATTTGTTACCCAGAAGGACTTGTTTGGGCAAACTACAAAACATGAATGCACCAGCATGGACAGCTATGGCAGACAGGTCACATTACAGTGTGAGATGAAGGGCACAGAAAACTGCAGAAAACCCCTTTTCTGGAGCCTCCTGTCTGGGATCAGGAGGCAGCTGATGGCTTTCAGGGAGGACAACATGCTTGTTTTGCTGGAAATGGTACGGGTTACAGGCAAGCCATAATTCAGGTATGGGGTGGCACTGCAGGGGTTGAAGCGTTGAACACCAGAAGAAACTCTGCTACCTCCGCTCTCCTTGTTGGCTCCCATACAGCAGAGACTGGCTGCTGTGACTGCCTTTGGGACACCATCGCTATGGCGTGAAGGCAACGCTGCTAGCACAGTGTGGCAGCGGAGGAAGTCTGCTCCTGCAATTGGCTTTATTGCCCCTGTTGTCAGTATCTGTTAACGGGGAGCCCTGAGCTACCTCTTTGGTCTTAAGCAGAAGATAAATCACCTATGATCTGTAACTGAATCTGCCGTCTCTCCGTCCTCCCATCAGAAATGAGGCATGTGTAAGTCCCGGCGTCCTCTGGCTTGATGTGGCTGATAACTAAGGAGCTGTCAGACTGGTGGGTGTGCCTGCAACAGGAGCAGAGATTAACCGCCTCTGCCCGGCCGAGGACAGCAATCGGCCAAGGCAGAGCGGCCCTTCATGCTGATGTTACATAAACCACCACCATATAGTGCCCTCCCCAGCTTAGAAAAAACAAAACCCTGTTGACCACAGAGGGGTCACAGGCAGGGGAAATAACTGCAGCAGAAAGGAGGTCAGGAACAGAGAGGAAACTGAGATGGGAAAACAGGGAACTGCTTTCAGCACTCCTCTCCCATGCGGAGGGAAATTGCCCTTCCAGGCAGGAGCTTGAGCCCCAGCAGTCATTTGCAAACATAAAAGCAGAACAGGGCTTTTCTTAACAACTGTGATTTTCTTAACAAAAAGTGACTCTCTAGATCCAGACTGTTGCAGGAAACTGACTTCCCAGGAAAAAAAGGCTTTAAAAATAGTTTTAAAAGTATTGCATTTTAAATGGCAGTACCAGAAACTTCCAGCCAGAGGAACTCCTGACTTATTTGGCTATGAGCTTCACCCTGGACTACTTAGTGCTGCCCCAAGAAGAATCCTACACAGCCAACATTTTTCTGTATAACTGTCCATATGTCAGTTCCCATTGGTGCCTTGTTATGGGGCAGAACAAGTGCTGCCCAATAACACTACCCAATGCATCAGTACTATTGCAAAGTGTATCTGTCTCTGCTGTGCACAGGCCAAGTGGACAGCTTATGTTCAGGGGTGCTCTTAGGTCAATACATAGGCTTGTTTATTTATCAATCCTTCTTCTTTTTTTTTTTTTTTTTCCCCACAAAGAATGTTGACAATGAGATTACAAAGAACGTGGGCAAGCATATTTGGCACTCTGCTGGGCAAGGACTGCGAACTCTGCTCTACAACGAATGGAGCTGAGCTCACCTGTCAGAGGAGACTGGCCGGCCATCCTTCATCCACTCCACTCTAGAGAAGGGGGACATGCCTGTCTTGCAGACCAGTTGGATGTTTTGTCCCGTGACCGCTGTCACAAGAGAGGGCTGGGCTTCCTCCAGAATGGCTCTGAAAAGAGAAAGCGATTCCATTAGCACCTCTGCTGCCCTTGTCTCCTCTGGGTCCTCTGATGTGACTATGGATGAGTCACAACCACAATGAAAATCAGCACTGGCTGCTCATTTAGCTCTGAGCAGATACACTATGTAACATGGGGAGCCCTCTCCTACATGGCAAAGGCTGGTCTGGACAGACTGAATGCTACAAGAAATCCAAGGAGACAGACACAGTCATATAACCCCTCTCTTCTGAGAACTAGGTTCAGCTCAGCAGACAGACACAGATCCAGTGCATACACAGACAGATCTAGCTCTAGGCAATCCTGATTTTCATTGTGACACTGTCTGGATCCTGACCCAAACTCTACATTTTAAAGTCTTCCCCAGAACAATCCAACACTGCTCCATGCAGTGCTGAGATAAAGGCTCCAAAGTCAGAGAGTCAGCTAAATTTATCGGTCAGAACAAGCAAACCACCTATGGATTTCCATTTACAGTACAGGAATGCCTCCCAAACAAGTGCCCCAGCATCCTGCAGTCTTTTCACACACACTGCTTCCAGTGCTGTCAGAGAGCAACCAGAGTGCAAAGAATGAGAAAGCAGATAACTCCAGGGCCTGGATGACTTGATTGACCAAAGGGACACGTGTAGCCAATCTGTTTCATGGTTAGCTGGTTCTGCCTGGGTCTACACCTCCACTGCAGAGGAAGCTGCACTGACACTTCACAATGAGCTGGCAGAAAAGAGAAAAAAAATATCACCTGTGCAGACCCCGCGCTGGGAATGAGTCTGCAGGCAGCTGGTGCCCCAAACCCTCTGTTATGGAAGCATCTGCTCCAAAAGCCTTATGCCACTGCTTGCCTTCATGTGGCAGCACCTGCTGGCCACTGCTGCTCTGCCTCTCTGAGGGCCCAGGCACTGCTGTTTCCCACACTAAGTGCAGCTGGCTCAGGCTGTTCAATCTGCTTTGCTGGGTGCCCCAGTGCTGGCTCTCCAGCACACCAGTCCTTTGCAAAGTCTCCGGCAGCACCTCGCTCCTCCAGCTGTCCTCTCCACGTCTGTTTTGTGTGGTGTGTAAAGCCCCATAGGCTCTTCTTTCTTGGCTGTGACTTGCAGACTCTCTTGGTGGTGGCTGCTGCTGACCCCGAGCATTCCCTGTATGAGAGTGGGAGCCAGCGTCCTGCCGTTGCAGGGCTCCTGTGCCAGAAGAGGGCTGGTGCACCAGGGGACTGACCCCCACAGGCTTGTGGCACACTGTCATGCACTCCTCCTCCGAGGCAAAGCTGTTTTTATTGCCGTGACAGCCGCCGTACCAAAAACGGTTGCACTTGCCAACAGCAGTCACAAAGTACCAGCGAGTGGTCCAGTTCGCACAGGGGCCGTGGGCACTGGGCAGCAGGCATATGACGGGATATGCTACCAAAAAGAGCAGAACAGAAGGACATATGAGGGCCATGAAACACAAAGGTCCAGGTGCTTCAACCATCTACCTAAGTGACCTGATGGGCCTTGTGGGCAGAGTGCTGGGGGGAAGGTAGGAACACCTGAGCTTTGCACACTGGATGCAGAGCTCTGACTGAGAGGTCTTTTGAGGAGCTGTGGCTGAGCAGAGAGGATACACAGACCTTCCCCTTTCCCCAAAGCAGCCTCACAGGGCTGGTGACCAAGCAATCCCTGTGCTGCAGCAAAAGGGTAAAGCAATGCAGCAGCAACCTGCCTGCAGAGGATACAGCTGGGAACTAAAGGAGCAGAGTACTTTTGCCCAGCAGCTCTAGCATCCTGGTAGCACAGCAGGCACTGTTCCCTGTCGGTCTCTGCTGGCTGAAAGCCTCCATGCAGCCCTGAGCAACACCTCTATCCTTAGCTGTAGCCCTCATTCCACCCCTGGCCAGACAGGCTTGTCTGAAGGCTGAGAATGGTCCCAGTTCCTCAGAGAAAGCCCTACTTCACCTAAACCCAGGAAATAAATGTGGAGCGCTCAAGGCTGTATCAGGTTGTCTTCCCAGTGGGAAACAGCTCCCCAGAAGTCCCACAGACTGACAGAGATAACACACAGACAGTTCTGTCCAAATATCAAAAGAGGACAACAAGAATTTCTGTGGTAGCTAACTGAACCATTTGGCAGCTTTTCTACGTTCCCTCCAAGCCTCCCCTATCCCAGCCACCAAGCAGAACTGCTTTTCAAGGAGACCATTTACTACAATTTACAGAGAGCAGAACCTCTACACAGGAAGTTTCCATATGCTGCTGAATTATGTGCGACTCTTCCTATGTTTCTAACCAAAGAAGCCAAAGCATCACTTACGGTAGTTGGGCCTATTGAGACATCCTTCCCCTTGAGGACCTGAAGCTGAAGCGACATTGTCAAAACAGCAGCCGTACACTGAACTGCGGCACTCGCCCGAGGGGTGCTGCTGGGACAAGGCTTGGCTTGCCTTAATGGGAATCGAAAGCCAAAAGTTATCATGCATACACGAGGACAGTAGCACATGCAAGGCATGGTGTTCAAGCTGTCGGCTGCAGAAGGCCAGCTGTTAGAGGAACCACTGTTCATTTGTTTGCCTCCTAGAGGCTTTCATGCTGGCAAGGGGTGGGAAACTTGGCTGTTAGCCATGGAGCCAGCGCTGCACTTCTCTGCAAAACACACCTACCAGCCTAGCAGCAGGCCAGCTTTTTCAGCTGGCCCCACCATACACCACAAGCTGTCAGAGACAAATTTCCTCCCTGAATATTTTACCCTCAATTAATCTGCAGAGATGACAAACAAGGGCAATTATTAGTGGCAATGTTTGTCCTGTTTTTTCTCCTAGAAATTGGATGACAAGTTTCTGACAGACAGAAATTTCATTACTCTTGATTATTCAACCAGTTCTCTGCAACATATTCCTCCCCTCCTCAGACAGCTCCCAATCACCCACTCCTCTGCTTACAGAGGATCACAAGTGGATGCCCAAAGTGAACAGGAATGAAGTGGGCCAAAGGGCTGGATGCCATGCATGGAGTATTGGTTCTCCAGCATTACTAACAGAGATGAAGTACAACAGAAACCCACAATCTGAGTCATCAGGGTCAAACACAAATCTTTGTATCTAATGGGCTGCTAAAACCCAAAGAGTTTTTATACTTACTGTTGGAACAGCTGCAGCGGGCTGATTTCTGCTCATTTGAAAATCACTGTTATATTGTGGGCATCCCATGTTGTTCGGACCCTGGGCAGCTGATACTCCATCAGGACAGCATCCATACCTACAGGCAGAAGGCAGAAGGGCTGCAGCAATACCTGACCTGCCTGGCTCAACAGACACAGGCTGTAAATTTCATTAAGCCTCCAGGAAAGGCAGTGCCTCCCTGCTCAGGCCTATCTACTTCCAGCTACCTGTTTTGGTGACAGGTGCTGAAGGGACAACCTCTCCCCAAAGGGCCTGAAGCTGGAGTGCGTCCATCTGGACAACAGCTGTGTGGACTCCGATGACAGTCCTGAGAGCCAGACCCTGCAGTGGGGTACTGAGAGAAGCTGAGCTGATGGGAATTCGACGAGAGTGACTGGGATTCCCAGCGAACAGGCAACAAGTTGATGCCACGGTCCTCAGTGGACTGGATGTGGTGATTCCCAGAGGTACTGTGGACTGTGGAGCTCCCAGCAAGCATCCTTCCATAACCAGAATCTGGGGAGAGAACTCCTTAGAGCATGCAGGTGAGCATCAAAATCTGGGCAGTTTTCCTCATCTCTCCTCTCTTTTACCTGCCTAAGGCTACAGGGCAAACTTTTCTATATCAGGGTTTCACCTGAATATGTGTCTTCCAGCTCACCCTTCCAGATTTGGTTGTCCTGTGGTTCTTTTGCTCGCTGCCTGAGCATTCTTTCTGCTGTCCCATGAGAAATCAACTGCCACATTATTGTGGTCCCCTTGTAGCAAGACCTATAATCTGCTTTGGGCAGCATTTCTCTCAGCCAGCACTTATGTCATGCTGCCAGAACCTGGGATGTATATGCTGTACAGAGTCTGCTGCATGTACAGATTCAGACACTGTTCACTACCGGTGTAAAAGAATCTATAATTTATCCCTGGCTCCATTTCTAGAATGGAATTTCTAGAAGCCCATGAAAAGAACAAGAGAAAGGAAGAAAAGGAGGAACCTTCCCCTTACCACACCCTGTTTCAAGTCCACTATCACCAAAAACCCAAACAAACAAAATTCTTCTGAACCTGTGGCAGGGCTGTTTGGGTTGTAACGTGTCAGCAAGGACTGGCGAGTGACATCGTATCCCATAGTGTCCTGCATACTGGGGACCTCTGCAAACAGAGACATACACAAAATAAGTGCAGTTAGTCCAACTATGTTCAAATAATTGCAAACGCATCCAGAAACCAACAGGAGACTGAAGTTGATGAAAATGTGTCTCTTCTTCTGGAACAGCTGCTGATCAGCAATTGGATTCAATTGGACTGTCAGGACAGCTACCTGCAACAGGCAGGCAGACAAAAGTCACCATTTCAGCTCTGGCATGAATTCTAGATACAGCAAGCAAAGTCCTCTGAACAGTTGTGCCTCCTTTATAGCTGGTCCACAATGGGATGAGAGTTGGTTATAGTTTCTAGCTACCGAGCCTGCCCAGGGTGTCAATACTTCTTAATTCTGGGAGTCCTGGGGTCAGTCTGCAGTACAAACTGGGACAGAGCCATCACAAAATACTGAATTCAAAATGGACACACATTAATGTTGTTCCCAAGCCTGTTCCATACATTTCAAACAGTGCAGGTACTGGGACTCTCAACATGCTATGGTTACGTGTGCTAAACATAAATGCACAGGACAGAGACAGGCAGGCAGGGAGCTGAGAACACAAGCCTGTGCAGACTCTTGGGAATTTCTACTCCTACATCAGAAACATCTTAGAAAAAGCTAGGTGTCTATCAATTCCACTCACGCTGTGGCAGGTAGCAGGGCTGCATGTTGCAGCTTCCCAGGGTGGCTGGTTTCTGTGGCTGGATGGCTTTGCATATCTCAGCACTGTAGAATTTGGAGTCACCGTCAGCACAGATAACTTGGCGTGTCCGGATGCCTGAATTGCAGCTCTTCGAACACTTGGGCACAGAGATGAGGCAAGTGAGCAGGAGCCAAAGTCAGAATGCAGAAACCCCACAGACCAGAAGGGTGGAACAGCTGCGTGATTAGCTGCAGGCTGAGCACAGCTTCCTCCACCAAGACAAGGCAAACAACACTTCAGCTGGATTCATCTGAACAGTTACTCTAAACCATTTTACCAAATGTTGCACCCAGCCCTGAAGCATTAGGCTCCAAGCCTTGCTCACTCTGTAACATCCAGATGAGCTGCTCAGTTACCGACAGTGGTGTGGCAGGGAGCTGGAATAGGCAGCAGGAGTGAATTGTTTCAGCCTGGCCTGAAGGCACCTCAACACTACCAGGATACACCAGCTGTGAGAGGGTCAGTTTTGAACACTGCATTCAAGAACAACAGGCACTGATTTACAACGGGAAAGCAAATGGGTGACTTCCTTGTAAGCAGCTAACTGGAGTTCCTCTCACTGGAAGCTGTGGATGAAGAGGGAGCAATGAGCAGAAGCTCGGGGTGGGGAGGGCAGTGGAGAGGATGAGGTATCTGTGTAACCAACCTGCTCATGGCAAGCTTTACAAACATTAAGTATTTCTTTTATTCAGATGCAGGTAGGAGCCCTTCTGATATTGGAAAGCCTTAGGCCAGGAAAGATCAGATTAAGGTATGCAACTTCTGTAGTTGTTATTAAACTTTAGCCTACATTGCACAGAGAACCAGATGTAACATGTTTTAACTCAGAACAAGCTGGTCTGGCTAGCATAGAAGGGAAGAAGTGTGTTTGGAAGTTACGTGATGCATTGGATCTACCCCTATCTCCCCCCGAGCACTTTTCCCAGGCTGAAAACAGTCTGGCTCCCTCCACAAAGACAAGACTAATCCAGATGAAGAAGAGTTTATCCGAACAATTACAAAAACACTGTTTAAACTATTTCACCAAACGTGATGACCAGTCCTGAAGCCTGTGGCTCTAAGCCGTACTCAGCCAGTGAGCAGCTTTGCTATTCGCAGCAATGGCACGAAGAATTGGGAATAAGCAGCAGGAGTGGATTGTTTCAGCTTATTGGCTGCATTTTGCCACTGTCACTGAAACTATAATCTCCCCCTTCAAGAAGGATTTATTTTTGTAGCAGCTGCAAACAAAGCAGGCAGCAGATTAACTGGGGCATTACTAGTGCCAGTTACAATGCAACTGTGAGCCAAGGGACTGGTAATGAAGCAGTACACAGGCCCAGCCTCAGCCAATGTGCACACCGCACTGATTAAAGCTTGTTTGCAAGGAACACAGCAATACAATCAGTTATTTCTGAACCATGAGAGTGTGATGCTTACCAGGCCCCAGTCTCCAATGTGCCAGCCGACTTCCTGGATGCAGTTCTCCTTAAGGCAGGGCTGGGTGGCTGGTGGCTTTGGCTCCATTAGGCAAGCAAAGTCCCGAGCCTGAGAGCCCTGCTGTGTTCTGCAGGTGACAGTCCGGGTCTGGACCCCTTCCCCACAGCTGGCTGAGCACTGCAGAAAGGGGCACAACGGTTAAAAGGAAGCACATAGTTTCCACTTCCAGGCTGTGGTCCCCAACATTAAGCAGCATACTATTAGGGGAATGCTTAAAACAAGCAAACGTTACAAAAATCGTCCTCTTGGATGGGAATTAGAATAGTTGTTTATGCTGTAGAAGAGACAATAAGGCATGGTGAATAGGATCTAGGAGATCTGGAGCTCACAGGATGATTTTGGCCTAGTTACATAATTTCTCTTGTTCTCTACCAAAGAAGTCAAGAAGAATGATTCGGAAAAAATAGAAATACTGCAGAATATATTGAAAACAATAAAATGGCAGGAGATACCTGGAACTTAATGATATTTATTCCTGATTGAAATCAGCTCAAAGTAAAGAATTCAGGTGAAAATAAAAAGATTAGGTTCTTGTATTGCTCATGTCTTTTTCCTGAAGACCTTGTGCTCCATTTTATGGTGTGGAGCTGTGAGACAGCTTCTTTCTATACAGGTAACTGGTTTGTGACATTTTCAATGCCCTGTTAAATTCACAATGGTTTTGGCTGGAATCCAGCCTGCTTCTCCATGAATTACCAAGATCTCCCACAGAGAAGACTTGGGAGCAGTCTGATTTACTTTATATGAGCTTCCCAGCTGAGTTTCTGTCACTCATTTACTAGAGTGAGCTTTTATCTCTGAGATACATTAAGCACAGTTGCTTTTGGGAACCCCAGAATGAATCACTTAAGAATCACCTCGTAAGAACAGGTCACTTCGTGCCTTTCCCAAACAGTGCTCTCATTTCACAACCCTGAATCCATCTCTGTATTCACACCTCACATCTCATGAGAGGGGAAAAAAAAAGGACTTCATAGTCTAGGTTGCCATGCCTTTTATTTTATGATGCTTCACCACTCAAAGAAGTACCACAGGATTGTAAATCAAATGTTGCAAGCATGCATGTACTTCTTTCAAAAGAGAAAAATTTGCTTGTGCTTTAGGGACTGAGTAGATGCAGGTTAATGACATATAGACTATCTTTACATTCTAAGACTTTTGAATGCAAGATGACTTCTAAGTACCTGGCTGGCAGCACTGAGCACGTGCAGTTTGAAGGGGTTCCTCTTCTGTAGATACAAATTCACACAGGCACCAAAAATGCACCCTGCAGCTGTGGCCAGAGAAGCCTTGCACTGATACACAGCCTACAGCAAGCAGCAGGTCACCAGCAGTTCAAGAGCATCTTGCTTACTGACTGTTGTGATTTAGCACTGCCGTCCAGAGGCTAGTAATGCTGAGGCAGCAATATGCATGGAAATAAACAGCACAAGTGGGAGCTATGAGCTCCTGTTTTACAGAGGAGAGAGTGTTACTGCACATCACCAGCTGATGGAAAGCAGCTCTTATGCCTGCCCTCCATCTTCACCAGGCCTGGCTCAGAAACTCAGCCACTGCGAGGTCTGGTGGATCTGATAAAATTACAGGAGTGGGGAAAGGACTGGGAGACTGGAGAAGAGAGCATGTGATGAGAGTAACAAGGGTGCATGGTCATGAGCAGTTTTGAGGAACAGGAATGAATTTATAGGAAGGCATAGCTGCTAGCTACCTGGAGAACTTGTTTCGAGGATGGCAGGGACAAGTCTTGTACCTCTGCATGCTACCTATCCAGGGACACACACCTTTTACAGTCCCAGAAAAGACGCCTGGCTCTTTACCCCAAGCTTTGGCAGATCCTCCTTCACTAGATGCCAAATGGCAGTTGCCTCCCACACACAAACTCACCTCTGACCAGGGACCTGTACTCCAGGTTGCACACTGTCTCAGGTTGCAAGGCTGACTGCTGTGAGGCTGCTGTGCAAAGGCCATACACTCAGCATTGTCCACAACCCCTTGGGAGCTCTGACCATCGAATGCCACGCAGTAAACGGAGCGAGTCTGGGTGCCTCCACCACAGGTAGCTGAGCAGGGTCCCCATTCCCCTGTTGTCCACCTGCAGGTCACATAATCAAGCAAACAAATAATGGCCCAGCTAAACTGCCCGGAGGCACAAGGGAGGTCAGTGTCGTGTCCCTGTTGCAGTCAGAGAAGGAAAACATCTCTTTGCAGAACAGAGTCAGAGGCAAGCTCCCATTTCACCAAGCGCTGCCCAGCTCAATTGGCAATGCAGAGTCTGAGCCTCACTCCAGAGACAAATCCCCAACTACAATACACCTGTCACTCTGGAATTGCAGAACTCTCCCTGAGGGGGAAGATTTCTCTCCATGGCTTTTCGTCTCCTGACATTTGCAAAATATTATGCCTGGAATGGAACACCAAAGGGGAAGAAAAAAACAAAAACAAAAACAAAAACAAAAAAAGGAAAACAATCCAGACCAGCTAAAAGAAAAGCAGTCCACATCAATCTAACCCATTACACTCCAGCCACTATCAGCAACAGAAAACATCACCAAACTGACAGACCAGTAGAAAGCTGCTTTATTCCTCCCATTGGCTAAATTATCTAACAGAAGCATACAAAAACCAAACCAAACCAAAACAAAACAAACCAACCTTTAAATAGATTTTGTCCTGTGTTTAGTCACTGAAGCTGTCATGGAAATGTTACATCCTTGCTAACAGAAGGGGAAATGTCCACAAAACCATCACACTGGCTGCTAAAATCCCTGCCCTTATCCGTTCCTGTGAATTGGTGCTGCCCCGGTGGCTGGGAGCACAGCTTGCATGGCCTGGCTTCAGGGACAACATGATGTTTCATTCCAGACTCCAGCGAGGGGTGCAGTCAAAAGGCACTGGTGATGCAGGGGGGACACCATGGTGATCTGCTAACCTCCCGTTCAGTCAGGTATGCCCCTTCAGGGAGTGCAGGCAGTTCCTGTTTTCTCCCCTAGCCTTCCAGTTGCTTCCCTGGTCTGCTCTCATCACTCTTAGACTGAGTTTCAGCCAGCCAATTCACATTCACACCTACCGGAAACTCCACAGCAGCTGTTCATCTCCTGAAGATATTCTTCTCTACTGCTACAGATGCAGATATCAGCCCAAAACTGAACACCATTTACCATAAAATAAGATATTCCCTTTGGAAAGGGAACTACTACAGCAAGTACAAGCCAGAGTGGTGTGGTTACTGGGCTCAAAACAAAATCATCAATCAAGATTTTTCAGAGGTTCCAGAGGAGCTAAAAAAAAAAACAAACAAACCTGTATTCTGCCTCCTGTAAAGTAAGTGTACAGTTTTAGAAAGGCTGTATCAACTGGATGGACTCATTTACAGCTTCCTTCAATTGCCAGGCAAGACATCTGCTCTGACACTTGTTTCGTGTCCTTTGTAAGGCAAGGTCAACCATGAGGATGGGACCATCATCAGAGGCAAGTCCTAAGCTATTAGCAGTTTGCTGGGGAACACTTGTTTTGCTTTAGATCTTTTTTATTTCTAATACCTCACTGTACATTGTAAGTATTGTATCTGTCACATCCTTGCACTCATCACAGTATATAGGCAATTTTCTGCCTGAAATAGGGCCCATGCCAAAGAAAGAAGAGCTTTTGAGGAACTCTGAGGCTTTTACTATGGCACTCTGGAATTTTGGCTAATGTTTCAATAGCCCTAATCCATCATGCTCTCTTTTCCTTTCTGTTATTTATCTTGATTAACCAAACAAAAATTTTCCAGAACATTCCTTCACCTCTCTAGCCTAATTCCAGAGAAAAAGCAACAGTTATCAAGCCAAAAGCTATGAAGAAACTGTCCCCTCCTCAGTCCCATAAGAGTTAGGTTACCAGGAGCACTCACAAACACCTAAGCAAAGCTTAGCCAGGACCCAGCCAGCACCCTCCACCATCATTTTCATTGGCAAGAATCAAAAGCAAAGCACCAACCACTGCTATCACCAGTGCCAGAGGAAAGCCCCACATCCTCCAGTAGGCAACTAGGTGGAGAGCAGAAGAGAGCAGCTGCCTTCCTGTGCTTTCTTTAGTCTCCTCATTACCTCTTCATCTGAGAGCTCCGTGCTCCACTGTGGCTCCAGGCTTGTGGCGGATAGATGTAAGAAGTCCTTTATACACAGAACAAAGGATTTAAAGAACTTAAAGCAAGTAGCTATGGGCTGCCATGTATTCGGAAATGCTCCCAGTTTTCCAGGTGCCCTCTTCCCCACAACAGCACACTCACAGGCCTCCACTATACCTACTAGATACATAGTGAGATATGCAGTTAAGGCTCTGGTTACATATCTGGATGCCCGTAAGAGCCAAATAAAGCCAACTGCAAAGCTATGCAGGCAAGGGACAAGGGGAAAATGGTTCAGTAAAGGGATTTGAAAATGCTAGAGAAGGAAGAAATTCCAGGATTCATCCCTTTTGAAGAGCAAAGACACTGTGAATGCAGAAACGACATAAAATTATACCAGCTCAGACTTATTCCTCTTTTTTTTTTTTTCCTTTGCGGGCTCCAGTTGAAGAGAACAAAAACCGCAGAATCTGTTTCCTATGTCCTATTTGGGCTAGAAGACTAACTTCCACAATCATATGCTAGAAAGAAAATGTAATTGATCTATGGAATGAACATAGGACATATCAAGCTCATTCCTTGTGCACACAAAAATGCTCATCATAGTGTTATTATCACCATCATTTGTCTTGGGCTTTGTCTAAGAAGTGAAACATTTCCTTGGAGAGCACCGTGCTGGAGGGCAGTAGTGGGAGGGTCATTCTTTTTCCTGGCTCCAAAAGCACCTCAGGAGGAAGTCAGAGCCCAGAAGTGGAAAGGAAATCTTACCGTTTTGTCTGGGGACAAGTCTGACGGCCACATGTCCGGTTATTGTCTGGCTGTGGTTTATTCCTGCACATATAGTCTGGATAAATTTCATTGTCTATGGTACAAAACACCAAACGGGACTGGAAACCTAAAGGAGAAACAAGAGAGTATCCTGACCAATGCAAGCCACCCAGGATAATGTGCTGGTGTTTGAGACACAGTGGTGTTACCAAGAGAAGATTCCGAAGTAGTGCAGAATCCACACCTGCACCCGCCAACCTGGAAGAGTCAGGTGCAGCTCCTGGCCTGTCACTATATGTACAAATGATGCCTACCCACAGTATAGGAGTCCACAGGAAATGCAAAAGAGACAGAATAGTTCTGTGCAGCTTAGGGGCCTTTTCCTGTTATTTGAGTGGATTGTGACTCACAAGGGAAGTGCCATATCCATATGTTGCTTATCAAGGAACCCTGCTTGGTGCGTGCAGTATACAACAGCAAATCTGTGGGCCTTCTGTTAGACCCAGAAGGTCAGTCTTGTGAAGAGTAGATGCTGGAGAAAAACTTGCAACTCTTCATGCTTCCTACAGGATGAGAATACCTAGCAAAGACAGTATTAGCTCGTACAAACACAGTATGGCAGAAGTTATTGAAATGGTCGTCAGCACAGAAGACCAGAAGAGAAAGACAGCAACTCTACAGACTAGTTAGCTGGAGATTTTTGTTTTGATTGCTGTTTTCTGTTTGTTTGGTTTTTAGCTTAAAATCCATAGTTTTGCTCATGGAAGAAGCTGCAAACTGAACATGATGTGACACCCCAGGGGATCTGACAGTCCCGCCCCTCAGAGGGAATCTTGCAGGCTAAGATAGAGGTGTAGAGGTATGATGCAACTTGGTTTCGTAGGCCAGGTCAGCTTGGAGAGAGAGGGCCTCTTAAGTGGTTGAAAAGGCCTGAAAAGGACACAGAGAACTGAAGCAGAACAAAATAAAACAAGGGCAGCCCATGAAGAATCTTAACAGATCCTAGTAAAAAGTCTGAGGACTAAGACATGTAAAATAAGACAGGACAATGCAAGGGGCACAGTCCTCTTGGGATTCCATGTGTGACCCTCCCTTGACAAAACCTTAACAGCCCCTGCAGATATCTGTGCTGTCTTCCAGCAGGAGACTGCTGAGAAGCAGCTGCAGAGGGCAGCACACAGTCACACAGTGTCTTCAGGGTGTGGACATAAACCCTGAACCAAGCTGCCAGAGACCAGGTCCTGTCCCCTTACCTCCTCCACACTCAGAGCTGCACTCACTCCAGGAACTGTAGCTCCAGCTGTAACCTGAGGTCTGTCCTTGCACGGGCAGGTAGTATTCATACTGTATGCCTGGGTTTGGCTCCTGACTGATGAGCTATGAAAGCATGGGATAAAGTCACAGAAATAGCAGCAGCATTTTTCCCCTTCACAGCATTTCCCCACCATGCCTGAGGGTTCGAACTGACTTGCCTCCCTCCAGTTCAAGGAGTACTTATTCTCAAGGCTGTATTTTCTCCTTGCCTTCTATGATTCTCTAGGTAGCATCATTTTTCAGAGAAGGGTGCATTCATGTCTCTCATAGGCAGAAGATCTACGTGCTCCATAACAGTAATACCCTGACCTGGCCTACAGCCCGCTATAACATGCAGTGCCTTACAGCCTGTCCCTGCCCCAACCCCATTCTGTGCTGACTCTCCTCTTAAAGTCAGAACCCAAGGGAATACGCAGGAGGGCAATATCAAGCCTTGCCCTGTTCCTTCCCGGGCAACAGAACCAGAGCAGAACACAGTGAGATTTCTACAAGAAAAACACCTTTTTCTAGCTTAAGGGTCTACAGCTTTGTAAGATTCCTGGGGGCCCAGTTACTCTTCCATAGTCTTTCCCATGTAGTCCCCACCAATGCACTCCCACTGCACAAAGCAAGGGCTGCTATGCAAGCAAGAGAACAAGAGTATCAGTGGGGGCAGGCACAGCCACTTACCTCAATGACTAAGGGTTCTGTGGTGGGGCCCCTGGCATGGAGGAGCTCTGGGGCCAGATCACCTTCTGAGCCACGATCGTAGTGCATAACTGTGCTAGCTATGTGCAGAGCTCGGCTGAAGTCAATTGTCCAATGCCCATTCAGATAATATTCCCCTCGCACATTCTTGATAGCTGGACAAACCCACATGCCAGAGAAGAAAAGGCAGTAAATTAACACACCTATAACCTGAATCCTGGCTCTAGATACTGCAAGACAGTGCCTGCTCTAGACCTGCAGAGTTCTGGCAACCCACAGAGCTCTCATCTCCACCGTTTGAGCCCCAGCTCCTTCACATCAGTTTTTCAATCCTCTGAAGTGTGGTGACAATCTAACATGGCAGCATCTACCAACACGGCAAAAATTCATATATCGAATTCAACAGGGGTGCTCCTGTTTTTACTTAATACTGCATCAGAGGTGCAGCAAATAAAGGTGAACATCATCCTCCAACAATGCTGACCCTCTCTAGTGCTTTCTTGCCAGAAGCTGTTCCATGTTCCGACAGTTTGCCAGCTTTGCTGCAGAGAAGGCAGTTTCTTGCTGCACAGCCAAATCCCTCCAGCGTATTCCTGCCCTGTCTCTACCTTCCCCATTTAGTCACTGGAAATGAGGTAAACCTGAAGCCCAGAGTTGAGCATCACTGACACTTCAAGGATGCTCAATATTCAGATCCTGATCCTGAAGTTTTTCCCTCTGCCATATCAAGCTCTCAAAGCAAACTTCCCAAAGCCCAGTGTACTTGAAAACCAAATTTTAATGCAATATCTGGAATCCAAATGGACTGAAATGCAGGCTCTGACATCAGTCTTACCCATAAAGTTCCTGCTGGGCATAACCTCCTTAATTCGGATGCTGGTGGCTCCCACGGGGATGATGAAAATTTGATTGTACCCTGAAGAAAAACAAAGGGGATTATTCAATATCTATCTGTAGATATTACAAAGCCACACTTCTGTGCCAAAGATTCTCCCAGTTTCATTGATGCCTGAACAACTGGATGAGCTTTATGATGGTGGCTTAAAGCATTTCAGTTGTCACTTTATCTGCATTCTGAATACCTTCACCAAAAACTCTCCAGAGGCCCATCCATGTGCATAAAGTTGCAACTCCACCTCAGAAAAGTAAGCAAAGTCAATTTTTTTAGATATTAAAATCTTTAGGATTTCAGCAAGCGGCATATTTGAACTCATCTCAGAGAGATTTGATCACAGTGCAGTTGTCTTGAAATAACTCAAAATTGGCCAAATACAGAAGATACAGTCTAGCCTTGCAGAAATTCTGGTGGGGCTGTCAAGACACTGGGTAGGGGGATAGTCTTATGAAGGAGATATATAGCTATATTCATACGGTACATTTATAGCACCTGCTGGCGACTGAGCAGGGAAAGACACCAGCAGCATGGCAAGTACATTAGGTTGTACTGAGACTTAGGAAATGATTCCCAGGGTAAGGCAATCAATACACTCTCTGATGCTAAAGCAGCTAAAGAGCCACATGCCATACAAACATTCCAAGTAAACACCTCAGCCTGCCTACATCAATCATGTGAGCAGGTGTTCCCACCACGCCTAGCAGCAGCTTCAGTTTAGGTTTAACTCTCCCCTTCTCACCTGCCTGAACTACCCATATCATTTGTACCTTTGGGAAGGCTGGGAACATCAAAAGTGCCCTTCACACCATAGCAGGTGCTGCCATCTCCTCCACACTGCAGGCACTTGTCCTCCTTCTTGGCAGATTCCAGTATGTTATCACAGCCAACGGCCTGTCAGAGCACAGGGGCATCAATATGAATAAACCATAATGACAGGAGAAAGAAAGAAAAAATGGCCAAATGCTGGACTGATCTCATGAGAAAACCAGAATCTAGGGAGTCTGGGAAGTCAGAGAGGGAGTTGTCAGAGGAAGGGCAGAGTTGGCATCTTTTGTTTAACTTCCAGATACAGATAGATAAAAGCTGTTCATGTGTTCCTCAGCACCTCAGAAACTGAATGAATGCACTTTTCAGGTATTATTACGAAGGGCCAAGTAGAACAAAGGGAAGCACCTGAAAGACTGACAGGAACAATGGTAAAGAAAGAAAGCATCAGGATGACTCACCTGACAAACTCCCTCTACACAGATATCCCGCTTGCCAGGTTCACAGGTAGTCCCATCTACCACAGCTTCCTTGTGCCTGTAGTAGAAGTTTTCTCCCTTGGGAATACAGTTTAACTCACACTTATTGGGTGCTGGCAGGAGAGAAAAAACAAACATTGTATACCACAGCTAATAGCTTGCTAATGCATCAGGAGCCTGGTTTTAGATCACAGGAGCAGAAACAGAGGGGTGGACTGATATTAAATGACAGATATTGAGCAAATTTCTGGGTCACAAACTGCTGGGTGATGGAAAAGTACCCTGGAAAAGCCTCACTGTATGCATCCTTTTCCTCAGGCACCCTATTTGGCTGGTTGTGGAGAGGGGATGTTGGGCCAGGTGGATATTTGGTTGTTCCTTAGTAGGACTGTTCTTGTGCTCCACGGAGTATAAAACTTTCTGGAATGAGAACAAGTGCTGGTACAGAACACAAGAGAGCTGTTATTTTAACAGCCAGCAAGCAAAACCTAATATCCATCTTGAAATCCCTCATAATTTGTTAAGCCACTGTGAATGATATCAATGCTCAGAGCAAGGACCTCTGATTCCTACACCTGCCTTCTGAACTGGATCCTCAAGGAAGTATGGGCCAATTGCAAGATATGTCATGTTTTCTGAAGGACTTATTAATTATATGCATTTGTTTCTCATGTGCCTTGCTAGTATTTTCACCGATACTGAAAAATACAGTAGAGCTGCTGCTTCTTTAATACTTTAGGACCTAACTGCAGCCAGTTCCAGCTTTCCTGAGCAATGTTTCTGAAAGAATAGCTGTTACAAGTGACAACTATATACTGCTGCAGTGGTAGGTGTCTCTCGGCACATACATCTAGCATCTTCATGAAAGCAATGCTTTGCTGCTGGCAAAAAGATTTTTTCCATGCCCCAAACCCTCCTGCTACTCCAACTAAGGAAGTACCTACTAGGAAAGTACAGTGAAGTACATTACAGTCACTTCAAAACAAACTGTTGATAGTCAGGGATGAAAAGTAACCCTACTATGTAAGACTTATTATTACCTCCGTAATATGGAAGCCACTTGTATTTCTTTCCTTGGAATTCTGTCCCATCAAACTCTGCACATTGCTCTGCCCGGAAATCCCTGGAGCCTTCAGGACAGCTCTGTTTGGAGGAGAAAACATTGGCACTGGGCCATTATGAAAAGGAGGAGAATTAAGTGTACAATTAAAACCTGTCCCTCCTGGTTCCCATATAAAATCAGGGGCATAAATTCTTGCCTGGGTCCAATATGCGTTGAGGAGGTACTGTTGATGAACAGCATTCACCAGTGATGCCAGAGAAACAGAATCTAACAATGGAATATTACTTCTGAACATTTGTTTGGGGAAAAGGAGCAACAGGCAAGCAAAAACTAAAAAGAGAGTACAAACAGGGTACTGTACCTGAATATTGCATGAGCGATAGCTTCGAGTTGGTCCAATGCAACTGGAAGCCCCTTCTGTCCTGAAAGACAGAAAAAAAAACCATGAAGCTCTCTGAAGAACACACAGGCAAAAAATCGTCTCATGGTAGACATTACAAATCACCTTCACAATTAGCATATTGTACTCACACAATTTCCTGATGCAGCAAAATAACTAAAATGTACTTTTTTTCTATTAAAGCAAGTTTGTATCTTCTAGTGGTATTTTCTGCTATGGTTTGCATTCTGGCATGAATGAGGCACACACCAAGAACAACTGCAGGACAGCTCTTCAGGGTCATGTGTTCACTAATTAATGGAAGCAGACCTTTTTGTCCTTTGTCCACCAGCACAAGCTGATGTGTCCTTACCAGAACCAGACACATGCTTTGAGCAGGAGAGTAGAGGCCAATTCAGAATAGGTATGCACTGCACTTATCATGCTGTTTATGTGCACACCAGACCCATCAGCAGGGAGAGCTAAACATGCCCATGAAGTGTGCAACACCCTGGTTCCAGTCAAATGTTTCCAGCTGATAATTATGGAGAATAAAAACTATGGAGGAAATCAATCTGAAAAGCCAACAAATGTCTAATATCTCAGCACTTCTAAAATGGAGAGACAGGCCCCTAGCGATTCTGGCCTGGCAACGACACACAGGTGTATACTATGACAGGCAGCCCTAAAAAAGACCCTTTTTTAATCTGCGTGGGGAGAAGCAGTGCTGAATAACACTGGATTCTTCTATTAAAAAACAATCAAATAAACAAAACCCCTCTAATTTCTCTAAATATAAAGAGGCTGGTTTTTTTTTTTCAGGGTGTTATTGAGGCTCTGGCATTTTTTTGTTCTTTTTTCCCTTTCTTGCTTTTTATCCACAACAGGAGCTCTCAGGTCCATCATTCCCAATGTGTGCACTCCCAGTCATTGTTGTCACTACATCTAACCCAGCTGCAAATGAGATGGCACTGCATTATCACTGCTTGAGCCAGCTCCACTCTTACATTTCTTCTGGGGCAATTTACCTTCCTGGAAGTCATAAGTCTGAGAAAACTTTGGCACAGCCACTGGCTCTTGGGAGAGAAACCTAATGCTCTGAATTCTCCCCCCCACTACCCTAAGCCTTCCACACTAGACCTGACTGAACAGCTGCTGCCATACCAATCACCTAATTACACAGCCTCAGATCTCCCAGAGAGACCACTGTCTTCTAGAAAAGGAGGCAAAACAAAGACATGTTGAAGAGAGTCTTCTTCAAAAGACCAGTGATGAGACTAAAGCTAAGGATCATGTAAAGTGGATGCGGGTGACCTTTTTCCCTGTAACCAAACACTAAGCCATTTTGGTTCTGAATGTATATTGGACTATACATGCAGGAGGTCACTAATAGTAAAACACATTCAAAGAAAGAAAAAGGATGTTAGACTTCACCTTTGGGAATAGCAGCGCCGTTGTCGAAAGCTGACTCCACCTCCACAGCTCCGACTGCACTTGCCCCATTCACCCCAGCTTCCCCAGACATCAGTCTGACGTTTCATCCTGTGGCCCTGTAAATAACACAAAACACAGACATATCAAATAGACATGGCAACACAGGAAAAACAATGAAAATGAAGCAGAGCTCCTATTTGTTCTCTTACAAAAGACACTGTGTTGCTGACCTGTATTCCCAATATGAAAGGTGGCAGAGAACAATACTTCAGAAAAACCAAGCCTCTAATAACTAGAAGTATTAGCTTCCTGAAGCCATATAGCACATCCAACTTTATAATCTCCCTTAAACTGTTTGTCTCTTCCTAGAGAGGATCTCAGCACTTTGGAATAACCGTCTGAAAAAGGATAACATCTCCCTCTCAGCAAGGCAGTAGAGGCAAACTATTACTTCAGGGACTATGAGCACTGTCACTCCTGACCAGATCAATAGAGCCCCTTAACCCCAAGTCCTTGGCTCCAAGCCAGATACTTAAGAAAAATAACAGCAGTAAGTAAACCCCTGGAACACAGTTCTTAAGGCAAAAAAAAGAAAAAGAAAAAAAGAAAAAAAATCCATACACGGACATTTTTCTCTACCCAACTGTGTCCAATGATTAGGTCAAGGCCTGGGCCATCATTAGCTATAGCTTTAATTATTTTTGTGTTTAGAAAGTCATAATGAGTACTGATGTTAAGAGAAATCAGCATGATAATATGGATAAGATGTTACAAGTGCAATGGAACCACCCAAAATACATTGTCTTAGAAGCATATGAAGTATGTTTTCAGCTGCTGCAGGCCTACTGAAGCTGATGAGGTTCAGGTCTCTCCTTTCTTGCACATTAATGATCAGCTTCTTCTGAGAGCTGGGTATTGCAAGCAGGCATCACTTCATGATGTCATTATCTGTTTGCAGTGCAGTTTCACTGCTTGCTGGTTCATGCAGGCCAATCTTAACTTGGCTACTTCAGATTAAGGCTGTTATTTTGGTGTGTAATTACAACCAATTATTGAAAACAAAAGGTAAAAAACTTATTGAGATGTAGTCTAATTCCCTTCCACCCACGCTGTATCCCAAATCTATGTAACTGCTGGGTCTGGCTCCCAGTCCATCCTCTAGATTCACAGAGCCCCTTCTGTGACTTGAGTACAACACCCCACATCCCCATCCTCTACATCTCCCTGCTTGTGCTGTTACCATTCCTTCCTGTTGTCCCTCCTGCATCCTCGTGTAAGCTATTCCCTGGCAAGCACCTGTCTGGTGTCATTGTAAGGGTTTTCTGCTGGAGTGGAGGTACATGCTAGAAGTGGAGAATTTCACCATAGCAGGGTTATTAACAGTACTCAGCACACACTTTCCACCCACCCAGGTCACTTTCCAGGGCCTACAGAGAAGACACAAGCTCCTAATTTTTCAAACATAATTTTTACTTCAGTTAACCATTTTTACGTAAGAGATCCAAGTCTCTGATTGAAATATGGAGCTATCCTAATAAATTATCCAATTAATCCAACTTGGGCAAGATGGATGGGTTAATCTTTCCTTGTCACTTAAACAGTTCTTGTAATTTTCTGCACATACTCACTGCCTGACTGTAAGTCCTTGAGTTACAGTCTTGCTTTTCTCTCTCTCACCCTCTTTTAAGGAGTAATTCCCTGCTGCTGGCAGAACAACACAGTCAAAGATATCATCTCACCATATTTATGCAGTTGCTACCCCAATACCCACAACTATCTAGCTCCAGATCCACCCCATATTATTCCTGCCTCTGTTGCTCTAATGTGAAGCACTCTATTCTTGGCTCATGCTGTTTGATTTCCTTTTGGTTTTGCAAGTTTTGTGCAATTCTTTCTAACACCTCTGCAAGGAAAATCCTTCAGGACCAATTTTCTGGTTCAGACTAACTATTTGCCTTCACCCTGCTCACTCAGTGGCACTACCCAGGTTACAGCCACTTCCACATACCTTCTCTCTGCCAAGTCAACATCTCCCTGACCCCTTGCCAAAGCTTTCTCCCATTCTTTTGTTCCAAATATTCAGCTCAGTGTTAGCCTTCTGCGGGAGTAATCCTATCAATAGAGTTTTAGCTTTCAGAAAAGCATCTTATTTTCCTGAATTTTTCTTTCAGGCACCTAATGCTGCCCCCTGTAATCCCTCCTCCCTTACTCCCAAAAGAATAAAACATGCTACCACTCTGTTTCTCTGCAGTCTTATTCCTCTATATCAGCTGACTGATTCAGGAGAAGTATTAGCTCACCCTGGAAACAAGGAACCTTTCAGTCAGCATAAGGCAGAAGAAAACATGTAGATAAAAATCCAGAGGAGGAGCATTTGAAAGTCAGATTACTGGAAGGCAATTAGGATAGAAAACCCTTCCCTGACACACACCAACGTGATAAATATTCCAATATCCCTCCTACAGAAGTAGCATTCTTTATTCCTTCTATAGAGAGCAAAATCTGCAGGGACTCTTTGTTGTAAGGCTTATGCATACGCAGAGTGCAGGAACAATCATTTTCTCAGTATCACTCCATTTACGTACACCCCAAAAGATGTGTCAGCCAGAAGAATCCTTCCAAAGCTGTATGGTGTTAGAAACATTTTAATAGGGACCCAACTCCCACATTTAGAAATCTGTGCAGAGTCCTCATTACTTCAGTAATTGCATGCACGTGTGTACAGGCAAATATAAAGCAGCACATTTATAGTAAATATGAAATCTATTATTATATAATCTGATAGCAAGATGTTTTAAGATGCTATCAGCTAATTACTGTCCCCAAAGCCTCTTTCTGCTCTGTTCAGACTCTGGAATGCTTTTATCTATTATCAGCCAGGACGACTAAATCCCAGGCCCTGCTGGACCCTCGAACTAAAAGTCTAAAAACTTCATCACTGTTACCAATTCACTTGGCTCCATTCCCCCCTCGCTTCAGCTTTGCACTCATACAAGAACGTAGGTCCTTTATCTGTAGTAAGTATATATTTTAACATTTCAGGAAATGCCAGAGAAAGTATATAACCATCTTACGTGACTTCTGAAAATCCCAGAAAGGACAGTCAGTAAATGCCCAGCTGCTCTGTCTAGTTCTATTGCCAGTTGAAAGAACAGAAATGTCTATTTTCTGGCAACATTGATGAGGCACGTGACCCTGGCACCACATGCTCTCAGTGCTCTTTAGTAAACAGGCTGCGGTGGTCCAAAAGTTTAGAAAGTCAATGATTTCATTTTTATGGACAGTGCATTGCTTTCATCAATTCCTTGATAAATGCATTGCTGATACAGTTGGAGCATCTGCAGTTATCAAGCCAACTGAATCTGGTGTAACGAGCAAATAGAAAAGTTATGCCTCTGAATCACTGGAGCTGCAGACTTTGCCTTTAGAGAGAATTTCACTATGTATCAGATACAAACAAAAGAATTCTGGAAAATTGCACTAGATAGTAGAATATATACCATACTATATATATATATAGTTTCATATATA
>VXAA01006438.1:145450-209293 GCA_013399115.1 Anseranas semipalmata
AGAAGAATATATATCACACAATATATATATATATATTTATATATATATATATATATATATATATATATATATATATATATATATATATGAAACGTGCACTGGAAAAGGAGCTATGAATGGGATTTGACTGAAAATGTTGGCAGTATGTAGAAACACTTTAAAGAGGGCCCTTGAAACACTTCTCAGTGAGTTTGATGAGATGGATAGGAAACTAAACACGGTCAGAGGACTGTGCATCCCAGACATGCATTGTAGGGATGCAATGATCTACTAAGTTTATATAACTGAATGTGGACTACCGATTCAACATAAATAATTTCCTAGTGCCTTGATACAACTCCGGTACTACTAACAAGCTATGAAAGCAAACATCAATTTACTATATAGTCCAAAGTGAGCAGTGAAGGTCAGTAGTCACAGGTCCAAACAAACTAAATCCCAGTCAAGTTCTTCCACCTAGTGCTTCCCTTCTCAGTGGGCACCTTTGATGGTCTAGAGATAGTCAACCTCAATTATTCTGTGATTCTTTGTGCTGCCTTTCCAAACTGACGAGCAGCAATACAACATCACATTATACCATTCCAACAGTCACTGCTCAAAGCACATGATTACTGATATCCATGCTATGCCTGAGAGGTTTTGGACGAGGCTAGCACTCACTTTTAGCTTAGCAGGTCACATACCTTTATTCCATTGAGCTACAATTGAAGCATCTCTTTGTATGCTAAAAAGTTGTTATTTTTACTTCTGGAACTGCATCATGCGGTTACGGGATTCCATTCAGATATGATAACAGATCTCAGTGCCAACACCAAGACTGGTGGGAAATTATTGACGTTGCCAGTGGAAATTCTTTACATTGGAAGTATAAGGCCTTTACAATTGTTACCCACTGAAAATAGATACAGCTGCCAATGACAAGATGAGTAATATGGAATCGATTCCCTAGGTGTCACTGTCATTTTATACAGTGCTTCTGTGGTTTAAAACTATAGTCAATACCAGAGTGTCTCTCTCTAATCTTTCTCACTGTTTCTCAAATAACACTACACTACTGTAGCTTGACAAACACCAACTTTCTGGGGTTCACAGTTTCTGAAATAAGGTTTATGTTTATTTTAACACACCCTTGAATTGTAGCCCCATTGTTGAAACATCTGTGAAAGAAGGGTGAAAACAAATGCTTTACAAAAGAAAGCTATCACTACGGTCATTTATTCCATAATGGTTTCATTGCCAAATTCTTGGCTAATAGGAAGTCTCCAGGGAAAAATGCAGCTTTGCTAAGTTTGAATAATAATTGCGTAGAGAATAGTTAATTGCTTACAGAAAGGTTAATGAGGAAGACAAAAAAAAAAAAAAAAAAAAAAAAAAAAAAAAAAGAACTGTCAAGGAGCCAGGATGGCTGGCTGCTCCCTGTGGGCAGGGGGCCAGTGGTGGGGTCTCCCTCCCAGGGGCTGCAGGGCAGGGCTGGGCCTGACAGCCGGGCCTGTCCCACCGCCCCAGCCTGGGAGCAGGGCAGGAGGGGGCAGCCCACCCCCATGCATTGGGCACCTCCCTGAGGATGGGGACAGGCCAAGGCCAGGACATGGGTGTGGCAGGGCCTGTGTCCAGGCAGGGTAGGACTGTGGGGAGCTGGAGACTGGCCCTGCTGCAGTGTCACCGTGTCAGGGCTGACAACCCCAGGGGCTCAAATGGCATCCCAGGCTATGGGCAGTGTGGGGGAGGCTGGTCAGGGCCAGTAAAGCCTAGTGGTGCCCTCAAAGCCCTGAAAACAACAGACCTGGAGTGTATGCTTAAACCATGTGCTCTTCAGGATGTGAACTATTTCCTTCTCCTTTCTATATCCAGAAGACCTGCCCTGTACTACTATGATGACCACCTATAATGTTTCCACACAGCTAAGCCCTGCAAGACGTGGCATTCAACATTCGCACCTAACTGTCAGGGAGCTGAGAACATTCAGTATATCTCAGACATTTATAATGTACATGTACGCTACTATTCCAATAAATGCATTTTCAAGATGTATCTATATGTAACCAGCTATGCTATTAGCCTAAAATGCAACAAAAAATAGGCAAATGAATCAGAACCACATGAACAAAGCATTTTTTATAATTCTGTCTTAACCATTGATCTTGGCTCGGACACAGCAGGCTTGCAAAGAGCTTTGAAGGTGAAGAATGCCAAGTACCATTTTTATGAATAATGAATAAGCAATCAAAGAATTGCATTTGAACAAACCTAGAAAAACAAGAATGGGAGCGAACAAGATGGTGACAGCAGGAAGCGAAACACAAAATGGTACAGTAGAAGAGAGTAGCTTATTAAGACAAACTGCTTCACAAAGAGGAGAAGAAAGAACAAGGCTTCGTTAGTTTTAATGGCTTGCGGCCTACACTCTCTGCGTTCATCTTCTTCCATTCCCTTCTACCACCCTAGCATATCCCCTCTAACAAACTCACTAAAACCCATCAGCTCCCCCACATCTTCAGGTCCCCAAAACACTTCAGGTTCTCTCTACACTACTTAACCCACACCCTCATAGTTCCCAACTCATTCCCACATTCGCTATGTTCACCCCCTACCACTCCTCAGTCTTTCTACTGCATTATGGGCTGTCCCCCCAAACCTGGCTCCTTCCACATCCCCTGCTTTCCTGTCAGCTGGACAGGATGCAGCGACTGCCTCACCTACCGCAGAACTGGGTAGGTGCTGCCTCACTGGACTGTGCTCATTTGCTGGCTAGCGGGCAGAGCAGGTAATAGTTGCTTTTCAGAAATGGAAAGCCTTCCAGAGGCTCTGGGTGGCCTGGAGCTGACTAGTATGTAAAAAGAGCAATCTAAAAAGACACAGCCGCTGCAGAGAAGTTAAATTAATTCTTGGAATCTCTGCGGAAGAAACAGGAGACATTCAGAAAACTCCACAAAGAAGGGGATTGTGAGAACATTTTATGACCACAGACTTATTTTGGAAAAGTGGTCAAAACAAACAGTATGAAGTCACTAGAAACTGTTTATCCAAGGGACCTAACAGGAACTCACGGTTGAAATGGATAAACTATTACATACTGGCAGACAACCCTTTCAGCTAAAACCACTTCGATATCTGATTACTGGGAAGTGGAAAGTCTGGCACCAATTTACCTAAGGATCCCAGGGGAACCCAAGGAATTGTACGCCCACATACTGTGAAACTGACATCTACTAGATAAATTAATAGAACGTATAACAGAGAACAGAATTAGCAGACACCTGCATAAATACAGTATATTTGGGAAAGAGTCGACCAGACTTTTTTAAAGGCAAGTCCTTCTTAAGCTACTGCAGTTCTTTGACAGATTAGCAAACACATCAACAAAGGTAACCTGTCTGACTCATTCAGATTTCCAAAAAGCTTTCAACAAAATTGTTCACCTAAAGCTTTGAAGGAAGCTAAGCAGCCAGAAGGAGGGTCCTTGCATGGATGATAAATATGTGGCCAAAAGACAAAAACAAACATAGGAGTGAAATCTCCATCCACTGCAAGAACTGACAGTAGCAGCAGAATTCTGTAAGGAACCTGAACTGCTCAACATGTTCACAAGTTACACCATAAACATGGAAGTAACAATGATTGGTTGATGAGGGTAATTCAGGGTAACAAAGGACAACAGATAACTGAAGGCAGACTGCAAAGAACTACAGAAGGACATTATAGTATGAGTGATTGGTTCTAAAATGACAGTCAAGATTTCACATAGGTAACTTAAGTGATGCACAGGAGAAAATACAAATCCTATCCTAACAAATAAACTGATGACATATGAGCTAATCACTAACACTCAAGAGCAGGATCTTGGTGTCTTGATAGAAATGCTGTGCAGTTGGAAGCCTACATGGTTTCAAGGAGACACTGAACAAGTTCAGGGAAGAGAAATAGACTCCAGCTCAAAGGATTCATAAACCACAAGTGACTGAAGACTGGAAGTGTATTGGGAAAAATTGTACATACTTAATATTCTTCTTACTTTTTTTTTTTTTTTTTTTCCCCTAGACATTTGTTTAGGATGTAGCTGGAGACAGGATATAGAGCAAAATAAACCTTTGGTCCTACCCAGTACAATTATTCCTGTGCATTTTTTTCTACCTTTCCCTCAATAACAACATTAATAAAATCTCCTTCCCTTTCTCCCTCCTCATAGTAATTTTCACTGTTTCTTTATGACCTTAACTTTGAGGTCCTTATATAACTTTTCACCTTTCTGTCAGATCTGGTCAAGTGGTTTAGAAGTTTAATCAACGGATTAATAGTGTTTAAACAATAACAATCTTTATTGCTTCAGAAGAAATTAAAAACAGCATTTTAACCTAGAAATGCAGGCCCCTTCTTCCGCTTGCTGCTTTCCCTAACCTAACAATCAACAAAGTAGAAACAAGCAACTCCACTCCAAAGATAGGAGAAGAGATGAAAAACAGCAGGCATCAATCTACACCCTTTAATCACAAGCAGACATGAATCCCTGTAGACTAATCTTCTCCATCCTTGTGTAAGCCTGGAGTCCACACGTTTATAGCTATACTCCCATTATCACTATGAATCTGTGTGTTTACAAACTCATGCCTTCCTGCTTCTGCGACAAAAGGTGTATAGAAGCAATAATTTGTTTAAGTGGACAGGATGGATCTAAGAGGTAAATGGTTCATTCTGGAATAAAACCAAACATGCTAGTCTGTGCCTTTTCTGCTGGTTTCAGTTCTGCCACCGCCACACTCTTCCTGGGGTGTACACTATTCACTGCATACCTGGAGGTGACCCACCTTTCCAGCCATGTGCTGCTATACTGTTGTTCACTTGATATCAGAATTGCAGTGACTGCTGCTGTCTCAGCTGCAAGGCTGCTCTGGATCCAATACTTAACAGAGTTAAAGTGACAGAGCCTCTTTTTTTTTTTTTTNNNNTTTTTTTTTTTTTTTTTTAGAGAAATGCTCCTATACATTAAAGGAAGCGTTCCTCCTTCATTGTGGGGAAATGCACCATGCCACTTAACAGTATCATATTTTTGCCTCCGGGAATTATAAAAGGAAGGCTGAGGGAAGGGACCTTTTCAATGCTATGTGATATGAATCAAAGTTACTCTTCAATAAACCTGCCATTGCAGGTGAAACCCTAAAGGAGTAGAGAATGACATAGAACAGTATGCAATTCTCCAATTTTTCCTCCTTGTAGTATTCCCTGTCTCAGTTTTCATTCTCGCCCGTTCCTTCCCTTCCTTTCTTCCACCATATATGTGCAAAATTTGCATTTATAGCAACAGGGCTACCACTCCTCTCTGCAGCAGTGAAACAGAGGCATGCAGGCACTGCTTTTCCAGAGCTGTCCCACCTGTGGCAGTTCACACAGCTTTACTGTTCATTTGGTGCATAGCTCAATTTAGCACAAACTTGAGTTGTCATCACTACAATCAGTCTTTCAGCTCTCACAATCATTTTCCATTGAAAATGACCATTTCTCACTACGGTTCAGCCTAGTCACATTAACATCTGGTAAAGAATGGCCCATTTGAAACCTACACCATTTCTATCTTCCCTCCCCCCCAAAAAAAATGGAGAATCACCACAGCAGAATGCCTCAGTGCTGCTGGATCTTCCTGTCTTTTTTATGGCTTGAACAGATTCAGCGTGTCAGGGAAGCTGAAATTAAGCAGTGGCCAAGCAAAACCTTTTCTCTTCATTCAGCATGCCGTTAAGAGGAGCTACTGATTGCATACAGGGGATAGTCTAATGCTACAGAGAAATGCCAGCCTTTGTAGTTGCAAGGTGTTTCAGTCATTTCCCTTCCAAATAACCACCGGGTTGCAGATAGGCAGGTGAACAGATGAACTGACTATTGTATATTCTGTTTCTAGTTATTTTAACGTACAGCATCATGTTCTATCAGATGTGAGATAGCAAGATCTTATTTAAGTATATTTCTATCTGTAAGATACAAAGTCTATGACAGCTAACAAACTCTGCTTGATTTCTGGCCTTTTGTCCTTGATCTTCAAAAAAGGCCTATAAAGTGTTTGCAAATGATGAATATGGGAATAGAATTTCATAACTGTACTAGTGATTAAAAGTTATGGAGTCATTAATTTCAGTGGCATATTTATAATTCCTCACTACTCCCACTAAACTTTTATTCAGGGTGATAATTACCTCTTTCTTCTTCTTCTTCTTCTTCTCCTTTTTGTTCCTTTACATGTAACATATCACTTCTTCCTTTGCTAACACTTCCCATCTACTCAGCAGGTCACCTTTTGCCTCAGATTGTCCAACTCATTAATACAACTGAAGTTAAACTCAGAGAAACTGTTCTCAAACTGCATTTACTTCAGAAAGATCCCACTTCTCTTTCAGAAAGGAAGAGGAACCCCAGCTCCTAATAGCTGTGTTCTTTTTCTGACACTATTGAATTGGTTTAATATAAAGACTACCTCCCCCAGTTAAAGCTAAACCATATGACTTTTCTCTTTTGTGTGGTCTTAGTGGTCTAAATCAGCTCACCAAAGATTCATTCTTATTTCAAGTGACAACTCTCTGTAGCTTTGAAGCAGTGATTACTACTTTGCAGATAACAATCCTGGAGCCAAATTTTCTTCTTTAATTGCTGCATTAGACTTTTCATAACATGTACCAGAGTAGGCCTGGTGACTTGTACCCATTAGTTCTTTTAGGAATACTTTCTAAAAAATACTCAAGTAACAGATGTTGACAGTCCCTAGCAGAATTATCTTTAATTTCTTGTAAGTATTTAGGAGAGCTTCTACTTACTGAAAATGCAGAAGGTGGCATCACTGCTAGCATGAGCAGAAGGAACAAGTTCTTCATCTCTGCCTGTGGGAACAGAAAGATTATTGATCAGAATTGCATGCTTCTTTGCTACTTGTATGGTGGCAAAGCTAAGATACCGCATAGGAAAAATGAAGGTGGAACTAAAATCAAGGAGAGAGAAGAAAAGCAGTTTTATCACTACATTCCCTGGATAGATGAAGGCAACTGCAAAGACTGAAATTACCTTGCACAGAAAGCCAGAATGTAATTACTGAGCGCAAATATTTCCCTGAACTTTCCTCTGATATTACGAGAACACCATCCTCGGGCACAGTGGAAGATGCATGCTGCTGCTTGTCTGCCCTCCCACCCTTTTACATATACACATGACAAAACCTTGAAGATTGTAATGACTTCAACCAACCCAAGGTAAGAAATTCCACAGTTAACATTTCTGTACCCTATATTCATCCTGTGTGGCTTGGTGAAGCTTTGTGTCTTTCTTTGTGTGATGTTGCTTGTTTAAAATCCTACAGTTTGTCTAAAATTCTACAGTTTGTCATGAACAGCTATAACTAGATTCAACCATCAGTAGTTACAGCCCTTCTGCAGAGCTAGAAGTTCCTAAAATTTGGGGCATTATGCTTATTTGGGACCACAGTTCTGTACTGGTGCATTGCCTCTTGCTACTTTATCTTTCCTCTTGTGAATTACAGCAACCAAACCCACACCAACCACCCTTCACCAAAGTTTACAGCTGTGACAAAGGACGCTTCGGTCACTAGAAACTGTCTGTTTCTCATGACCACTTTCTCATGACCTCAAGACCTGTTGACTGAGCCCAGAAAGAAGAGACAGACTAGATACTCCTAGCATAGTTTTTATCTAGTCCAAGTTTCTTTTGAACTTGGGAAAAGGAAAAGGAAAGAGGGAGAAACCTTTTCACAGTGCATAAAATAAAAGCATCAACAAAGAAACGTTTATCTCAATAGTCATTGTAACAACACTCCTTTTTAATATTAACACTTCATATACAGCTCCTTTAGCCTGGACTATTAAATCCAGACGAACTGTAGAACGTATATCACTAATAACAATGCTAGTACTGATAAAAAATCATTGTTGCATGAGAATATCAGATCAGAAACAAAATATACCTAAAATGAAATGTGATTGATCTAGCATTTGAATATTTCAAGTTACTTTATGACGAGCAACTATTTTCCTCATAGTGCTAGGCCTCACTGAATCCACACAGCTCATTACAGTTCTGTAAGTCCATATATAACTTATTTTGACATTCCTGGTATTCAGAGTGCTGGGGATGAAAAGCTTGTTCTTTAATATTTTTCCTTTTAGATATAAAGACTACTAAGTGCTGAAAACCCAGCTGCACCAAATTCTTTGTGCAAAATAGCAATGAGCAGGGAAAATATAATTGGGAAAACAAGCTTCTGTCACAATATACTGAATGCCAGTCATATGACTCATAAGAAAACAAAGCTTTAGGAGCTTTTTATATGAACAGACTTTCATTCACTTTGGATTAATCTTCTTAAGAAACTGAGGAAAGACTATGTACCCTCTATTGTGCATACATGCTATTACTTCTCTTTCAATTCAAGTCAAGGAAGAAACAACCTGGTGCTGCCCTCCATACGAGGTTAAGTACACTCTTTATGCAGTTGAGACAAATAACCAAAACGTAGACTAGATCTGCATCACAGCCCTATTCAACTGTGAAATCATTTTCAAATGTGTAGGACAGCCACGAGAGACAAAGAAACAACCCTTGTGCTACAAGTTCCATGCACAGAAACAGCAAACCTTTTCTGAAGCAGCTTGTAACATCCTCACACCACTAGCTAGGCACACTGTAAGAATGGTGTTGGTGTCAGACAGAGGCATATCTTTGAGATTGATCAACTTCTCTTCCTACTGCCCAGAAAAAAATCTCTCTTCCCTAGCATTCCCCTCTCACATCTTCCACTCCAGGCACTTCACAGGTTCACAGGGACAGCTGTGGGAATCATGTCCCTTGCTCCACCAGCCTAGCACTGCTGGTAATGTACTGCCCACTCAGCTCCTCCTGGCATCTGAACCAAGAGTTGGACAAGGAGCTGGGCCCAAACCACATAATGCTCCTGGAGAAGAGGCTAGAGAAGCAGCTCACCAGAGCTGGCAGTGCTCCCAGTCTCCATGGAGTTAGCATCTTGGAGATTTTCAGTCAGACAGGATGAAGACATTCTGTGAGGAGACAACCAGGAACAGAATCAAACATTTTGGACAATCCCCTGCAAAAAGCAACAGGTTATAGCTCTGGTGCTCGCTTGTATTTTTGTGCCATTGCACTGGCCTGGAAATTGCTGTCATATGTCTAACATCTGGCTCAAATTTAACATTAAAAAGTTTAGACCATCCAGCCCCTTTAAACTAGTCAACAGATTCCAGGAAAAATGGTCAGGAGGAAGAACAGGGCCTTCTGTAGCCTATTAAACCCTCCACTGCAAAACAAATCTTGTGTTTGATTCTCTGAGCTTCAACAAACTTGTTCATTTAAAAGCTTCCCCAGATGCAGTATTCTGCATTAATCCTTTTTGTCTCACTTCCAAACAGAAACAACACAGATTGGATTGGTGAATCTGTCTGAAACCTTCAAAAAAAAAGGTCAAGGTCTGTTTCTGGATTTAATGGTTCTTTCACTCCTTGTAGGACCTGGGATACAGCAGCATATGTTATTCTGTTTGCCATTCTTCTCACTAAAGCCTGGGTGTGCGGGGGAAGGAAAGAAAAGGACAGTGTTTTGCCCTGCTTTCACTTGTAACAACAGCAGCTGCTGCTGCTCTCTGTGCCTCCTGTCCCTCTTTAATTCTTTTCAACACTCCCCAGCTCCATTTTCCTACTGTGCTAGAACAGCATCTCCACCCCCTTCCACCCAGAAACAGCAGCAGGGTCTGAGGGGAAATGGTGAGTATATGCTGAAGATATGGAACAGCTGCTGGAAAACTCACATGTAGGAATTCCTGCCATAGTGCTAAAATCTGAAGTTACATCATCAAGACGAATTATGAGAACCCCTTCACAATAAGGAGCAACCCAGATCTTCAACCAGAACTAGAGGCGGGCCCAACTGAAACCACAGTTCAAAATACCGGAAGAGATTCAAATTTTATAGCCAACCACATCTGTCATCAACTGCTCAGGTTAGATGAGTAAAAGGCATGAACTAGTGACTGGTTCCAGCTATCTACAAGCTTGATCAAAAATAGTGGGTCCATACCTGAACTACGAAGCTCTCTTCTCTAATAGGGGCCAACCCAAACTGCTCTGAACATTGGAGAAGTCTAACCTTGGAACTGAATTTAGCAACTCACAATCCTTACTTGTGTTCCAAAATGGTATGGATCAGATCAGATTTTGTGGAAATTTCAGAAACTTCTGTCTGACAAAACCTGTAAAGCATGTTCTGGTGCCCTTTCTGAACTGCATCCACAGTGTCTACTTCCGCTTGGCGCTGTGGACAGGAGGGCCAGAGCACCACAGTGGAGATGGCTGGAATTTCCCAAGTCTGGACAGAGCTCATCTCTCAACATGCATGTTCTGAGGGAAATGAGACCTAAATTGCCTGTATACATGTGTGAAAATAACTTTGAAACAGCTGCTTAATTTCAAGGTTTCAAAAGCAAACAGTTAACTTTTGTTTGAGGGAAAAAGAATACAGGACTGAGATGAAGAGAGAGATTTTTAACTCATTTAGATGATGACTTTACTGGAAACTGGGATAAGCATCCTTATTTCAAGGCTTAACAATGAACCTACTCAGTAAATAAACTTTTGCCTTAACAAATAAAGAGTCTAGAAAAGACAGATGGGCAGTCTTGGAGATTTCTCTATAGTGGAGCCAAGTGAACTGCTTTAAAAACATTTTATTTAGTTACAAAGTCTTTATCCAGGGCCACGCAGGCTTAGCAAGATCAGTGAATTATTCATTAAGACCAAGAGTACACTCAACACAAACTGAAGAGAATCGAGGACAATTTTAATGACTTCTATGTTTTCTTTATGTGTGCAAATCCTGCCTTCCAATGCACAAACAAGGTTCAAGTTTGCCTACTTCAACTTGGCCTCTTTTCCAAATCACCTCTCAACATCTACGCTCCTAGGGAAACAAGACTTACATTGCGTGGGGGGGGGGGGGTATAAGTGTAAAAATAACTTTGAAACAGCTGGCTAGTTTAAAGGTTTCAAAAGCATAAAGTTAACTTTTGTTTGATGGAAAATAAATATAGGACTGAGATGAAGAGATATATTAGATTTTTAACTCATTTAGATGATGACTTCCTCTTTTCAATAGGAGGGAATCCAAACTTGAAAGAGATGTTATGAATAACCCAGCCTTGTTTAAACAAGAGCTTAAGCTGTTTAGATGCTACAGAATCAAATCACGCAGTCCGAAGAAAACTGGTCTCATTAGTTCCATTGCACACAGATGTATTGGTCTGTGCTTCTTGCTCTTTTTTTTTTTTTTTTTGAAATAATTGGACAGCCAGTGCTAAGTGGCTCTTCTCTGTTTAGCACATAAGATGGACCAATCTTCTTTTGCCTGTGAACCACATTTCTAAATCACCCTTTGGCCAAAGGCACACACCACGTACATGGGTCAGGGACTGTTCTGGAAGTGGTTCATAGGCAGGAGATAAAATGCCCCCCTCAGGGTTGCCGTTCTTCTATTACCAGACAAGATACAGCCAGGCTGGGCATGCAGTTAAGTGCCAAAGCCACCCAGCAGCACTAGCTTGAGCAGCCACTTATGGCTCATTTTATCTTCCCGCTGGGGATTTGAATTACCCAATGTGGATCTACTGTTCTCATCCAAAGTAGCCCTGACAGAAGCTGTCTTTGCACAGCTTGAGATGCCAGTTAGCAACTTTAATAAATATTTGCTCACTGCAATATAGATTGAAATTGCTTATTGTAAAGTTTAGCAGATCTGGCATTAAAACAGAAACTGTCACTGTGACTCTGCTACTTGCACACCTTCAGAATTTCCTTCCCCTTTCTCCACCACTGCTCCTCCCTGACCCTTACATGTCATATCTCACTCACTTATTATATTTTTAGAAGCCTGATGAAGGAGGTGAGAAATCATAAAGGATATTACATTGTCCAATTTTCCAGTGCCATCAATTTTCTTAGCCACTGACTCGGTCTCTTGTTGAGTTTTTAGACTCATTACATTTTCTGAAGACACTACTGATTTTTGCTTTACTCTCAATACATCCAGCATATCTCAGTTCCAGCTTTCTTTGTTTTGTTAGCCTTGTCTACTAAGAAGCACCTTTTAAGTTTGTGGTGGAAGAGTTAAAAATGGAAAATAAACACAGAGCAAGAAGGGCAGGGCGAGGGGGGAGAGAAAGGCATTAATGGAGCCGGGATCAAGGGTAGGGAAAAGGCTCCTTATACTGAGAGCAGCACTGGGAGAGCATGAGGACCACATCACAAAGTCCAGAGGAACCTAGAAACTTTTAATCTCTTTAGACAGAGGACATCACATTCAAGATGCTTCTTAACATGGTGCCTGCCTGTTTTCTTCCCCGACTATAGCAAACCTTTTTTTTTTTTTTTTTTTTGACATTTTTCCAAAGAAAGTCCTGGGACTGATGCCCTTTGGGCTAGGGTGGATAAGCCAATTAATATGCATATGCCTGTTAAAGCGGGAGAATGCTGAATTTCCTTTGTCTTGACCATGCAATAACCCACATTTATAAAGAGCTGTTTGTATACAAAGTGGTAGATAAACATTTATTAAATGTGTTTAAACACAAGACTGGTTGAAAGTGCTTAGTGGCATGGGAAGGGAGGGAGAATAAAGAAAAACACAACACAAGCTGAGTAGAAGTTTTACAGAGATATCTTTATCGTCGATACACAGATTTATTAATTGACCTCAAATACGTGCAAGGAATTGAAGAAACCTCATCAAGAGAGTAATCCTGCTGAGATATACTTTCAGCCATATTATGCATTTTAAACTTTCAGCTAGAATAACTTTCAAATTTACCTTGTTAAAATAAAAAATGTTATGAAAAACATACTAATGAGCACAGTAGCAGAGCACCAGCTGAGTAGTGGCAACATACAAGCATCTTCTAGACTGCTCTGCAAATAGGCTTTCATCTCAGCCTTCCACCCGATTCATAACAGGCACAAAATCTGCACTGGGCCATGGCTTAATGTCACTGACTCAGGCTGACTGTTTTTACAGAGGACTTCTAGAGCAATGTCAAGTTCAGCAACACCTGGGGAAAGCTATAGCAGCCCGTGTCATACAGTTTTAACCTGAATACAGAAATCACACAAAACAGAAGCTGAAAAATAATGAGGTGGCAGAGCAAGATTAGACTGCAAAACAACCTGGAAACTCTAGTAAGGCATCACACCATACCCTATCAGGAGTGGGAAAGAGGCAGATCTGCTTCTTTGCCAATCTAAAATTTATGTCAGTGAAGCTGCATCTTCCAAGTAAATGTAGTCACTCTGCTGATAATACAGTATTTCATGAGGACAACTATCTGTCTACCTATTAATATCAGCCGAGATTCAATTTTCTGCATCCAAACTTCCACTATTAGGTTTGCAGATAGAAATTCATTATAAGAAGATAGGATTCTGCTTTTTATTTTGGTAGTCTCACTGCCCTTAGTTGTTAATTAAATGTGTGAGCACGTAGGGATAAAGACAAGCACATGCAGACTACTTTAGACAGTAAACATTGCAACAAGCAACCACACACTGCCTGTGGAAAACACGACAAGGATATAATATCCAAAACACTAACAATTGAAGAAGAATGGCTAATGAACTTCTGGTTCAACTACTGCCCTGTCAAAGCTCAGGCTTTGCTTATATGAATTATTTAGCCTGATCTGAAATATTATCTGACATTTAGCAGTACTGGTGTTTATAAGTACACTAGCTAGATGACATTAACCCCTTCCAATTCAAATTCTGGAGAACTCCCTAGAAAAATAAGGGATTTCAATGCTGAAGAACTACTTCCAATTTTATTTAACTCCATTCCATCCTAAATATAAATGTGCTAATCTTCCAAGCTGTGAAAAGGGTTAAAAAAAAGTAAGCATTATCTAAAAAGGAATCTTTAAAACAATACAAATTGTTTTCTGCCTCTTTGCAAGATCTACATCTCTTCTCTGAAAGGATGTTAACACCACATTCAACAGTATGCTTGCAGTGTATTTAGGGAACACTTGTATTACCTTTAAATAAATTTGTTTGGGGACTAACAACAACGTAGGCAGGAAAACATGAGAGTATTTACCCTGAGCCTCATGAAGGCTTTGATTGCTGCTACCTCCACATCTAATATATATTTGTTATTATTTTTTACGCTAACTCAGTTTTACCTATATATATCTGCAAACATACCAACCACGCCAAACTAGTACGGGTACATCTATTCCCTAAGGAACCACCCTTACTGACTGTGATGCAGACATACCTTCGGTGGTATGAAGCAGAAAATACCCCAGAGAAGTCAGTGGGCTTACTTACATTACTATGCAAGGGAAAGATTATTAATGTCAGTAGAACCAAAAGAAATGAAAAAACTAACAAACAAACGAAAAAACCACAACTTTTGACTAACAAACTTAGGAAGCAGAACCTGTAGTAGGGGAATTAGGGCTGCAATCTCCAAGGACACCAGCCAACCATCTTTCATCTGTCACTAAAAATTAACTTCTTAAAAATGATCTTAGGAGAGTGTGATCGCACCGCAGTGCCTGGAGAGAACTGAAAGTAAGCACATGCTTGACTGTGTGATCACAACAAAATGACAACAGTGGGATCTAAAAATAAATTGGTTCCTTGCTCTCAAGCTGTTTTCTCCCACAGATGCCCAAACCAGAATCTCCAATTACTGCTTTAAGGGCTAAGCAGAGAAATAAGAAATCTTTTGACAGTACTTGTTTTCCATACATCATGTCTGCATGTCAAGAAAGCTTGAGCTTGTTACTGTGTGAGAAAGCATAAACAAGTGGTTTGTACATAGACTATGCATATGACTACTTACACACTCAAATCCTTTAATATTAAAGGCCCTCCTCATGCATCTAGTAACTGCTGTTAGTCATCATCCAAGACAAGACACTGGACCACAACAAATCATATTTCAAATCCAATAGTAGAGATAAAAAACGACACAGTGAAACCGTATACAACTGAGTATCGCTTCCAGTGAAATAAGTTCTTTTGACAAGTCCATCATACCATGGGCATAACGACAAATGACTGTACTAGATCAGAGCAATCACCCGTCACTGTCTAGTCTTCGTAGCTATGCTAGGTTCTCCGAGGAGCTTATCATCAGTTTTGCATAATGCTTCTCACAGACTTAAGAGTAAAGCAACTTATTTCCTCCATAGTCCACTCAGCGTCAATATGCCACTAGAAGAACAGTTCCCTCTCGTATCAGCTAATGACAAGGCTATAAAATGAATCATGAGAACACTTGTAATCGTATCTGATGTATTCTAGGTGTTCTTATAGAAAATAGCAGCTGTTATAAAATAGCTCCCGTTAAAAAAAAAAAACACTATTATATTCTGTGTACCAATGAGTCACAAAGTACATACATGATCTCACAAAATGGCTAACATTTTATTAGTATTTGAAACCCTCTTCTGAACAAAGAGAAAGCCTTTTGGCAGCCTAAGCCCTACCTGTTTGAAAGCACAGAATATTAGTTTTCCTTATTTACATTACATTCAGAAGAAGGGGACCTCAATCAACATTGGAATTTGTTTGCAGGTTCCCCGTTTTAAAAGAACAACCATGTTTTGTTGGAAAAAAAAGTTGGTGTTATAACCAACTCAGTTACAGCATTGAAAACAGTTGCAACAACATACCTCCTTTCCCATTTCCTAAACCCTTTCAGCAAGTCAGGGCACAGCCATTCACAGAGACTCCAACTGAGTCTTGGTGCCAATTTTGTGAGGCAAGTAATCCCTTAAGCAACTAGATCTTTTACCAAGCTGGTAAGTAACTGGATCAGAGAGAGAGAAAGAGAAACCATCCCAAAAACAAAGATACAGGATCTGTATCAGAAGGTTATCACTCATTGAACAGCAGCATTTACGATCATCCATTCTACATCCATGATTGCTTCTTTCCCCTTAAAATTAAAGTAACTTAATTTGTTTTATACTTAATATTATTTAATATATATCCATAGAGAGAGCAGCAAACAAAAACCTATACCCTTTCTTGGAAGCACCTCAAATTCTGTCAAAAAACTTTTCTCAAATGCTACATTCAGAGTAGACAGTTTACTAGCAAACAGAGTTAAAATATGCACGTGCTACAGAGTAACTACCCCAACCCCAGCATTTCCCTAAACCATCAAGCGTTTACACTCATGAAGCAAAATATTTTAAAAACGAACACCTCTGAAGTGCCAGGATGCTCTTTGGTGTGTGAGAACCTGAGAATGCACTTGACAAAAGAAGTCTCAATTATCTCACACTGGACAAAGAAAGCACGCTAAAAGCAAAACTTCTGGAGACAGCAAATTTGCTATATGCTTTAAATTTTTGCATTTTGTTAATCAATCGTTCTGTTTACTAACCTGAACAAGCATTAGTTTAAGCCAGTGCCATGTCAAAGATACATGGCCCTTCCTACTTCTGTTGCACATCACAAACACCTCCCTTTGCTCCTTGTAACAGTAGAGCATTTGTCCTGAAATTCCAAGGACAAGGCTTTCTGATACACATTTGGCTGTGGAGCACATCAGCTCATCAACAAGCTGCACCTCAGAAAGAATGGTTTTTCATGGCTGCTCTATTTACAGAGCCTGGGAAATGCTCGAGCATTACAGAGGAATGCACATCTCCGAGAGATGAGGAGAAAAACATACAAGTTGCAAGCCAGTTTGCAGAGCAGCTGGTGAAGGGCCCTCGTAAGTGCAAAACAGCCATAAAAGAAACTAAGTGTTGTGAAGACACTTCCAAAAGTAATAAACAAGGTGTTTACAAGCCCTTTTTAGGGTCTCTACAGAGAGACCCAAATAAGCTCACCATCTCCCTGACCTCCTGTACTAACATTAGTTAGGAACTCCATTCAAGACCAACATTAACTTTGTCAAAGCTTTGAAACTCAGTTTTTAAGCAACTGCTACTCTACCTCCATCTGACCACCCACAAGGAACAGCGGGACATCAGACAAATCTACTGCCCTGCCACATTGCTACCAGCCCGTCACCATCTCCTTGCCAGTACAGGTCCCTTGAAGCAGCTTCTCGGCCTGTCTCACATGTCAGATGTTCTCAGGGATGAGAGATCCAGTCCTGTAAACCTCTCCTTTCATAAGCAGGTTCGTTGATTCAGACAGCATCATTTGGCTGGAGACAGCCTCCAAAATGGGTCCTGCCTGACACAGCTGAAAGCAATGCAGACTGACCAGGAGGCACTCCCTCCCCTCAGCACCCTGCCTTGCTAGCACATCAACAGAAGCAGCTGAGCACTCCAGGGGTGGTAGTTAGGGGGTTTAAGAGTCCTAGCACCTGCGCAGGCTTTTGTTCGTAACAGCAAAAATCATGTTTCTCCAGTCAATATCCCTGCTACGTATGTCTTGCTTTCTGCATTTTTTCTGGCAGAGCACATGTGCCTGCCCTCCAGCGGACTCGTCCGGCATCCTATCAGACTGATACCTGCCCCTTCCACCCTCTTGCTCTGCCCACTCGTAATGTGAAATTAACTGCGAGGGAGAGGGATTAAGGTTCACCAGATACATGGAGTGTCTTCTTCCCTCCCTACAAGGAAATCTAATTTTGCAGTCACAGGGACTCTGGTCTGTCCTCTCCCCTGTGTTCTTTGAACTGAAGGAAAAAAAATGGTGGAAAATCAAAGATAGTTTAAAAAACAAAACAGAACAAAACAACAACAAAAACCAGCACTGAAAAGACTGACAAGAAAATAGATGTCCAGGTAGAGGAATCAGGAGACAACCCAGAACACAAAGTCAACTCTTACCTTCTGCGTGTACCTGTGAAAGGTAAGTGCAAAAGTTGGAGGCACTGACACCACTCTGTAGTCAAGCGCAAAAACCACTTTCCTATGTTCTGGTTCAAACGGTGGCTCTTAACATGCTTTTCTCTCTAGCTTCTGTTTGGTTACTAATCCTTACTGCACAGGAAAAGGGGAGTTGGGTTTCATTTAACCCCTTCAGCCTCTAAGTTTCTTCACAAGAGTTTTCTCTTTCGCTTGGGAAAGCCAGAGTTGTAATCATGCATGCATGCACGCATGATTTGGAATTGTTTCTAGCTCCCGTAGTCTGTGTGTGAGCACACACATTGGCTCTAAACTGTGCCTTAAGTTATTGAAGGGGTGGAGCCCTTTATAACTAGTTGTATTCTAGCTGTAGGCAGCATATCGAAAGTGAGACAGTTATCCACAGATCCCTTTGGTACTCATTTCTGTAAGTTCCTAACTCTAAAACAAAATTATTTAATTTAACATTTCATTTAAATCTAAAGCCTGAATCACCATTCACAGATATTCTTCTGACCAAAGAAAGTGTGAACTTAAATACAATTCACAGCTAGATCTGGCTCTAGGCAGAGTTAAGCAGATCCCCAAGGTCTGAAAATACCAGCACTTCGGATACAGATATGAATTTAACCAAAGACAATGGCAGCTCAAGTTTCTCTGTTTTTGCCTCTAACAAATGCCATGCAATTCAGATACCCTCTGAAAAATCCCATGAAGGAGCAATTTAGCAATAGAAAAACTGTTCAGGGAATATAAATCTAGTTGGATGCATTACAAGGAAAACTTGTGCTGTTAATCATGTGGATGCTGGAGAAATCATTGCATAACAACTTACATGTTGCTGTTGTTATTTTATCTAGAAAACAGATTATTTTTCCCTCTATTGATTTTGTCCTCTGCTTAGTACAAAATATTGAAATACAAAGATCACTGATCTATAAAAGAGATCCTGGTTCAGCAATTATAACAGATGTCAGCATTTCAACCCTACTTAAAAATACTATGACAGAGCTCTCCAAGATTATAACAATATCTTTAAAGTCTTAAGTTTGTGTTGGTCATTTTGTTTGCCTTCCAGTTTTAGAGTCCTTTTTCATCAATAGTTCATTTGAAACTATGAGAAACAGAACCTTATTTTCAAAACGAAAGCTGAAGCTTCTGCTTTCAGGTAACTCCACATGCTGGATCTACAAGGAGGACATCAGATGTGCAATGAAATATCCAGAACTGGTATCACTGCTCTCTTCTTGGCCACATTACTACTTTAGATGATACAAAGAGACGATAACCTCGGCAATTGTTGACAAGCCTAGACATGCACAGCTCCAAACTGAAAACAAGTTTCTAACAACGTTATACATGCTCCAGGTGACACAAAAGGACATATACTACAGCAAGCAATTTTATTTGAGCGCTACAGCTGTTTTAATCCCTTCTGGTCAATCCCTGTCTGGTAACAAGCTACAAAAGGTACAAAGTACTCAAATCCTATGGTTACACGTGCCAGGTGGGACAGAGTTCAAATAAAAGTCACATCTTTTCCACACGCAAAATCAATCCTGTACTTTTCTGCCCCAGCTAGCTCTGCCATAATAAACAAAGTCTTCAGGATAAACTCTAACAGGAAAATCAACACAAAATGTCAATACCTCCACCAGGAAAAAAGGGGACTCCAAAGTTTTAAAGATATGACACACCCCATAAGAGTGTCTAATAGTGGTGCTGATACATGGCTGCCTCTGTTCCCCTTGTTAGAAGAGACAACAATCATACACTGTTAATGTCTAACTAAGAACATAGAGATTATTGTCTTGCCCCTTTAGAATCAGTTTGCCTTCAAGAAAATTTTCTGTGTGCCCTTCCTTTCTATCAGAAAGATTCTACATCAGCTTATGCTTTTCTTTACCCCACCCTGTATGCTTGTCTGGCCATTGGCTACTGCCATCCTGCCAGCTGCCACAATTATATCCCAAGCTTTGTGTTATCTGACCCCCACAAATAACAGTCTGAACCCTCGGCCTTATATGAATAAACCACACTTTCAGATCAGTTTAAAGCTTTTAGCTTGTATCATTAGGAAGAAAAGACTTGAAATTGAATCCTAAAGGTTCAAAAGTTAATAGGGAAAAAAACAACTCCAGATGAATTTATAAAAACACGATTCTTAAAATTTCTCCTCACAGCAACAGGATCCTTAATGAATGTTTTTTGGAAATATCAAGTTTAGTAACATTCTTGTTGTTCTCATGTTTTTGCTGATAGTTGAAGCTACAAAAGAGGTCAGAAACAGGGAAAATGTGACTGCCAGTGTTGGAATCAAGCCAGGACACATCCAAAGAACAGCTGTGCCTACTGCATTAAAGCAGATACTGCGTAAACACATCTGCATTTATTTTTAACCCCATAAATCCTTAACAGATAACCTGCTAAGATGCTGAAATAAAATAAGAAGTGACCAGACTTTTACCACAACTAAGCAGCATGAAACATTGATGAAACTCCTTTCATTAACAAAATAAATGAAAAAGTATGTTCATGCTTCGTGGTTCCAGTAGAGACATGACAAAATCAGAACCTATTGATGTGGGATTTGAACTCAAGGCCAGTCCTTACCAGGAAAAAAGACAATGGAGATATGAAGTAAGCCTTTGCCTTGGAGTTCTAAAGAATGTTCTGCATGTGTACCTTTTCTCTGTGAGTATGGACATAATACCTGTGTTGAAATTATGTTCATCGCATACCATTTAGTGAAAGTACAATAATCCACTGATTCAGGACCATTCTTGTCTCTTGATAAGACACCCACAATTCATTACGGAGTGAATACAGTCAGGACCGTGGGCATTTCCCTCTTGCCACTAGCTCTATCCAGTGGGTAGACCAGAGGCAATGGCATCTGGGTGTCATAGATGAGATCATCAAGAAGAAACAGTTGTTGTGAGTGCATAGTAAATGGGTACTGCTAAACAAAATATCCCTTCTAATCCCATCAGTGTAGTGCTTTTGGCAAGAAGCAATCTCTACAGGAGCTGTGATGCTGGAATTTCAACAGTGAGACAGAGGTCAGCAGTAAAACTTCTGCTTTTTCTTTTACTATATTCCAGAAGTACCTTTCACGGAAAGAGACCACCAGGATTCCTTACTGCCAGAGGCTGTTTTCAAAGAATATCTGAAGATTTGCATGCTTTACTGGACATAGCTCCAGTCTAACTACTTAAGGCTAACACTTTGACAGCATCAGCTATTTATTATTATTATTATTAATATTCCATCTACAAGCAGCATTATTTCTGTTTCTTCAGCTAGAAACACAGTTGGGTTCATGTCAGGAAATTTAAGTTCTATTCTCAGGTATCCCATGACTTGTTGGGCAAAATATTCTTCAGAGAGAAGTTGGTTCTCAATGAGATAATGTGAATTCAGTTCAGGTTGGCTTTAAAGCACTGGTATTCAAGAAATCCCGATGAGACTCACAAAGCCTCCAGAAGAGAAGCTTGTCTCAGTGGCTTGGGCATTCTCCCAAGGAAGTGAAGGATCTGTGTTCAGTTTGTTTAGGAGATCTGAACCTCGCAGGACACTACTGTGATCAGGAAACCATGGTACAGGGACACATTACAAACTGTTTTTCTTGATTACTCCTTAGTCCTTTAGCCAAAAAAAAAAAAGGATCTGTGATGTTATGGTTACGGTTGGGTCACATGCTTAGAAATGGGATATTTGCTTCCACTTTGCTTCCAAATTAACATCCAGTTTCTCAGATAAGTGCAGTAGCCTAATCAAGGAAACTGACAGCCATTCATATACTTTGGCCTAGTGCTTTTGGACATTTTATTCAGGGCATATACTCAAATCCTTTTGAGCACATCATAACACTAGACTGTAATCTGACATTCCAGGTAAGCGTGCTGATGACTGAATGACAAAGTAAAGAAATAAGTGCTTCTGGGATGTCAAACCAAGTCCACTGCTATCAGCGACACTACAGGACATCACTCCTTCTATTGGGTGCACAGGGGTCTGAAAACAAGAGGCTTCAGCTCACTCTGAAAAGAAAGCATCTTTTGCCATACTAAATTCTTTTCTTCTTACTCTTTACAGAAAAGACAGAATAGACAAATTTGATTAAATCTGAACTTTTTTCAAATTTGAATAGAGCACTAGTAACTCAGTTCTTCCCAGACTTGTACTCACTATCACAGGATAGGCATGTCATTTAACCCTCTGAATCACAGCCTTTCAGTATATAGAATGGAAACCCTTGCTAATCCCTCAGGAAAGGAGGCTCAATTTCATGTCCAGAAGACACTGCAAAGTCCTTACAGGAAAGCTGGAAAGCAAATTACAAGGCTACATACCAATCAGCTCTGCTGTACAACTTGCAATAACTCTTGCATTGCTCTCTCTCTCTTTCCTCTAGAGACCTGGCCACCCATGAACTCTTTCAAGTGCTGAGGACTTTGTAGAGCAGTTGATTCGGTACATCTTCTGTACAGGTACTGCTACTAACAGAAACAATTTTTTTGTTGTTTGCCAGTGTTGGGTTCCAGCAGAGTGATTGAAGTCAGCAATGCAACAGAGCAAACTGCAGTAAGATATACGGAGAATAGTCTCCAGTGTTCATAGGGTTATGGGTATATAACTCAGGATGCCCTAATCCAGGGCTTTGAGGACTGCAAAACTATCACTACAGACAACTGGACACGTACAGACCTAAACTTCTGAAACAGTCCCCTTCTATAGTGCTTTCACATTTCCCTATGATTTTTAATCTAGAGGATTAAACAGCAACTGCTGACCTGCACAAGTTCTGCTGGAGATGCTGTATTTCTGAAATCTCTAGATCTTTCCAAAGGCAGGTTTTCATGAAGCACTGATACGTAATGAAATAAGTATCATACAGGGCTCTTTCACCTCCTTTCAAGCTGAGGTCTTAGAGCTGTGTTTTTGTGAAGTTTTGGGGACTTCTAGGCAGCTTTTAAGAGATTTTTGTCATATTTTCCTGGCTGCACAGAAGCAGCCCACTTTTGCTTGCTTTAAGGTTCAGTAAGCGAATACTCTCCAACAAGTTTGTGCTCCTCTTCATTTATACACCTTAAAAATCCCAGGTTACCTCTAGCTTTTGATTTTGATTCAGAGACATGGTTTCTTGTTCAGTGTGAACTACTAGCCCAGGATTCCTATCTATCAGCTTGTGTGCTCATATGCATCATCTAACTGCCTTCTCCTCACCAAGCACACTCTTGCTAAGTGTCAGAGGAAGAGGTTTCCTGTAACTAAGGTATCAGCTTCTTTCCTATCCAGCCTGCCTCCTTGGACACTTCCATTTAATACAGCCCAGAACAGTGAAAACCAATGTACTCATCAATATTTTACTATAATCTGTTCCAGGAACAGACCAACACTTGGTCGCAGACACTCGGTCTGATTGGGTCCCCTTCTCTTAGTCCCTTCCTGACAACTAAGCCAATTACTGTTCTGTGATCTCCAAGACAGACTTCAGATAAATTGGCTTTTTGTATTCAAAGTATTAGATACCTCTCTTCATCCCTTTCCAAGACGAAGGAAATGGTAAGCCTGTCACTTTGTATTTATTTTGATTCTCATCCAAATCAGGCAAGACTTCTATTCAGGCCAACTTTCTGAACCAGCTGATGATGCTACATACACATTCCAGCTCTTCATCCTTAAGCCATTTAAAGAAGAAAAGAAGCACACACCAATAATGTTGGTGTTCAAAAAGCAAAACCAACTTCCAAGTGCTGTGACTAATTCCAGACAAACTTCACTTTGAAAGGCACTCCAATACACTGCACCTCAGGATCCAAGCGAAGGCACTGATCCGTTGCTAAGACTGCACTTGGATACACAAAAATTTGCATATAAAAACCACAGGGCCTACACATAATGGAACTTAGATTGATTTTAAACCAGTCCAACCCCTCCCAAGTTTAAGCAGTGTAAGCAAAACCAGGACACAACTGAGTCTATTGGAAGGGTAGGTGGGTTATATTAATTTTTTCTGGCATTGGATAACACATCCAGTTTTTCCGAAGTCTTACCTCAAATCTTAGGATATTTACACAAAATCACAGCTTTTCTTAAAATTAGGCACTTAGAATACTGCTAATTATTAAGAAACTCATCACAAGGCCACTGCAATCCCATTTGCTTTTTCTGTATCATGGATTTAAATATTGCGTAGGGTGAACTTGGCAGCCGCACAGAGAATCTCATTTAGAGGGATTAACCTGGGGACACAGAGAGATCTGAAGGGTCTCCATTAGTCCACTCCTTGCTGCAGAGGATTTAAATTGGAATAATTATATTTAGCAAGCATAAACACACACACACACACAAAATAACATACACATGCATTAAATGAGGCAATGCCTTATCCAGAACAGACGCTCCCTCAGCTGTTTGTTTTCTTTTTATTGTTGATTTTACATTTTAATTATATATAAAAAGTGGAAGAAAGCACAGGTGGTATGTAGATTTGGGCTAGAAAATTAATTTCCAGAGAAAACATTTTTAGTTCTTATACAAACAAATATAGTGATTAATTATTTCTTGTGCTCCCCAAGCTGTCACTGGTGAGCAAGAAGCAAAGGGTCAAGGCTGGTCATTTATATTCAGATTAGATTTGGAAACATAAAGGATAGTCTCTGATCCCCCAAATGTTTTCCAGATATTCCAATCTGCTCCACCCAAAAAAAGCAAAAATTTAAGTTTAGAGCACACAAATGTAACAAAATACGTTGTCACAGCTCCTACTTACAGTGATTCACAGAGAAAGCTGTTCCCCATGGATGTCCCAGTGCTCTGACTGCCAAACAAACAGCAACCCTCTAACTCAGAAGGCCTGGCCCAGAGCTCAGTCAAATTAATAGGAAGATTTTAATTTTCAAAGGCTTTGGATCAGGCCCAGACTGAAGCGGTGAGGGCAGAGCAGAGAAGGAACAATAACTAGCTAATACTAGGCCCAATCTTGGTCTTTTTATAATCAATGACAAAACTACATTTATCTCCACTAGTGCTGGACTGAGTCCTAGAAGGTCTTGCTAAACAGTTCTGCCCTTGCCTGAACCTCTGCAGGGTAACCGAAGCAGCCAGGCTTCCCTTTCCCCCTGGCGATGGCTCCTGGCTCTCAGTATGCCTAGCCTCCCCCACTCCAGCACAGTGTGCCTGTGTTCCTGATGAAACACAGACCCTGAGTCCCTCAGAAATAGAAACAGCATCCCTGCTTCTCCCAAACTTCAGCCTTCGCTGGGGGAGGGATCTTGCGAGGCAGAGATAACAGTACGGCAAAGCTCTGAAGGGAAGAAGGAGGCCGACTACATCACAGCTAACATGAAGAAAGATCCTCCTGGAACTATTCCAGCTCTTCTCTATTTAAACATTCCAGCTTTTTCTCTCAGCAATCTCTCCAGACTCCCCCTCGAGATCTCCCGCTATTCACTGTGCAGTCAAAAGTCACCTGCTCTTAGCTGGGCTTGGCATTGACTACCCCAAATGCCATTTAGGAGAGACAGGAGAGAGAAAAGTTGAAAGCAAAACTTCTGACAAGCAATTCCCACCCCCATGCCCCACATACATTTATCCTCCTAACTCCCGGTCCATTTATACACATTACTTCTGCTTAAGAAAAGTAATTCCAGTGCCAAAACATGCTCTTTAGTTAAAAAAGTGTTATATTCAGCAGAGGTTTAACTCTAGCATGCTAAACATGGAGTCATTAAGATTTAGCTCTATTGAAATGGAAATTGAGACAGAAACCTTTCCAGTTCTTATACTTCACTTTGGAATTGTAAGAAGACAAGACCGACTGTAATAGCATTAAAAGATCCTCTGGACCAACATGCCCTTAATAGCAAGTACTTGGATGCATGAGGCACAACATTAGCTCTCATTAGTGTCTTCCAGTGTCGGGCAGAAAGGAAGCTGACACCCAACTAAGGACAGCATCACAGCCTGGCTGTGCACAGAGAAAAACTAGCGATGAAACAGAGCAACAGGGGCTGTCAAGACTACGATCCTTCTCTCTATCTTGACAGACGCTCACAGAACAACTCTCTCCAGTGGCTCAAGGCAGAGACAGTTCTTTTCCCAGGTTCTGTCCTTGTGCAACCCCCATGGGGCATGAGAAGGTGCCCAGATCCTGGCAGCTGTTGCTGTACGCCTATGTTTCTGACGAAGGATTCTGGAATGAGATTTCCCTCCCAGCATAATGAGGTATTTAGTCATTAACAAAAGAGCCTTCTGGGGCAGAATTCCAGCTGTGTCTGAGATCTTGCCTCCACAAAGAGATTTTTTTTTTTTCAGCGCACAGGTTTAGTCTGAGGAGGAAGGGAAAGGGTTGCTTTAAAATACCGATCCAGGGATTTTTGGTTGCAGCAAAGGTTTCTGTTTATTCTTAGACCAGTTTAAGAAACCTCTTCCTTCTCTTTCCTGCTGCTTCACAGCTGCCGGTTGAGCTTCTGTGCTTGCCGCTCCTTTGCCTCAAAGGCAAACTTGGTGTCCTGCAACTGGGCAATGGCCTCCTTGGCTTCCTTCAGGTCCTGACAGATGTGCTCGTACTTCTCTGTCAATTCCTTGTTCTCTCTGCGCAGTTCCTGTACCACCTGGTTCACCTCCTCCGTCTGCTTGGTGCAGTGGATCTTCAGCTGCTCTACCTCAGAGAGCATGATCTCCATGTTCTTGACCAGTGACTCCAGTTTCTCTTTGGACATGGTGTCAGGATCGGTTCTATTCGGTCGGACTAACCCAAACCCAAAAGGGACAAAGATAGCCACCCTGTGTAACATGCACTGGGAAGCCTAGCACTCACAGTCTTGTGGTCTCTTTTTATACTCCCTCCTGCTCATCCTCCTCCCTTCCCTTTCCTTCGCCAAAGTGTCTCTAATCTTCTTTGCTTGGTTAATCTACTTATTTTTATTGCGTTGTAGAAGGGCTGACAACCCCGCAGTAACATATGTGCTGTGCAGCAAAAGCCAGAGCAATAATGAGACACTATGCAGTCTGCCATAGAAAAACAGCTTTCATCTGAAGAATTCTCTTGGGAAGCCCTTGTAGTACCCATTAAAGTACAAAGAAAACTCTTCAAGCCAGACACCTACTCCAGCCCTGCACACTCCGTCCCAAGAGTACAGCCTGACTTTCATCTTACATATATTGAGATAAGCAAGCTTACAGCAATATAAGCCAAGTGTAGGCAAAGAAGAGAATTACTGTCAGTTTCTTTTCCTTGCTCCTAATCCTAAATTTGGGCGAGATGGAAGGAACAAAACATAATCTTCCTTTCTTTTAGAAGCTCTGTCCAACAACTAACTCCACAACAGCCCATAACCCATCTTTTATTGAAGGAGTTCACAAACTTTATTTTCCTGGTTATCACGATCAGTGGCTACCACCATTACCATCATCATCAGTAGCTGGGCCATGTACCACTTCAAGCTGGCTTGTGTTCTGTTAATGACATGCAGGCTAGAGATTATAAACTCTGGTTCCATTCCTCTCCTGAAGTCACTTCAGCTTTATCAGTGACCCTGGCCCCAGAGGTGACATGCCAAGTGACCTACCAAAAGGCTTCCCAAGCTACTTCCAAGCCATTGCCAGGTGCTGCCTGAACACACAAAAACTTCTTCCTGGACACACATGCCACCCCCAATAGTCTCACACAGCTGTTTGAACATTGCTGTGAACCTGTGAGAATCAGGACTGAGCCACACCAGTCTGACAATACCAGGCATCAGGATGATCCCAGCAGCCACAAGGGATTGAGAGAGTCTGGCTGACTTTCTGAAGTTTGACCCAGACTTTCTTCTGTATTCAGTTAATTAATGCATTTGCCTAGACAATAAGACTCATTAATTCATCAGAGATCTGAAGTAACAATACTATCCTTGAGAAATTAATTCAGTTGAAAAGGAGGTGTTATTATGTGTGGCTCTCCAAGAAAGAACCCATGCAATTAAGCACTGATTGGTCAGAGGGCACAGACCACAGCAAAGACAAGAAGACAGCAAGTTTTCCAAGCGCAAGCCTAAGTAAGGCCAGATAAGAGTGTCTCTCTCCTTCCTCCTCACATCAGGAACATTTACTCCAGGCTGAGCCTACATCTTTTCAAAAGCCCTCAGCCTGTTCTACATATCCACAGAAATGCAATCTCATTTGCCGTATATCACATACAGACACAGAGCTGTCCTCACCTTGCGGGAGGTGCAGTGCACAGTATTGCATGACGGTCTTTATTCTTGCATACTGTTTTGCAGCCAGTTCTCTTAAAAAAGACCCCTAGCTAAGATCCTGTAGTCCCATCACATACACTCAATACCAGTTTGAGAGAGAATACACGTTCACGTGCATAGCTCCAACAAATACCTTTTTCTTCCAGTCTTAGGCATTTAACCACAAAACTTTGTTTTTTCAACTATGGAGACCTTCCGATGCTTCATCACACAACTCTTTCCCTCCTTGTCCCCTGCCAGGCTCAGAGAAATGAAGCTGTTTCTTCCAGGGAATTTTACATCTCCTCCGGCACTGGATGAAAGCACTGCTGGACACTGGCCAGCTCTGACAGCATTCAAAGGCCTGGGACTTCTCACAGCTGGAGGTTAAAGAGTCATTCACAAAGCCAGCCATCCTACTGCCTCTCACACAAGTGCACCGGTGGGCTCCTCTCATACTGGCAGATGGAGCACCTTGCACTGCGCTTTGAAATGAGCAGAAAGAGTGACATCCTTCAGATGAAAAGAGAGTGGAAGAATCTAAACATAATTAGAGTATGTCCTAAAGTCCTTGAAGAAACATTTGTACTGGCTGTCAGCCCAGATCCCACGTGATGCACATGGCACTGGAACAGGCTGGAACATGTTGCAGCATTACACAACAGCAGGTCTTCATTAGTGAAGAATTTTCCCTGTCTACACAACTGTACACAAGGCACCCAAACATTTTAAATCAAGCAGAATTACAATGATGTATAAAGGGAGTGCCATAGAGGTAATTTACTTGGATATTAGTAATTGATACATCACCTCTCACTACGTTACTCTCAAAATTATTTAAGTTGCCTTGGATACAGACAGAATCTTGCCAACAGAAACTGGGTAAGAGACACTACCAAAATAACAATGTAATGTGAAAACAAGGAGTAGCACGAGAGGAGTTTCTAACAAAGAAAGATGGGAATCATTATTAGGGTTGGTTTGATTCAAAATATTCTTTGATGAAGTAAGAAATAGGAATTAAAAACATGCTTGTGTAAATTTCAATGGGAGAACAATGCAAAAATCATTAGAGCTAGAAAAATACAGCAATGGGACTCTGACATGAACTATAGTTTGTTACCTTTAGTCAATGCTGGACTCTTACAGAAGAACTGGAGGCAGAGGCAAACATCAAGAGTGGATTCATCTGGGAAAAATGCAGAACAGCATACCTGGGAAAAACAATTCAAACCACAAGAATTCAGTGCACAAGGACACACAGCAAACAGCAGAGTTAGGAGTCTAGGGGGAAATAATACGTTAGACGGGAATTTATGATACAACATATCGGGGGAAAATAACAAAGTACTGCTAGGCTCTATTATATAGAGGTAATTGCACCATAGGGGGATGAAGTACCATCATCTTCTCCCTCCTTTGGCCCCACTGGAGGGGAAATTTAATGTTCCTTTCTGGATATTTTATTATAAGGGGCAACAAAATAGTTTGAAACTGAGACAAGTGACCAGAGAAGATGCTGATCTCAAAAAATCAGTGGACTCTAAGAACCAGGCTTAGGAAGAAGGATTGAAAACTTCATGGCAAGATATTTCTAGGACAGTTTTTCAGTCATGCCCAGGTCGTCTGCATATTCTGGGGAAAACAGCTCAGCTATAAGAATGCTTCTATAATTATTAAGGGCCTGACTGTGCAATCAGCACTTTCAAAACACTAGTGATTTCTATGCACTCTGCCAAATGGTGCCTGTCTGGTTATTTCAGAGTCATATTAAATCAGGAAAACCTTCTGTTAAACCTCTCACTACAGTAGAGACTACGTTGAGAGACACCATTCCTAGAAACTATTGACTGTCTTGCATGTTTTCCTCTATTCCACCATTCCCTCATGCACATGGACATATGAAAGCAGGAAAGGCAGAGATAATTGAGAGTAAAGCAAGGGATCAAACGTTGGGAACACCCACTATTGCTATTGTGGATGGCAGGAAAATTGTAGAAAGCACAAGTGGAAGTGAAACTTCTGATGCTTTCCCATAAGGGCTGGGAGCTACCACATCTGACAGCAATATCATACTTGACTATGCTGTTTTTAGCGCTAGAAGCAAGTGAGAACATGAGGTTGCCAAGCCGAGCATGGTTCACGTGAGACATGCTTGTGTCTTCTTCACAGGTCTCTGAGCCAAAGAGAACCAACCATTTCTGTTACCCAGAGGCACACACAAGCCAGAAATGCAGGTTTCTATCATGTGCATACCTCTGAGAGACTCTGAGGAGGAGATGCAAAAAGCATACCCTTATATATCTGCTTGAAAGCAGACCACAGACATTCCAGTTTCTAGCTTATTTTAAAGAGGTCCTGGGAACATTTGTGGAATAAATCAGTAACCTATCTCACTGTCTCTCTAGGGTTTTCTCAGAAACACAAGAGGGTCAATTCACTAACCTAGATTTTTAAATGAGAAGAAAAAACTGCTAAGCCCAACAAGGAAGGCTTTTAAATGTCTGCTCAGGCTGACAAAGCAAACCACTCAGTATAAACCCTGAGGAACAAGAAGTAAAGCTACAAACCAACACCTCATCTTCTCAGGCACATGCTTATAATACTCTATCTGCTTCTAGTTTTTATCAGCCACAGACAACAATGCAACATTCAGAGAACTGCAGTGGGAGAGAGCAATCTACTGTCTCATAGTAGCTGGTTTAAGCTTATCATCCCCAGCTAGTAATTATCACTATTTTAATGATTTTTATTCATATATTCAGCATATCACTAGCTCTAGTGATAGCGTTAGAGCTCTCAACACTGTTTTCTCATGCAGCCTTTTCACTTATCCCTGGTTTATCCCCAGCAACATGTCTTGCAGCCAGAACAGTATGCATAAGCTCTGTGCTTCTCCATCTAGGAAGTCCACTTGGGTAAATGCATTACGCAAACAAACTCATTACAAGATTAAGCATAAAGAGCTCTCATCTCTATAATTATAGTAAAACCATTAAAAAAAAAAAAAAACACTAAACACCAAGTAGCACCTGGAGGCATTGACCATTCCTGTAAGAGTGGGAGACATTTGTACCCAGCTGTTCAATTTGTTTCTAAGAAAAGAAAAACACCATTACTGCATGTGTCAAAATATTCAGTGTAAGATTGACATAACGATGATCTCACCCTGCAGAACTTAAAGACTATTGATAAAATCTGCTTTCTTATTAAAGCATGAGATTTAATTTTAGCTACTATTATAAGTATTAATCATATCTTGCTAGTTGGCAGAGGCTGAGTTGAGCTTAATGTAAAATTACATGATTTACAGATTTTGGTTTAAAATACTGCATTAAAAGGATACCCACCCAAAATTCTGACCAAAATGCTTGACAAAAAATAAAATAGGATACCTCAATATTAGAAGTGTCTCCAGAGCAGATTTACTGAATACAGAAGTACTTCTTTCTATTCAACCCCCATCTACTCACCAGTCAGATCAAAACATTTAAGATTCAATTTAGCATAACATGGCTCAGTAAAGAAGAATTGATACTTTTAACAGAGCTATCCCCAAACTGGCATGTCTGAGAAATCAACTGGATGGTGTAAATACCTAACAACGACAGGTTCCTTTTATAAACTGAAGAGATCCCCACTGTACTAGCATTTTTACCACCTAAGACGAGGAAGAAAAACTTGTCTCATGCCAAAAAACTACTGAAGATTTTTTGGGGAAAAAAAATCCAAATTGGGTTGAAGTGTTGAAACCTTCAGATTAAATAAAACACAAAAATCTGAATTACTATTTTTAAATACGTTAAGAATGTTTCAAAATAAAAGCTGATTTAAAACAAGTATTTTCTTCAGAGTGTCAAATTGGAAAGGTTCCAAAGCCCCTCCAAACAGTTCTGCTGGGAAGACATCCTCCATCCCCCCTAGCCAGTCTTCTGGTGAGGACATCATACATTCAGCAAGCCAGCCTCCTGCTCAGACTCTCTGCAAAGCCATTGGATAGGGGCACTTGCCCAGTGCTTTACAAGCAGCTTGGAGAAATCCTTTTCATGAAGAAGAAAATGAAAACCCAGTTGCAATCTTCAGCAGACTTCATCTCTGTGGAGACCAGTGATGACCCCTGCGTGCCTCAGCCTTCATCCTGAGAGCCTACACAGCACCTCTCAGAAACTGATCTCCAACTGCTCTTTTGGCTACCCTAACCCACAAGCAGGAGGACAGACCAAAACAAAGAATACACCGCCAGTGACCACGCTCAGCCAGCTCTGAGGAGGCCGGGAAGGCAAGTATAGGAGAAGAGGCTGGAGACCGTATGGGGCCTGTGGGAAGTGCAAAGTACTGCAGGATCTGGCAGAGGCTGGGAGTGCAGGGCTGGGCCAGGGACCACACGAGACCAGCCGAGGGGATTTCATCCCCACCACCACCACCACACCAGGCTCCTTGGCCTGTGCCTCAGCTGGGAAGTGTTCACTGCTCCCTCCCCACAGTGCCTAAGGCCAACACTGTGAAAAGGAAGGGGAAAGAGGAAGGAACCATCTTCCTCCATCCCTCAGTGTGGCTGGGGGCCGGCCAGCACCTCCAAATCCTGTGAGGGCAGATCAAATGCACAGGAGTCAAATCGTGGTCTAGGTAACTCAACAAGCGAGGCACCCTGAGGTATAATTAGATCTCATCAAAAGGTTCAGTGGCAGCACCAGGCATCAAACAAAACTCACCAAAGCAGTATTTGTTTATTCCAAACTGCTAAAACTCTGATGGCATTTCATTCAAGAGAGTGTTGCTGAATTTCTGTGGTAACTGTCTGGCTTCCTTCTAATATGAACAAGTTATCTACAGACAGAGAAACAGGAATAACAGTCAATGGTTCGTCTAACACATCTTTCCATGTCATGTTGAAGTATGGGCTGCTGAGGGAGGGGAAAGGAGCAAAAACCTGTTACCCACGATCAAAACTTTGTAGAGGAGCAATCAAATATTCTTTTAAACTTGCAAATCAATAAATAACCCTGGAAACATTCTTTTATTTACTCTGCCATGTAATTTGTCCTAAAGACTGACGGTCCAACTAGCCAGAACATGTGGACTTCAGGAAAACAAACAAAAATCCCCAAACTGTTGCTATTATTAGGTACATATGAATCAAAATACTGGTTCAAACAAAACATGTATTGCTTCTTATTTTAGGAGGTGAGGTTATGTAATCCAGTACTGTAGCCAGACTAAACCAAATAAATTGGCAATGGAACAGATTTCAGAAATTACTGAGAAATTCGATCTGGTGAGAAGGAAGGTCTCTTAGTTCTAGATACATATGACCATTTTCATATCATTTTTGGTTTCAAATGCAAAATTCTATTATAATGATTATTTTGACATGACTTGTAAAATTCTTCCTACCTAGCTAAAATGATCTCCCCAAAAAGTTGAAGAATTTGTCAGTTTTCCACAGGTTTCTCTTGACATCACTACTAATTGCACATTTAAGAATACATCAGTTTGTATTATCCAAATACTTCAAGAAATTTTTAATTGCATTAACTTTTCAAGGGCTACAGACTTTACAGCAGTATACAAATATCACTCAGCACTGTTTGTGAAACCTCAGAGACTCTAAGGAACGGAAGCATTCAGGATGAAAGGACTTCTTTAAAAAGGATGCTTTTAAACTATGGGAGATCCATGATAGTGGCAAGCTCCTGCCCAAAATGACCTAGAAACAGTTTCATTTAACCACCAAGACAAGTTGTTGGTGTCAAAACACTGGTATAAATGAAAGCTAGCTTCCCAGGTGACAGTCCTCCTACCAGCTTATCATGAGATCTCTGTCTCAGCAAATCCTAATCAAACACTATCAAAATAGACAAAAGGACTAAACTTTCTGGGGACGAGCAGGATCTTTTTCAGTGTTGTATCCCTAGTTCCCGGTCATACAAACAGCCGTGACAATCTGTAAGTGGATTAAGTCCACAACAGCTTCATCTCCACAGGAAGTGGGATTAAAAGGTTTATTGCTACTATGACAACAGCCAGGTTCTGCTGTTCTTAAAATAGTTTTAAAACCTTAGCAGTGACTGGAAATGTGTACATCCCCCCTGTAGGATTCATCATGTACTAAATACAGTCTTGCAAAAGGAAATCGTATTTTATAACAGCCTACTTTTTTTAAACCTATATTTTTACCGTGCTCTTTAATCCCTTGGCTAAGAATAGAAAGCGGTAAAAAAGGCACTGTGCTGCCGTGCGGCTGTGATTACAGTTTTAGAAGTGATTATTGCTTGTAGACACCAGGACAGGCATTGCACTCTCACTCCTGCTCCAATTTAGTTTGTTTCTTGTCCTGACAGTAACCAAACCCCTTACTAAACAGAATGCATCAGAGACTAACCAGCCCACAAGCTGGGTGCTGCCAGATGCCAGCCATTTCTGATGTTACAAATCTTCCCCTTGACATCCGCAGGTATTCTGCTGCATCTCACTTTAAATTAGCTCCTCCTCAGAGATAACAACTGCATGTGTAATTTGTTCATTCTCAAACAGGTTGTGCTGAGGACATAAGTCTGCCAATAACCTGATGGTAACAGGATGGCCTCCATTTGAGTACGCTATTCTATCAGTAATGAGCACTTTATTGTTGAGCATGGCTAAATAAACCATTGATTCAATCAGATATGCAGCTACTAAATACGATGAGCATGCAGCTGAGCTGAGGCATTCTCCATGTATGTTCATGCTGACTTGTACAATAAAACAGTAAGAAGTACAATGCTTAATTCTGATTGCAGCACTACCCAGATCAAAGTGGGTAACCCTTATCTAAAATAACTGAAATAAAAAAATACATATATATGAACAGAGAAGCCTATTCATTACTCTGGACAGTTTAGACTAAAAACATATTTCAAAACAAAGAAAAAGCAAGTCTAATCCCATTACATTGGTGCTATCCATTAGTGTCTCTTGATGCCAAGCTGAAATAATCTTCCTACAGCAAAAGGAACATTAAAAAGAAGCGGAACAAACTCAAGTTGTAAGCCTCACGAAGCAATTGTTTCCTTATTGAAAGAACAGTTGTTAGCTCCAGTCAGTGAAGTCAGTTCTTTTCTCTCTGGAGTTCACAACTCCTGACATTTACAGACCAGAATTTGTCCTTAAACATACTTTTAATTCCAATTTATAGGTAATTCAAAAATACCTAGTAGTGACTACTCAGATCAAGCTGAATTCTCCATGCAAGCTGATGCTGTCATTACAAGAAACTTACTTACCTATCCCTAAAAGATTACATTAAAAATGTAATGGAGTAAGAAAATAAATTGGTAATTAAATTAGAATATTAGAATCATATCTCAAAGTTCGGTATTTGACCTCAGTAAGATGAATTAAGCAATCCACATATTCTGGCAATGCAATCAACTGCAGTTATGTCCTTCAAGCCCCATGCATTTAAATTTTACAGTAACTTTAAGGAGGAAGCCTCTTAAAATCAATGTACTTCTTTTAAACCTTTTACGTTTAACAAGGACAGTTACATCAGCAAAATAAGTTTTAAGTGCTTGTTCTACTTCTTGAGGAGACGACGGTCTACAAAGTGTAGATATTTACTGAATACTTCTTTTCACACAATTTGAAAAACCACAAGCTTCCTTTTTCTATTTTGGATATAACAGTTACATGCATGACAAATTCTTCACAATTATTTGTTCTGTTCTTGTTATCATTTAATGGAAATTTTATATTTATGCAGAAACGGAATTGTTTTGTTTGGAAGGGAGCTCTTGAGATCACCTAGTCCACCCTAACTGCTCAAGCAGGATCAAGCTACAGTAGATTGTCCAGGACTGCATCCACTTGGATTTTGAGCATCTCCACAGAGACTTCACATTTTTGTGGCCCTGTACTGGATTCACTCCAGTAAGCCCTGTCTTTCTTGGACAGGGGAATCCCGAACTGGACACACTACTCCAGATGCAACCTAACCAGTGCTGAACAGACAGGAAGGATCACCTTCATTGACCTGTTGACAACATTCCTCCTACTGCAGCCCCCGGATGCTGTTGGCCTTCTTTGCTGTGAGGGTGCATTGCAGGCTCGCGGTCAGCCTGCTGTTCACCATGACCCTGAGGCCCCTCTCTGCAAGCTGCTTTCCAGCTGGTCAGTCTCCAGCAGGTACTGCTGCCTGGGATTACTCCTCCCCAGGTGCAGTGCTTTGCACTTCCCTTTCCTGAATTTCATGAAATTCCTTTCAGCTCATGTCTCCAGCCTGTTGAGGTCCCTGAGCCTGTTGAGCACACTCAAGCTGTTGTATCAGCCACTCCTCCATTTTGTATTATCTGCAAACTTGTTGAGAGTGCACTCCATTCCACTGCCTACATCATTAATAAAGATGTTTAACAGCAATGACCCCAGTATTGAGCCCTGGGTTACACCACTACTGACTTACCTCCAAGTGCACGTTGTGCTGCTGACCACATGCCTCTGGAGCTGGATGTTCTGTCAGTTTTCAGTCCATCTCACTATCCACTTACCTAAACCATATTTTGTCTGCTTGTCTGGTGGTGATGTTATGGGAGACAGTATCAAAAGCTTTACTGAAGTCAAACAACATGAATTGTTCTCTCATCATCCAGCAAGCTAGCCACCTCATTGTAAAAGGCAATGACATTGCTCAAGCAACATTCGTCCTTTGAAGTCCGTATTAACTACTCGCCATCAACTTCTTGCCCTTAACGTGTTTGGAAATACTTTTTTTTAATTTTCTCTCTATCACCTTCCCAGGAACTGAGGGGAGGCTGACTGACCTGTAGCTCCCCAGATCTTCCTTTTTGCCCTTGTTGAAGATAGGACTGATATTTGCTGTCTTCTAGTCTTCAGAAACCTCTTCCAGCTGCCAAAACAATTCAAAGACAATGGAGAGTGGCCTCACAGTAACACCAGCCAGCTCCCTCAGCACTCATGCATGCAGCCTGTCAGGCCTCACAGACTGCGCATCCAGTAACTTGATCCTCCTCCACCGATCGTAAGTCTACCTTTTTCCAGACTTTCCCTCTGGTCTCAGCAGTATGGGATTCGTTAAGGCTAGTCTTACCAATAAAGACACAGGCAAATGCATTGACTTGGCCATCTCCATGTCATTTGTCACCAGTTCCCCATCCCCATTCATCATGGGGCCCACCTCTTTTCCCTAGTCTTTCTTCTGCTGTTACATAGCTGTAAAATCCTTTCTGGTTGCCCTTCACATTTCTTGCCAGATTCAATTCCAGATCAGCCTTGGCTGTGCTCCTCCTGGGTCATCTGCCCCTGCTTCCACCTCTTGTACACTTTATGTTTGAGTTCAGTTAGGAGTTCCTTGCTCATCCCTGCAGGCCTCCTACTGCCTGTGCTCGATTTTCTGCTTGTCAGGATGGACCTTTCTTGAAGTCTTCCATGCTGACCTTTCACACAGAGACAAGGCAAACCCCCAAAGAAATATCTTCAATAGCAGTCAGTCAACTAAGACATTTAACTTTGTAGTGAATACTTATCCAAAAGAAAACAAAAAATGCTCCCAGGGTAAAGGACTTTTTCCTATCGTATTGATAATGAAGTCAGTACCAAAGTAACAATACAGTTCATGAAGCGCTTTCTGTCTGAACAACCTATGTATTTTTCCTAAGTAACACTAAGCTTCATCGTGCAAAGTAGTGTTTGAATATAATCTCATACAGCTTTTTTCATGCCTTAATCATAACTTATGGTCGCTTTTGCAACAGGTTTTGACCAACTCTTTAACTTGAAAAGTAGCATTTAGAAGAGAGTACTTCTACAGAAATCAGTTTTAAGAAGCTATTCCACTGTGAAATAAACTACTTAAGCATATTAAGACAGAAATCTTACTTGTTAAATAGCTACACTGTTTAGGCCTCTAATAGCATTAAATGGTGGCTTAAAATAATATAGAAAAAGCGAGATAAGTCAGGATCCATGCATTTTTTATTTTAATAATTAGACAAATACAGGAAAATTTGCAATAATCTATCAAAAATGTATCTTACCAAGAACTGGAAAGGTGTTTAAAAAACATTCACATTCAATTTATATTATGTACAAACCAGTGTTTGTAAAAATGAAAACAGCAAATGCTTTGAGTGTAAAAGAATTCCATTCTAGTTCATGTTTCAGCGTTCCCAATGACCAAGTTACCACTGAGATGCAATCACAGTGCAGACATTTTCCACAGTCTATTATACTCATTTCAATAGCATCACTGCCAAAAGTATTACTTTTTTTTTTTTAAAGCATTTTAAGAAGTTTCTTCATACAGTACCATCCACCCAAAATGTACTCCAGCATATTTTATTCTTCACTGCAGTAATGGCAGAACAGTTGTTAGCTACAGGTCCAGAGTGCATACAATATATATCTATATCACTATAAGTACAGATACATATCTATATATCCAAGAAGCACCAGTCTCCTATGCCTGGAAAAGCCAGAGTCTGTTTGTACCTTGAGGAGATCAGCCATTTTTAGTGGAGCACAGCCCTTGAATATTTGGCTCAAAGTCAAAATTATCCGCCTAGTCAGAACTATTCTGAATGTGTTGCAATATACAAGTGCGTACCTTCAAGACTCACCTCACATTGATCACACTTGAATTCGAGTGCCACCTCAATAGCCATACATAGATATGACAATGTCATACACCTTTGCTATAAGAACAGCTTCTGGGGATCTCTTGTCTTTTTGCTCTGGATTAAATCCTCAATGCCAAAAAATGAGAAATGAAAGTGGCTATATTTTAGGCAAATCTGTAACTCAGTACTATGTTTTTTATTTTATTATTATTTTTTTTAAATTTGCAGAAGAGTAGCTAAAGAAGAAGACTAATCATTAATTTAAGCTGAAAGGGGAGAGAAAGCTATCAAGATACCCAGTTTCAAAGTATGACTACTGAAAGAAGTCAAACAACTGTTACCATTTAGTCTGCTTTGGGCACAAAACGGGTGAATCAAGCTACTGGGGTTACACAACAGTTCTTTGAGAGCTACAGCCTAATGTGCTGCATTAACATACTAATTTAATAATAATGAGCAACTCTCAAAAATGCAGACTACATATCAGAACTCTTTCAGTTAAACCAAGCTAACCAAGTTGAAATGGTTTACAACCTCAGTAAGATTGGTGTTTTAAGACAAAGGAGAGGGAAGTTACACAACCTTCACACTCACGCAGAAACAACCCAAATGCAAACAAACCTTTTCTTAACTGCACCTTACGGACCCAAGTCCTTGAGATGATCTTTAGTTGCAAGATCTCATTTGGTACACAAGGTAACAGGACTCAGTGCAAGAGGACAAATCTAGAAAATTTCAAACAGTTTTTGACATTGCTGTTGTTGAATGTGTACTTAAGACTTGGTAATAAGCAGCGTACTGTAACATATATTGGCCTTGGCTTGAAAAGCAGGTTTCCCTTTTTAATTTGAGATTCATATACATAAACTTTAACAACAGTTTCTGTGAAAACATATGTTATAGTCTCCACCTCTGTAATGTCACACTAGCTCAGAAATTAAAACTTTAGGACAGTAGAAACAGCTCTGGAGAGAAGAAGACTGCAATTTAGTGTTTGAAGATTCTGAGCTCTTCCTTGGGTTGTATATCTAACACCATTCAAGTATGTTGGAAGGCTTTTGCGTATTTCTATGGATTCGAAAGCAACTCTTAACGGAGCCAGTATTCCAATGGTACATATTTAAGCCATAAAAACAAACAATAAAGACAACTGCTGCATTTCAGTAACATCTCTTAACTGAGACTCGGCTCAGATATGCAAACAGATGCTAGTGGTGCTAACTCTTAGCAAACCTGTTCTATACAATAAAATTAGTTAGGATGCCCAATAAAACATGCAAGGGAAATTTTCTTAGATAAAATGCTCAGGAAAAGAACAAGTTACAATAGTATAAAAAACCTCAGAGTCCCGGTAAGTGGAAAAAAAGCCTGTTTTAAGTCAGGCTTCATTTCAGCAAAACATGGAACAGTGATTTAAGCTAGAAAACACAAGCAAGTTTGCTTTGAAAAGTCAGTGTAAGGAATTTTGATATGCTTACTTTATTAATGCTATCCACGATGAATAAGCACACAAATGAGATGAATAAAAGTACTTTAGAGGAGACAAGACAATGTATTTTATGCAAACGTAAATGCTAACATTACAGTTAGCAACTCATACTGGAAAAGACAGACATTTCCAAGGACAATCAAAGAAAGTAAACCTTTCTTCATTTTAAAACAGATTTATACATCACAGTCTTTCTTCTCTTACTTCGGCAATGGTTGGTGAGCATCTGTGGTGTCTCAGTCCTTTGAATCTATAGGCACTGAAACAAAGCCCCAGAAAAAAGGGCAAAAGGAGTTTGTGTTGGGATTTTGACAGTTGTCCTACTTGGCAAGGACTCCAGAATCAAGATGCAAGTAAAATGGAATGCCCATCAAGAGTATCCACTCCCTATGCTTCCCTCAGAAGGAAAAAAAAAAAAAAAGAGTTGTACAGAGTAAGAGCCTGCAGCAAAAACAGCTTAATCTCGTACAGATCTCATTTCCAAGCAATTATGCATAAAGAAGTTCTTTCAAATGAAGAACAAAATAGAGTTTAGCAGTTTGAAGGTTAGAATCAATTCTTTATCTTGTAAGAAAGAAGTTCAAAATCTTATATCTTCTTTTCAGCAATTTTGAGTTGTCTTTCATTTCTCCAGTCTTCTGTTCCTCACAGGAGAGGTAATTAAATTGAAGAGGGCCACAGATTTTGTTCCTTTGTAACATTAAGTAATGTCTCACCAAACTTAAGTATCCTCAACAACAACAAAAAATTCCCTGCCCAATCTGGGTCTTAGATGATTGAATGACCAATACTTCACAACAGAACTGTAAACCACATTTTTGAAGAGAAAAATTTCAGTGAAACATTACAAGTGCTACCAATAGCACATCGGCCTCTAGATCTGGCAAGCTACAATCCATCTGGGACTGTTGTGAATGTCTACTTATTTCATGAAAATTTCAATAGAACGAACATATAGTAACAATGCAGTCTATGCTGTTAGTGGCTGTTCTCAAATGCAGGGTCTGAAGTGGTGTTCTAAAAAAATGATTTGCAAGAGCACAAACAGTAAGTCCTAAAATTGCCTTTTAGTGTAGTTTACCAACCTTTTAGAATCTTAGATCAAAATTAGGACTTGATGATCCGTTATGTCATGTAATTCAGTACAAGCCTAAGTAGCTACATAAACTGGAGCAGGTGTACAGAAGGTGCACTCCATGCTTGAGAATACAAAGAATTAAAACTCAGAAGAGGCTCTAGTTCCAGTGTGGAAAAAAGAAAGCTTTTAAACTCTCTAAACCAAGCGCACTCAGGCACAGAGGCTATGAAGTGATGGAGCACTCTTACAGAGTGACAGTACTTTCTCCCTGTGTTGAATTGCTACAAAGTCCTTTTTCCTTACACAAAGTAGAGTCAGATCCAGCTGTCAAAAGAATCACTGCTGAAGAAGTTTGAATTGGGTTCTCTCTCTTCAAATGGCTTACAGGGACAAGTTCCATTTGATTTTTCAGCTTCCTCCGTCAACATGAAGGAAATCCTGAGCACCCTTAATGCTTTGAAAATAATCAACCTGTGGTAAGAGATCACATTGCTGGTGGAAGCATTAGCAATTTTCACACAGGTGGTCCTTACCAGAGATATGTATATCAGATTATCTCTGATATAATAGCACCCGGTTTAGACCAGCCATCAGGAAGAAACCACTTTCACACAGGAAAATTCATATGGTGCCCAGTGCAGCAGTTGTCTCAGAAAAAAAAAAAAACACTGGAGGAAGTTGTAATGATTCAGGCTTGGAATCTTGAGTATTAAGCTTCAGTTTCACTTGAGAACTGAGGGAAAAATGTTTTTCCTCCTCCCAGATTTGCTACAAATACAAATATCCATAGAATACGAGCATCAAGTGTGCTAGATATAAAACTGATGGAATGCTAGCTGGTCCATAAAAGGCTGCACCAAGTTATCTGTAGCAAAGTAAAAAACTAGCCCAAAAGTTATGGAGATTGGAAGAGCTGGTAAGGCCTTCTTAAAGATGGCAAGAAGCAGAAGTGTAAGGCACAGACCCTGAGGGGAAGAAAAAAAAAAAAAAGATAGGGAGAAATTATGGAACGCCAACATGCAAAAGATTATATATATAAACATTAATCCCACAGAAATACAAGGAACTTTAATGTCTTCCTAAACTAAAAGGTGTGATGGATGTACAGCCAATGCAAATCACAGCTGAAGCCCTCATCAGTTTTCAGTCAGGCCACCAAATAAACCAATTCCAAATCAAAAAAAAAAAAAAAAAAACAACTTAGCAGTTATGACTTTGTCCCCGATGAACATAAGAAACTATCACTATCATCTTGTCACATTATACTCACAATTAATATGGCTACAAAACACGCTAAAGTTGTATTCCAGTCCCCGCTTGCTGTTGCAGAGGCTTTGCCAACCAGGACACTGTAGAAAATGAAGTCTCCTAAACCTAGTTTTACTCCCCCTGCAAAAGTGAATATATGGCAGAATTAAGCATCACACAGTCTACTAATACGGAGTATCAGTAATCATCAGAGAATAAGACAGATTTACATTAAGTATCAAGACTTACTCATAAAAACATTTTATTTTCAAAAATAGTACCACTCCTGAATCAAGTGATAAAGAAAAACTCTTGTGAAACAATGTGGCTGAGGAACATTAAACCACTTAATTCATCCCGTAATTAGATTTTTTCTGTATTCCTAATCTACTGTAAATACAAATGCGGTATATACAAACTCAGATCTTCTTATTGTATTTTGTAGGGTTCTTTTTCCCCACTTTTGATTGTCGTGTCATAGATCTTCAGCAGAACATGGAAGTATAATTCGTTTAAGATGGATGTCAGAGGGGGAAAACAAATGAGTCACTTGCAGATTATGTTTTATTTGTCAGTTAGAAACCTATATGCAGCAAAATATTCCACTGCCTTACCAATTTTCCTACAGAATTCTTACTAAGGTAGTTCTAAAAAGCACTTGCATATAATTATAGAGCATATCAGAGCCAAAAAAGGACATATTTAGTCTAAGATGTGAGGCTTAGTGAAACTCATAAGCTAATGTGTTATTTTTTTAAAATAGTAATTGCTACCATAGCAACAACTCTGAAAGCATAATATTCAATTATTTCTGTAAACAAAAGAATGATTTCCTGAATGCCACTTCAGTTTCTGAGCTTTTAGCCCAAGATACTATGCAAGAGAGGCCAAATGTCAGGTCAGCAGCTGTTTTCATTTGGCCTATCATTTGCTTTGTCACCTGATTACAGTCAAGACCAAAACTCACTCTTTAGAGTTCGGTGAGGAGCTCAGCAGCAAAGCACAGGTTTATGCCTGGTTGATCATTTAAAAACAAAAACAAAAAATGCAACCCTACTCTCTTTCAGTAGGCCTCCAGTGTCTGTTCTGTGACAGTGCATTCACAAAAAGCTGTTAAGAATTAAAATACCTTTGAACTGCTGAAACAAATTTGGAATTTTTGGGATAAAGTAAATCCACAAATGGAAGAGTTCCTAAAGTAGAAGCATATATTTTTAAACAGAGAAACACCTAGGAATCAGAGGAAGCAGGTGCACTTGCTAAATATGGCAGCATGACACGAGGAGAACAGTTTATTAGACATGCAGACCTTAATTTATTTAGAGCTTTTCAAATCTAGTACCAGCTTAAACTCCAACTGGAAATCGTAAGTCTGTTAAAACAGGTATTTAAGTATTGATGTCATGTGCTCTCCAAAGATACTGAACTTCAGTAGGGTGCTGGAGAAAAATAATCAAGCCCATGACATTCTGAATTCATTTCAGTCCCCAAATAGGTGTTTAAACACTGCTTTGTCCAGAGTGGATTATAGTCATTTAATCTTGAAGCAAAAGTTTAATGACTGCATTTACTGGGCCCAAAATCCAAAAGAGATGAAACATGGCAGAACACTGTGTGAAAGAGACAGAAGCTAATGTAACTGACTGTATAATGGTCTGAAAATGGCTTGGCAGTTTGGGCTGGTAAAGTTTTGAATGTGTGTATCAAATGGAAGATCAATTTGGCCAATGTTACTCTTCCTTGTAGCAAAACCAAAAGTTATTTCTACAAAGCATGTCAGTATTGATCACGAGCAAGAGCAGCTCTTCAGCTTGCTATTAGCTCACAGCGTACCATATCTGTGCAGTCAGAATGACTGAGATTAACTAGCTTCAGACTGAGTCTTTCAGAGTGTACTCCATACTCACGTTCTTCGGGGTCTTCACTGGTTTGAGAGTTACTGGGTAGAGCCTGAACAGCAGCTCGTGATTCAGGTGTTGATTCAATGGGTCCTATTCTGTTGTCTCTTTGTTGCTGCCATTCCTGACTAAAGCCACCATCATCTGCTTCAGCATCTTCATTCTGAGTCTGGTTTGCTGGAGGAATAAAGACATTTAAAATATACTTGAAAAACAAAACATCTAACACATGACACTCTCTCCACAAAAAACGTCATAGAAAAGCGATGGAAAAGAGTTGTTCCATAATATTTAGCAACATCTAATATTGGCACACACCATTACAAGAGATTCTCACGATTTTAATACTTTTTTAAACACTTGTGAGTCAACATGCACTCTGCAGTCACTGCATCTACATGTTGCACTCAAGTCCTAGTATTCAGGAGTACTTTGATAAAACAGAGTGGAAGTTCTGTGGTGACCTAATTTAAAGAATTAACTCTCATCTAATATTAGCTTCTCTAGTCAGTAAAGTATTGACACTTTAATTTTCCAGTAAAATAGAAAACTTTCAGTAAAGAATGGAGAAGACTATACACCCCTTCAAGCACGGCAAATTCAGAAACTCTGCTCTGCTGAGACATACATGTAAACAAACAAAACCTATGTTTTTAAATACTAGCTGCATAGCTAAGAGGGCTAGACACATTTCCATGGGATACCAATATAAATATGAGTTAACACTATATTATATTAATCCAATTTGACAACCAATTGAGCTCAGTCAATAGTTGTTTACGGAGAGTCATTTCACCACCAACATCCTGGGTTCCAGGATAATAAATGCAAGAACACTAGTTACACAATAAGTGAGGAATTTTTTCAGTCTTGATGGATTTTTTTTCGGTCATCATTCCTAATAAGGCTTCTGCTCTTTCACTCTTCTACAGGAGCCAGTACACTTAAAAAGCTAAAAACCATGTCTCCATAAACATGTATTCCAATAAAATGACAACGATAAAGAAAAGCTTGTCAAAGAAAAACTCACCTTGTTTATCATAAGTGGAGTTTTTAGAAGCTTTCCTTTGGGCTTCTGGATCTTCCTCAGCCATGTTCACTAGCCATACCATTGTTGCTATTAAAAACAAACAGCATAGCTAATAATATCTTCAGATGCATGCAATTCTGAGCTAGTGTTGGCACCAATCCATTGTTTTTCTATTCTTTTGGTACAACTACCTTTCACATGAGGCAATTTTACTCTCATTAAATCACAGTAATATCTGGAACACAGCCAGTACCAGCTACAACATGCATTTACAGAATTTGATGAACCCAAGTTTTATTTTTACTAAATGTTGAAAAAATGGCAGCAGCTGTGTGTAAAAGCTTTAGAGAAATTACTTCTACATCTGAAACCCATTCTGAAAGTCTGAATCAATGATTTCTTCAATTTTCTGTACTTTTTTCTTTACTTTTTTCCACTAATCAGTTATTTTATCTGCAAGTGAAAAGGTTTATTAAGACTGGTACAAAGGTAACTTCAAATGAGAGGCAGCATCGGCATCAAAGTTAATTGTTGTGCGTCCACCATCACCACAAAGAATTCTCCAGTCTTGAGATAATTAAATGTTGTCACACTTAAATGGTATATTTTGATTCAAGTTTCTGGTTTCTTAGCACTACACTCTCCTCCCATGAAAAAGAAAGACAAGCAACTATGAGTAATATCAGTAAAACATAGCAAGAGTGAAAGATAAAGAAGCCCCTCCCCTGTCTCCAGTGTAATCTTGTCCCCTAAGTGTTGTGGAGTCTACAACACAACACACTTCCTTCTTCCAGATACAGGCCTTTCTTCAGCACCAGTAGCATAATGATTTATGATTAACCCATTTCACTGTTATCCGCATGACTCTAAATAGCAACATGGAACTTCAGTAATTGCACAAGGCAATTTTACTCTTATTAAATCACAGTAAAATCTGGAACACAGCCAGTACCAGCTACAACATGCATCTACAGAATTTGATGAACACAAGTTTTATTCTTGTGGATAGTGGAATTATCTACTGATTGATACACAGGTCATAACAGCAACTTGCATTCAGTAGGTTATTTTTTTGCAACTGAAAGGAGAAACAAAATATCAAAAAAAGACAAGCCCTGCAGAATATAGTTCTGCAAACGAATCTCTTTTTGGCAATTTCTCTCTTTTCTTTCAGTAACATACAGGATACTTAAGCACAGAAAGCTGATAAACATTTTCTGAACAAGTACTCCTTTTGAAATGCTTGGTTCACAGCCTAATGACATACTGCTTTGGTGTATTACCATTTTTTCCTGTTCCTATTTTGTAAGAACAAAACATGCTGGTTTTCATCTTGAAAATCTTAGCCAGAAGATGATTCACATTTTTGAGTCAACAGCGAAAGGAAAACTGAGACCCAAATGAACAGACTGGGAATTCCAGCTGGCAAGTAACATGTTAAAACAGAGAAAAATGAGAAAATCACTTCAGCTGAGTGGGTGATTGTAAGTTTAAAGAATTTAATAAAATGTACTTACAGGAGTAAATAAGTGCTGGGAAGAGAGTTTCATTTCTCTCTTGAGCTGTTTCAACTAGCATACGAAGAGGACCTTTAGGACATAAGACAGCAACCAAATCTGGAAGGAAGAGTAAACAGATCTTACATCATTGCAGACATACTTCTAAGAAGGTTTTTACCTAACACTTGCAGAGAGCAGTAATAAGGTGAAGTGCCACCCTGAACGTAGGCTTCTGAGAGAGCCACTTACTAGTCACAGGTCAGCATCCTACACAAAGTTAAAATTTTTCTCTCAGTCTGACTTCTAGATCAAGTGTCCAAGCATACATATGTCACTGCAGGTCACTGTTACCCTTCAGACCCCTTCTTCATCTCTCTTCACTTCTTTCTCCCTTCCTAGCTGCATGGCAACGTTACCAATACTACAATGTACTCCTAGTCTTAGGTCTTGCACACCTATAATGTCTGGAGACCAGCTAGACAAGGATTACCATATAAAATTTGAGGTGGTAAATGAATTTATTTGGTCCTGTTCATGTCCTCTAGGTACATAGACCTTTTCTTAAATAGTTGATCTTTCTCCCAAGTAGTAAGTAGTTCAGTGGCTAACTGAAACCTAGAAGCCACACTACAGACATCTATTTTGATATTCCATTACATGCAAGTCCCCATGACCTTGGATCAGCTCAACAAGCCTCAGCATTTTCTTCCAAGCCAGAACACACTTTTGCAGACCACAAAAAAGTGAACTAATGTTCTTTAGGCCAAATAAAAAAACAACACCTTATCATGGAACTTCATTACTCCATCACCCTCCACGAAGTTTACAGATAAAAAGTCATTAATGAAAAAAGTATTTTAGTTTCTAAGAATACATAGCTTTATAATATTGGCTTCAGTAATCAAAAAGAATACCTAAAAGTATTGCTGCTCTGATGCTTATTCTTTGATTTTCAAAGGCTTTCTCTGCCAAAAGTTAAGACAGTTTACCAACTTTAAGAAAGCATACAACAAACAGCTGTTTGCACAATTTCATCATTTCACTCAGATGCATACTAATTAGAGGAGGAAGTTTAGGGAATCTTACACCAACAGCGTGAAACACTGCGTGAAACAACTTATTAATATTCTTTGTTGTGGAACCAATTTTACATATTATTGTAATATACAAATATTAAAATATGATGTTCCTCACTTAAGATATTATGCAACTGCAAATATTGCTGTGTCTCAATGTTGATTTGCAAGTTGAAAGCACATAATTCACAAAGACTACTATTCAATTTACACATTGGAAATAACCAAGCTTACTTTCTATTGCCAAAACTTTTCTTAACCCAAGTGTAAGGCTAAAACAAATTTTAAGACAACAGGTAAGTGGGGCTTACATATCTTCTATGGATTAGAAATGACTGCCAGTTTATTCCCACTTAAAGAAGAAAAAAAGCGAGTGTGAGTGTGAAAAGGAAAAAACAGGTTTACGAAATTTTGCAGAAAAAAAGCTGTTTGCATAGATGAGAGGTGTTGAAAGCACATTTAGGATAACAAAAAAACAAAACCAGCAGCTTTTTTCCTGTGTCCAGTGCCCTCTAAAGCTTTATGAAAAAACTACATCTAGATATCTCTATTTCAGTCACCATTCTGAAAAAATTTAATATGCAATAACTCAAATTAATTTTATTTTTATTTTAAGATCAATGAAACAGATTTCTAAACTATATCCTTCTATATATAAAATGACTTTAAGAATCTTGAAAATGAATGAAAATTGCCTTGAATCCTTCCTTGATTCCTACTCTTATTATTAGACACGGATCATGGTGTGGGTGCTATGCCCTCAAATTTGAGTAATTCATAGGCTAGGCAGATCTATACCTACACAGGACCGTACCCAAACAACAAACTCCTAAATTCTGAATATACAATGGTTTCCAAGGATTCTTGGGGAAAATGGGAAGTACAAAATCTCTCCACATTCATAGAAGAGATCAAGATGACAATATAGGTATCTTATCTCCTCCTTTCTTGAATTACTTAAATTCTAACCGTTCTTCCTCCCCAAAGATTCGAGAAAGTCCAGAAAACACAAAGGAAGATGGCATCACACAGTCACACAAAGCCCTTAGCTGCATGTCACTTATCGTAGTTTAGATAATTATCTTATTTCTGAAGACTGTAATCATCTTATTCACTACTTTGCATGATCTCCCCTCCCCAAACTTCTTTTTTTAAGCTGGAATTCCCACCATAATTTCTGTTGCTATGACTTGCCCCAGACCTTACCATACACTGAAATGACAGCCAGGATAAGCCACGCAGTCCATTCAGGAAGATACTTAATGAACACCAATGCCATGAGAGCGCTTATCATAATGAGATACGCCTGCTGGAGCCGAAGTGGGCCCTTCCAATGAATACAGATCATTCCCACAACACCGAAGTTCCAGATCATGAGTGCCACCGTAATGTAGTCCATGGCAACGTTATATGTCTTAAAAACCTCACTAAAAAAAAAAAAAATGGAGAAGACTGTGGACTGCATTTGCTTAAAACAATGGAAACAAGTCACAGATGCAACCTTCAGTGTTTTTTTTTTTCTTTACATCTTACTACTCAATGTAGTGGCACAAATGTGAAATTAGTACTTAATTAAAAACTACTTTTCACAAAGGGGACAGTTTTACCAACATTTACTTCATACTGTTTCATCCTTCTGCAAATTTTCATTTGCGTTCTATTACCTTTTCAGTCAAACCAGAGATTGACAGGAGAGGACATTAGTGCATAAACAGTCATTTTGATTGTGCTCATGATTTTCAAAAATCAGAAGAATAAGAATTTGTGAGGTTATAAAGAATCTTTAAAAGCATACAAACAGATCTCTCCTTACTTACCTGTATCCCATGGAATGGAAACACTTTGCTAATTCCAAAGTATGATATACATCATTATTCTATTCTATTCTTTGCCACAAACACTGAAGTAAAAACCTTGCTTTTTGGACAAACCGTGCCACTCTGTCACACCAAATATTATAAACCAGTTAAGACCTTCAGTAAGTAATAAACCAAAGTAGAGAAATATGTTGTCACCAAGACACAGTTGATTTTCTCTGACCCAGGGGAGAAATGGCTGCAATGGCTGTCTGCAGATTCTGCTACTACCACCTCATCAAGCCATCAAGAACCTTGCGTAATTTGCATGATACTTTCCTCCAGGAAATTTGTCTTACCTAGTTGTTAGCTAGCCTTTGAGATGTACAGTGTTAACGTGATGGCCCTTACTGCCATCACCTATAATTGGTCTACAGACTCCCCCCTCACTCATTGGTCCTTTGGAAAAGGAAACCAGAAGTGCTGTGAGGCAGCAGAGACAGGGGAAGGAAAGTAGAGGGTCAGGAAAGCCTTCAGTCCCTCTACTCACACAAGCTCACTGAAGAGTGCCAGCTCTAACCCAAACCCAAAGGAAGTGAGCCTAGCAACTTGCCTCTACCCAGTCTACATTGCCTTTGAGCAGCACATGTTGCCTGGTTATTAAGGTTAGAAGAAAGTCGTTGTTAAGGTTAGAGGAAAACACTGACCAAAAAAGGCACTACAGGCCACTTCTGGCAAAAATTAGTGACTGAAGGAACCCCATTTTCCCCCCTGGAGACCAAATTAAAGAGACATGTATCTGTCATCAAGTGGCACAAAAATATACATGCCATAATAATTTCACTGCATAACTCTAGTTATAAGCCCAGGTCAGGTTGCTTGTTTTAGAGAACTCTGAGTATTATGTACAACTTTTCTTTAAGTCTGACTAATGGCATGCTTCAGAATTTGAAAAGAGAAACACTAAAACATGTAACAGAGGTATATTCTGACAGAGCAGATTCTTTTCAGCTGATTCTTTTCTACCACTCCCATACAAACAGCCTTTGCATATACAGCCCACCTCCAAAGCCATGATGTAAACAGCTGCTCTTGAGTCATATGGTTATGAAAATTAAGTCATTAGAAGCTGTGCTAACAGTATAAGCTACCCTGTGTAAGATATCTTATTTATGTGATGAGTATGCCATGGGCAGTACACTATCAGATGTACTACAAACCCATAAATCTCTCTATGAAGCTATATGAAACTAAAAATTTTACTTTGCTAGCAATAGCTTACTTGGTATTATTCTTGTTAAGATTCAAGGGCTAGTTCTAAAATAAACACACAAACAAGTAACATCATACATGAAAAATCACATATTCATGCTTAGTTCACTTACCCCAGGTAGATGAATGAGAAAAAGAAAAGCAGCAAAAGAGAAGAAATGATAAGCCAACCATGGATCACCTGGAAAAATACATATCAACATAGATTTTTTTTAGGTTGATACTTTTAAGTTATTATCTACTTAAAAATGCTTTTAATGCTACTTTCCCTTTGATTAAAGCAGGAAAATGATACTCAGATCTCTCTCTCTTTGGTTGTTGCTAAGCTCGTATTTAGCCTATACATATCATTGTCTCAATTTACACTCATGAATTTTAAGAGCTTTGTGGTCTTTCAACAGAGGTTCTATAAAATGCAAACTACTTTTCGTATATTTTTAGACCACTTTGATAACAATAGCATTGTAACATAGCAGAAATATCCAGCATTAACACAGATGCAAAACATGATTCATTTCTGTGCTATTAAAAAGCCCACTCTCATTCTGAATAATTTTCAGGATTCAGTTACAGCATTAAATGCTAAAACATAGAAAACCTTCAGTGTTTATTTGCTAGAATTCACAATTATCATTTCATTGATGAATGACTATATTAGGACTTCTATATTCTCTACCAATCATCTATACTCATAATCCCTTAATTTGAGATGAGAGCAGATATAGAAGCCCAACAANTCTGTCTTGTATTGGAGGGGACACAAAGATTTGATCTTGGAAATAATATTAACTCTGACTTTGCTCTGAAGAAAGAGCATACTACTCTTGTATATTATCATGCAAAATTAAAAATGAAGATTGATGAACTGTGTAACTTTTGTAACTTCTGAACTAAGAATGAAACATATTTGTCATATTCCCAGCACTGAATTTCATCTATATAACCAGACCTAACATTACAAGTAGATAACAAATCAGAAGCAGTAACTTAGAAATTCAAGCTACATGTGAAATCCTGCTTTAAATAGACTGGTTCAATGGAAAATTAGTTACTTTAGCTGTACATGTACATCAGATGAAAGTATTCAAAAAACATTTAGAAATTGTTCTCCACTTCTCCTCTTCCGAAGCTTGCGTACTAGAATAAATCTTATGTTATAGTTTTTAGAATATATATATTTTGCAAAAGTTAATTTAAAAGTAAAGCCCATATGCATGCAGACAAAAGGAATCACATGTACATGAGACAACCAGGACCCAGCAACTTAAGAATTTCAGCATTCTCTCTATTGCATTTAATAATTTAGTACATTTAGACTAATACTATTTTTTCATACACATTTTTAAAATTCTCAGTAGTTTTTGAAACACTCATTCTCCTCCTTCACACTGTCTTTCAAAATGGGTTCCAATTTAACCTTCCAAACTGATAAATTTAATCTTATGTAATAAAAACCTTCATTTAAGTTGATAATCTACCAAAATGGCTTACTACATATGCTAGTGTATTCTCAAAAAGACGTAAGAATTTTCCACATGTAATAAGTATGGTGCCTATAAAGATGCTGCACAGACACTGTCAAAGTACCTGTCTTAGTCTGTCAAATTGTCACTGCTCATAGGAAGGTGAGGGTGGGAAGAACACAGGACATATGGAAAGCTGAAGACTCATAAGGCTACCTATATATCTAAGTAGTGATCTGACAGAGTAATTTTATTTCTCTATAAAATTAGTTGAAAACATTTAAAAAAAAAGAACAAAGCAAGTTGTGTCATTTCTTTTAATATTAACATGACTTCTATTTGTAGTTCTTCAATTTGTAGTATAAGGTCTTAAAATATCTCACCACCTAAGAAAATCCTGTGAATACTAATGTTTCATTCTAGTAAAGGGTAAAATGCTAAAAATGTCAAACTGCAGGGCCACAGTCCAGCAAACGTTTACACACACTTTGCACAACTACTGTCAATGGTACTAACGAAGGTAGCTGGAACAGTTGACTTAACTTGGCATTTTGCGCACAGGTGTTTGTTTTATTCTCAGTATGCATGTCACTTGCTGTAGTATTTTCTAAATCATTGGCCTCTTCTCATACAAGTGATTTTGCCAAAGTATTTCTTAAGATAAGTTTTGGCTAGCATTTTCCTAACAGCATATCATGACAGGTTTATTGCCTTCTAATTAAAGAATTTTCATTCTTTATTTGACAATGGCTCAAACACTAACTGATTGCCGGTACAGAGTCAGCTTTGCCTGCTACAACTTGAATAAAAGTTAAGGATTGCAGAATGTGGGGAATTATAACAACCAGATTTTGGTTAGGCAGACTAAAACAATGAAGAACGCAGAGAATAAAATAGGTTAAAAAGAAAAGCTAGTCAAAAGAATCACCTAGGAAGACGCCTTTTCTAGTTAGATTTAGGAGCTAGAATCGGGATCATTCTTAACTTATGCAGAGGGGAAACGTAGGAAACAAACAGCAATAAAGCTGAAATATTATTTCCTTTCTTGAAAGGAGTTTTCAGATAAAATCTCAAAGATAAGCAAATTATAACTACCAATTGGAGGCCTAACATTCTTTCATTTGAAGTTCCATTCTCTGTAACACAGACTACATACTACATATAGAACTGCACGTAAAATAAAATTGGACAGGTAACTAGATTTTACAGCATTCTGGTATAAAAACATAGAAATACTCTTTTAGCAATTTTAAAAATAAAAACATAATGGTTTCTTTTAATTAGCATAAAACACAACTACAGGAAATTTCTGTTGTCTAGTCATTCTAATCTTTAAGTACAATAATTATTTTTGTAAGGAGAACGTCCAGTGCTTTGTAAGGTCCAGAGGGAAGCCAGAAGTGTGAAAAACTTAGTATAAACAAATTTGATGCTTTCAGCACCTGAGGAGAACTGAGTGGCAGCCAAGGAACCTAGCTGAAGCACATCAGTTATTTGACTTCGTTAGAATGATCAAAGCTCACAATTTATAAAGAAAACTTAGTCAATTCAGAGTTAACACCACACTGTGATAAGAATGGTAGTCTATACCTTAAAAACGCTCTTCCAAGCCATATACAGATTCATGCAGAAATCCCTGCCCCAGTCATTCCACAGATACTTTGTAAAGGGGTTTCACCCACAGCCACGAAAGACCACGAATACTTTCCCCTCTTGAAAGCAAAACAAAGCGGAGCAAAGCTTTGTGCCAGTGCATGGATCCCTCAGCCAGTTTTACTACTATTAAAGAGATTCACTGTGCACTGGGAAATTCTGTTATGCCAAGCTTTGTCAAATAGGTCATTAAGACCAAAGACAACCACCAATTTTCATGAACAAGAGCTCCCAGGCAGGTGACATTGCAATTATTTATGCTAAGCCTGGACTTGCCTAGATTACATCATTATATGATTGAAATCTTTCATAAAAGAGCCTTTGAGTCTCCGTGTTTGCTCTAACGATATGGCCTGGCATGTACAGCCATGCACACATCAGTCTTGGGAGACTTCTATACTGGGATGTAGGGTGGGGGAGAGCAGAGCCCTTGAAGAGCCCCTGAAGTCTTGAAGAGCTTTCAAGTTGTAGGACCTGCTGTGCTTTGTAGTTCTTGATCACAGGAAGATTTCACTACATGGTACATTTCACAGGAATAAGAAGCAATGCCACCCTAATTCTAGCTGATAAGACAGCCAGCAGTGTTAGCATTGGTCACTGTCTCCCTGTTCTGTGAAAGAAACAGAAGCCACAAAACTGAAACAGTTAAAATCACCACTCTTGCTCCTTTTGCTCACTCATCCTTGATAACCCTTCATTTTGCTCCATCCCTGATAATCTGTACTAATAAATAAAACCAGTATATTACTCAAGTCAATTATACTCACCTTGTAGCACCTGTATTTGTAAAGCACAACCAGCAGTATGGTCATGACAATGATGACACTGATCATGATAGCGGCGTTGAGAATTGAATTCAGGGCCCTCTGTCCAATTGTCTCTGTCTCTTCTGTGAATGGAGTGTAGATGCTACAACAACAAAGAGTCAACTGAAATGCCACTGTATATTCCACAGATGTTTCTGATATGCAAGGCCAACATGAAATGAAATTGCAGTAATCTTTCAATTCAGAGCTGTAAAAGTGACAGCTATTTTCTACTTAGCCAAAATTTGAAAGGCGGCACAGTATCATATTAGGCAAGCTTTAAAAAATATATATTATTCTTCCTTAGAATACTTGCCTTTCCTATATTGTTAGATTACAACTATTTTCTGCTTTGTAAAACAAACAACAAAAAGCAGAAATCTACATTGCTTGATAACTTTGCTCACATGCTATGAATCATTAGACTATTACTGCAGCTAGACCTTTGTAAGCACACCACCTAGTGGATTTACATTGAAGCGTCCCCCCAGTGCTTCCAACAAAACAGTGCATGAGCTCAACTCTAATAGAAATAAAACAAGCTGGGGAGAAAAAAAACACTTCATTACATGACAGGAAAAAAGAAAATACTTACCATAAATAAAATCCCAAGAAAAATAATTTTTGATCAACAGCTTTGTTTCAACAAAACACAAAGTTCTTTTTCACTACCATTTTATGACATTTGTATATTACACAAACATTTCAAAGCCAAAGACACTTTGAATCATTTTGTCTAAACGTTTTTACAGGGGAACATTTAGACTGATTTGCTGCAGGTTCTGACAGGTTCAGTGTTCTTTGTCTCCTTTCTCTTAAACCAGCTTTCACTGAAATTTCTATTTTTTGGCAATATTAATATTTTGCCAAAAATATTTTTCTATACACAGAAACTTTCCTAGCAGGTTTCCTAACTGCAACAGAAGTGAACCTCAGAAAACTGTCTTCCTCTTGTATTTGAGTTTCTTTTTCAAACAGCATAGACAAACCAGAATTTGGCATACATGCTTCTTCATTTAAATGAATACTGATTTTCTTCCTTCCCAAAAGCTTTGTATTCTAGCAGAGTACAACTGAAATGGCTTTGGCTAAGGACTGAGTTTATTGTATGAATACCACAGAGCACAAAGTGTTAAAACAAGGACCAGGATTTGAATTAAGTAGTAACAAGCAAGATGTCATCCAGACTGGCTGCCAGACAAACAACAAATGTGAATAGTACTGTGACAGAGAATTTGGTTTCTGGAAGTAATAAAATAAAACTATCTTTGGGCTGATGAAGGGGAAAAGGAAGATGAGGAAGTTCACTGTTTCAGTTATAATCCTGAAGAAATGGAGATTAAAGAAAATAATCTAAATGGATCCATTGAAAAGACGAGAAAAAATTGATACATACAGCTGTCCATCCTTGCGTGTATAAAAGCTGACAGACTTGATGGTTGCAACAACGACCACCATGCAAAGTGTGACAGGTACAAACAACATAATCACATGTTTTGCCCCATATTTCAGTGTCAGCTCCTCATCTTCTTCTTCATCTTGTTCCACCACTTGCTGAATGTTGTTCTGTGGCTGCCCATTGGTCTCAGACCCAGGATTGTCATTTCTTCTGCGCTCGCTATTATCATGGCGCCGTCTTTCACTGTTGTCATTCTGCAATATATAAAACGCTTTCATCAGAAACTACCCATAATCATATTCTTGTATATTAAGCTAAAGATGATCTTGAGGGGGGAATGTGTAAGGCAATATTTACTGTCAAAAACATTTGCCACACCAAGGACCTAAACAGGAGTAAGTAATTGCTTCACACAGTCATCAAAAGAATAGGAGCAAGCACAGGGTTATCTTAGAACAGTTTACACTAAAAACAGCAGCAGCTGATAGGCTGTTAGATGCAACCAGTATTGCTATGTCATCTTCTCTTCAAACAGAAGAAAAAGCTAAATAAAAAAAGACATCTTTTTCCCTTTGTCTAAACTACGGTTGATACAAGGGTGCGTGACTCATAGCTTGAAAACAACTAACTATATCTACTTCCAGAAATAATGCCAAAGAGACATTTATGACCCTAACTCCATGAAAGTCCCTAGAAAATTTCTATTTTCCTTGCCATACTACTCCCACTACAGTACACTAACTAGAATATATATAAAGATGGAGTTTCATGAGGCATAATGTTCCCACATTTTCAACAAGAAGAATGACATAGAAACAGTGATCAAACTCAGATAATTCTCACTCATTACACTGAGGTTTGATCTTAAAGTTTTACGGTGATGAGTTAAGTGTGCAAATTCTTTTTCTCCTTTGGCAAGGATGCTACTGCCACATCCTTTTGCTGACATTGAATAAATTCCACCACCGCTGTCAACAAATATGAAAAATCCTCCTGGCCTTCCTGATACTGCTAAGTGAAACATCAAGGCTATAATTCAAACACAAGGACAGAGGCAGACTCTCCACATCTCCCTCAAAGGAATTAAGATTAACCACAAGCAAAAACATAATCTGAGAACTCAGCTTTTACAAAATTCTGAGCTAAAATACTGTCTATGAGTAAATGATCAGGTCTGCACTCTTTAACAGGGGGCATTTAGCATTTTATGTTGTGTGCACATACAGAGAACACAGCAGGAGAGTAAGCTACATTTCACCTGTTCTGGACCACATAGCAACAGAGCCATTTTGTGTTTACCGGTCACTCTAAACAAGCCCTAAAATGCAAGCGTTTATACAGATCAGTCTTTTTTTCTTTTCCCCACTCTATTATCATGTCCAAAGCTGCTGCTGTACTGTTCCCGTTCTCTCCACCCAAGAGGCTCAACACAAATGAGATGTAATACAAAGACTTTTGATTCCTTACAAAATAAATCTTATGACTTCAGAATTACTTCATTTACAAACAGTTCAGTTTGAGTATATGTACTAGGGCAGCTTAATATTAAAAAGTACAATAAACTGAAGGGAGATACCTTTTGTAATGCCTTAAAATATCACTTAGTAAAATTGCTTTAGACATAGGATAGGGCATTGAAAATAACCTAATGTATTTCTACTTGAGAACTGTTACACAGGTAATTTTTTCCTTAAACATGCCATGTTAAAGTCCCATTACCTGTTCTTATCAGCATTTCCAAACATAACTGCTAGCTTGTGTCCAATTAACTCACTGAAGTTTTTTCTGATAAATTAATAGTCATTTTGGAGATTCTTTATACAGAATTGTCTCAGCCCCACCCTCAGAAATGATAAGATGTTAAACACGCACTCAGGAACTCATAGTTTTCAAAAGTACTTAAGTGATTAAGGGTACAAGTCCCCGGACTTCGAACTGCAAACACTGACACTGCTAAAACCCTGGTTGAAGCTGTACAGCTTCCCTAACTCACGAAAAAGTTACTTTCTCAAAACTTTACACAGTAGCAATACATACCAAATGCTTTGCCTATTTACTTCTTTCTTTGTGGTATCCTCAGGATCAGGCTCAGTAGGGTTTCAAGAACTGTCCTCTAAGAAAGTTTGCTTTTTTATTTTTCAAAGAGGAAACCGAGTATAAGGGGAGAAAAAAAAAATCTAAAATTGTCTTAATTAAGCAATTAAAACTAGCAGGCAACCAGATCTTTAGAATTCAGTTTTAGCCTTAAATTGAATTTAGTATCATTAACTTAATGCATGCCCTAAGAAAGATTTCAGATTCAAGATTATTTCTTACTAAATGAAAGATTAATTATAAACTACTTGGTATTTTGTATAAAGTCCTCACATACAATTATTGAAAGCAGGATAGAAACAGGAATACTGGAGAATGCAATGTTCTGAAGCTTTAATTGTTCTGTAAAGGCTGCCCGCATCTGGACCTCTTTCTGTACTGATTATAGCTCAAATGTAACAATTTTCCCTTTCATAGTGAAAGTGCTCCATTTCTCTCACCTGTCTAAATAAACTGCCTAAAATGGCCATAAGTAACACCACACAGGAGATGATCAGAGCCTTGGAATACTTCACAAGTAAAGCAGACCTAGTAATTACGTTTCTGCACACTTGTAGAATATGTTGCTCTTTCTCTGTGGTAAAAGCAGTTCTGCATGAGGGAGCACTTACACCTGTCTTAGACACAGAAATATAAAAACTAAAATCAAAATCTACAACTCTGCAATGAAAACACAAAAACACCCAAGCCTGATTAACTAGCACTTCACTACAGAAAAACTGCAAAATTTAACACAAAGAAAAATTGAAGAAAAGAGACCAGTATGTGCCACTGCTTCCTCCACTAGTTAGGAAGAAAGAAACAATCACAAAATGTCGTTGCATATTAAAACACAGTGCATGAAATCAGAACAGCATCAAAAGAGATACAAGTTATTATATGAATTAATCTCTCACTCACTTGAAACTAGAAAAACGTTGTACTTTCAGTCTACTGAACTAAAATGTAGCTAAACGTGACATGCAGTGCCCCTCTGCTTAAAAGAACAAAGTACACTCATATCCTACCTGATCAGTATTAAACAGAGCAGAGGCCATGGACTCTTGGTGAAGTGGAAGCAAAGGAACAGACTCTTCACTTTCCTCAGACATAGTTAAAAGTGAAAATTCTGAAGCTAAAAAGTCAGTAACACCTGTTGTAACACCGTAAGCAAACGTAAGTTATGAACTACGCGCTTTCAGGTGAATAAGCAACATCAAAAGCAACTGATAGGTTTCTTTCCTATCAGGAAAATAGTTAATAGCAAACCCAGAGCAAAGCCCCTGAACCAACAGATAAAAAACAGCATATTTGATAAAATATTTTTATTTATTGAATCCAAATTTATATATTATTAACAGACCCTCTTGCCTGACAGTGGGCATAGACTTCTTCATCAGTTCTCACACACACCATTTATGTTTAAAGGTTGTTATACAGCGACAGACACTGAAGACTGGGCTGAACTCTTGGTGTGTAACTGGAAGAAGAGACTGCAAATCATAATACTTAATGATTCCTCATGCTGACTGTTAGCCAACAGAAGCTAGGTATACCTAAGCAGGAAAGAATCTTCATACCTATGTACAAAAACAGTGGATGTATGTAGGGGAGAAAAATCACTACACCTAAGTATTGAAGCTACACCTAGAGTTACACTTAAGCATTGAAAGAAAAAGCAGAAGTAGTATTTATTTATCAGTACAACCTGTCAGTGAGAAGTAAATAAAACTATCTATCCCCAATGCTGTGATGGAGCACCTATAAAGCGTTCTGCAAGGACAGTGATCCCAGAGCTAATCACAGAGCTCTGCCTTTCTAATCCGGCAGAAGTGTTCAATAAAGGTTAATCTCCCACCTGTCCGAGATGAACAGAAACTTTTTTCATTCCCTCTGAAGTAAAAGCACAAAGTATGCAGCAGGAAAGTTTCCACTTTTTTATTTTTAGCAACAGTTTCTATAATCAGTAAGGTCTTAAATCAGTCTAACTTCTTAATTCCAAAATTAATTTTCAAATGTTCTATGTTTTTACATTTTAGCAGGATGTTGATCAGAGATAAATACAAGGATTTTTCAAAATTCGATTTAACCTGTTGGATTGCATAGAGGGATTAGAACAGGTATCAAAATATTGTCTTGAATCATTGCCATAAACATGGCTACAAGTGGCTCAATCTCACCGGAGCATTCCTAAATCATAAAGAAACCTGATACTCAATAGCTACAGCAGGAACAAAGAACTGAGCAGGACAAATCCAAGAGCCTGAGCACCACACCCAAGTAGATCAACTAAACTTGGTTTTACCAAAACACATGGAGTACAATAAGCATAGCTTTAACAATAATTACACAATTACATTTTTCAAAGCAATGATACAGAATTCTAGGGTTTGGGTTTTGTCCCCCATCCCAAACCTCAGGAACTCTGACAACACCCTGACAGTTATTCAAAATTAGGACAAGACAGTGTTGCTCCTTCTGCACAGGAGTAGTCCTCCAGTAACAACAGTTACAAAACCCAGGCCTCAAGCTCCACCTAGACTAAAATTAACTCTATGACTGAAACCTCTGAATCAAGCAGACCACAGCCAGAGCTCAATGTATCACCTGGAAGTCAAAGTTTGTTATAGGAACATCCCACCTCATTTTTTGATTTTTTTCTAGAGGGCCTAGTCACTCCAGCATGACTTTAAACTGGGAGGAGTCTACCCGTGTATAAAAATGAGTCTAGGACATCAGATAGTTTACAGAATATTTCTTTCAGCACTGCCTATCACCACAATAGTCAGATGGAGAAAATTATGAAACTTTCATCCACACTGACTATTCATCCTGATTTAACTGCTATCAGGTAATAAAATTGTTACATACGGTGTTGCTGAGGTGGTTATCAGGGAAGTTTTCTGTCAGCTGCCCATGCTGAAACTGGGGTAAATGTGCAGACAGTTCTGTCATTGAGGCTGTCCTCTGGAAATCACTTATTTCTACACAAAACGGATCTTTCCTCTTGAGATGCTGAAAGGAAAAAGATGTGTGAATAGCCTTTTTTCTTTTATGACTGAATTCACCATCCCCTCCCTACCCCAATGCTTAGAGTTCGCGCAGACCAAAGATAACCATTTTCTCTCTTCACAGTGATACCAAACTGTATGGCGTCTTTACTGAGAGGTCATACTAGGGATTTTCCAGCACAAAAATAGGAGTGTCTGGGTGTTATCAAATTAGTTCATCAACCACGGAAGTAAGTCGGCAGCAAACTAAACATTCAAAACAGTTCTCCATTCCATCTTGTGCAATAAATGAGAAGTACTGCACACTTGCTGAGAGTTCAACTTCTGTGTCTTTAACTCAGAGTACAATTGCTCCAAGTTGTTCATTTTCAGATTGTGATAAGCTCAAGAGCAATCGTCAAGCAAGGACGATCGAGTTACACTTGATCATTTAAAATCTGGGTATGACACACGTGTTCTACAGTAATAGCCAAAGAGCGACCTAGAGCTACACGAAACAGTATTTCAGCTGAGCCTCAAGAACTAATGTGTGTTCCCCTAGTGGTAGGTTTTATGTATGAGCTAAATGCACCTAAAAATTCCACTTGCTTTAACAGCTTCATGTGTCCTTGCATAAAAAAGCTGCCTACTAATATTTTCCTAAGCAAACAAGAATAAACCAGAACTAAGCAGTTGCTCCATAACAAAGGAGAATAAACAATTATAGAGAAAAAGGAAGAAGAGCGATGTAAATACATGTTTCAGAAAAAAAAGTAACTTTAAGGAACAATGAGTAGGCCTGGATAAATCACTGGCTTGGTTGCACAAAACACAGTGAACTGAATTAACAGCCACTGCCACTAAGAGGGAAGTGCCAGTCCCCACTTCCATGCCAAGTTGCTCCTGCTCCTACCTTATGCCAGCTCCGGCACTCATCAGTCCTCTTTACAGTACATTTAACTCACTAAAATGGAAGAAAACAAACCCAGCAAAAGAAAACAATATTTTTCTGCTGTTGTAGTACATTCATCCAGTATTTGAAGGGATCTAGAAAAAATTATTTATGGAAGACATCTAGACACTTTGCACAAAGCAAGGCCTCTCACTTTGGGCAGCAGCAAGCCACGAGATAGCATCTTACTTGAAATGGGAGTTTAGTTTCATACATACAAAGATGCAGAAGCTGTTTCTCCACTGACAAATAAATAAGCCTCTTACAAGACTAGTTCACAGTACTTACCAACTTCTGCAGGGATGCAGCTTACGCTAAAGGGCCATTAGGAGGCAATACCAATTTAACAAGTCTAGTGGGAACATCCTAACTGTTAACCAAATCAACGTAGCATTCACTAGGAGAATGGCTCTCTCCCCTGCTTGTAACTAAAAATAGTGTCTTGTTTAAAACATAATGAAACGTAAGACTAGATGAAAATAAACAGGTATTATATTGCTTTTACTTACTAAGTATTTGCTCCAATTCTTTAGTTGGACTACAGAATATAAACAATGGTGTTTTAAGGCCGCAATCAGTGAACATCCTCAGTGACACGGCAACTACAGAGAAAAAATCTAGTATTTTTATTCAAATGTGTATTGGCAGAATGAGACTTTTACACAGCATCGCAACAAAATCCTAAACAAGCTGGGGAAAAAATCAAAAAAGAAAACAACAGCAAAAAATGCCACCACAGAATCCTACTTAAAGACCGGTAAAGAAAACCACCGCAAATCTATCACACGAAACCTTCTATCGAAGGGCTGAGAAAGTGAAGACAGGATGGAGTAACTGACAGAAGAGTGACACCAGAGGTTGAACGACAGCGTCTAAGAGGCCTCAAAGACTACGGTTTGTTAAAACAATTCCTTTTCAAAACTCAAGAACTCAGAAAATGTATTCAGGACATCTTCAAAGGCAATTTTATTTTCTTTTTTTACATGAATGAATGCTCCCAAGTTTGAAACGTAACTATGAACGAACAGAATCTAGAAATACATTGTGCATAAGCAGAAGCAAATTCAAATTTTAACTTGTTTGACCTGAAAAGGGACTCACCAAAACATTTTACTTCCTAATGAAGCTGCTAATATTAAAAAAGCCGCCTCAGAAAGTTCTTCCTTGCTTCTTTTGCCTTTCCTACGACTGCAGTCCTCACGTATTTACATCCAGGTACCCCACGGTTACCCGTGACGCGCAAGCAGCCCTAACCCCGTTTTCCCGAGGTGGAAGAGGAAGGGAAGCAGGTACCCACGCGCCCCGGCCGCTCCTCGCCCCTCGGACACGCAACAAGTGGCCGCCGGCGGCTTCCTGGGCCAGCCCCGCAGCGCTCGGGGCGAGCGCCCCCGGCCCGAGCAGCCCGGCCGCAGCCCCGGG